>JANZLQ010000007.1:22326243-22337218 GCA_026212715.1 Elanus axillaris | reverse complement strand
CTCTCTGCAACTACCTGAAAGGGGGTTGTAGTGAGGTGGGGGCTGGTCTCTTCTGTCTGGTGGCTGGTGATAGGACATGGCCTCAAGTTGCAGCAAGGGAGGTTTGGGTTGGATATTGGAAAAATTTCTTTACTGAGAGGGTTATAAGACATTGGAACAGGCTGCCCAGGGAAGTGGTTGAGTCACCATCCCTGGAGGTGTTCAAAAAATACATAGGCAAAGCATTCTAGGACTTGGTCTAGTGGGCGTGGATGATGGTTGGACTCAATGATCTTGAAGGTCTTTTCCAACCTAAATAATTCTATGAATATCTTTAACTATAACAACCAATATCACTGAGGCGGTGGGGTGGCAGTTATTGGACAAAGGGCTTCAGTGCCCAAAGCTTTGTGTATTAGTTTCACTAATGCAAAGATACTGTTCTGCTCACTGCGATATCTTCAGAGCATCACAGCTGTAATGGTACTTGTATTTTAGCTGACTCATTTATAAACTACAAAAAAATAAGTTCATGCAATACTTAGTGCTTGAGGGCAACCAGGGGCAGTGAAGACTGCTCAATATCTGATCATCAGATGAGTGTTTTGACATTTGTGCAATGAATTTATATAGTGTACTTCAAGATACCAAGAAATGGATGTTCACCAAGTTTCACAAGCTGTAGTGACACATCAGGCTCATGTATGCAGTAGCATAAGTAACTGCAAGCTTATAAGTGGCTGCTATTTTTCCTACTGAGGAAGAAATTTGACTCCTTACAAGAACAGGAGTTGCCAGCGCCTTACTTTTTAGTGAAACCTGAAATTAGTCCAGCATATTTAAATATCTAGCCTTGGATTACAGCCCACATTTAGCAGCATCCCTATCCTGGCTTTACTTTCAATACGCTAACTTTATAAATTGATTGATCCTCTGCCCTCTGGAATCTCTAACCATGTCTCTTTAATTAGAAATACACCACCTTTTCCAAATAAGAAGGAATTTGTGTCATGTTAAAATCAAGAAGCATGGGGATTTGTAACTTTTTGAACTTGGAGAGTTCATGTTCAGTTCACATTTCAGGGTAATATTTGAGATGGCTTATGTTCAACCCAATCTTTTATGAAGCTAGAACATTATGGACCCATTCCTTTATATCTTGCACAAGGAATACAAAGTCGTAACACTAGGCCAAATAACAAGGACCAAGGAGAGTAGGATGAGAATATTCTGCTTGGAAATGGAAGTGCCTACTTAAACATTTCAATTACTATGCTGACTTCTTTTCAATTTTATTGTAAGCTTAGATTTCTTGACTGATTTATTGCAACTGGCAGTAAAATTATCAGTTTGTTCCTGCAGCACCAGTATAAGGTATTTTGTTATATTGCCATGCACTTCAAAAAGCAATTTGACCAGTTTAGGTTCAAATAGCCAGTATACTTGAGGCAAATGGTGTGAAAGTTAAAGGGGATGTTCAGTCAGTTATATTTGAGTGAATACAGAAAAGATCAATTAAATGAACATTAAGAAGCTTACAAAACTTTGAGTTTTAGTCATCACGTGGAAAGTATGCTGATAATATGTATAATGAAGTGAGGTACTTTATGGTGTAACATCTACATATCTTGGTACCAGAAGTATTTTGTCTTCAGACTCACTCAGCAAAATGCTACTGAATCCTGCTGCTGTAACACTGTAATGCATAACACATCATGTGCTATTACTTACAATGCATGTCACGGGACAAATGTTTGTTATTAGCAAAAGTTTCACAGACAAGTTTCACCATCCATTTTCTGGTCCACTCCAATTTAACAACAATTTTTTTATTTTGCCTACAGGCTAGAAAGCTGAGTTTGTGTCAGAAATTCTATTTTAGCTGTCATAGTCCAAAATGAACATTTTATTTTAAAAAGAACTTGGAAAAATTAATGCAAAAAGGGAAATATAATTTATTTTAATGTTTAAAAAAGTAACTGTAATAAACAAATAGTTGATTTGTACTGTACAATAAGTATAACATAGTCTTCAGTGTTATAGTAAATAGCTGAAGATGAACTTGACAAAGTACATAGTTTTTATAGTAAGTTATTCTGGTGGTCATGTCAACATCAAAGTACTTTGCTAGATTTTAACTTTCCTGTGGACTGCAGTCCAAGTTTGTTTTTTCTGGAAAAACTCTGTATCTATTGTGATTGCAAGGAATAATTCTGACACCCAATGGCATTATAGGAAAATAATAAGTTTATGAAAACTGGTCATACATTAAATGTGTTGTGAAAGATGTGCTACATCAGTCACTTTTACATAGTGTTTGCGGTTAAGTAAAATATTTTGCCTGTAAACAAATATCAGAGTGTCTCAACTTCATATGTAAGTAGTGACAAAACTGAAATTTAGTGTGCAACCTTTTCTGTCTTAAGTGGTAGGGATGTATGCTCAGAAGACGCATAGAGTTTACTATGATATATAAGTAAGTTTTGATCACTAGTGATTTAGCATATGTACATAGTTAAAGTTCAGGGCAGGTAAGATAACTAATTTGTGGATGTTAATGCAACTGATGCACTCTGGAAGGTCTTTTAAACTCACTGTGTCCTCATTCCCATAACAACCTCTGACACTTTCTGAGATTTTCTGCTTTTGGGCTAAAGCTTCTCATGTTTCATTTGAACTCTGATTTTTTGGATGGAGAAAATGGAGCAAAGGGAATGTAAATGGGTTAACATGTTTATGTTCCTCCCACACACCCTCTTTTTTTAATGCATGTGTAGGAGGAATGAAGAAAAAGCTATAATTTCCTTTACTTGCTACAGCTTTCATTTCCTTTCCCGATGTAGAGGCAGAGACTGCAAGAAATAAAAGATACTCTGCATCGTTTGTCAGGATTTTATGTTAAAGTTTTAGGGTTTAGGGTTTTTTCCAGAAAACAAATTATGAAATATTGCCTTTGTAGGAAACACACGCCTAAATCAATTCTTCTTTAGTCATCAAATTCTTATGCAAGAATGTGTGTCTAACACGAGGAACATGCTTACACATTTTGCTGAAAGCTTGTTGAATTGCAGGTTATATGAATTTTGATAGAAAAATCACCCTGAGTTTGGTCAGGCAGGCAGCCAATTTTATTTTCTTAAGATTCGTCATTCACCTAAAGATACAGCAAAAAATAAAGGAAGTATTTACTGAAAAATAGTAAATAGTAATAGTAAATAGGAGTAGACCTCATGGGATCACAGTCAAGGCAGGCTGTGCTGTACCTGCATCATTCCTGACAACACTTCTCTCATCTGTTCTTGAAGAATTCTGATGTCAGAAACTACAACTTATTAGGTAATTTGTTCCAGAGCTTCACTAAGCATGCCATTAAAAACGAAGTGCTTTTTCTGTATGCCTGAGTAAGTCCACTATTTCTTTTCTGTCTGCCATGGGCGCAGTGAACAAATTAATCTTCTTCATCGCAGCAGCTTGTCAGTTGTTGAAGATTGTTATCTTGTCCTTGCTAAGACCCACACTTGATATTCAAAGATTTTTCCAGGTGGTATTTTCAGCAGTTTCCAGAGCTCTACAATCTCGTCTTAATTTCTATCTTCGGTCCTTCAGAAAAGATGATGGCCTTTTTCCAAACAATTAAATGCCAGAAATGGATCGAAAAGTACTTTCAATAAGAGAATAGAGCAATCTAAGAGGACACCTGCCATCCAACCAGTTAGGCATGCCAGTCAGTCAGCTGGCAGCCAGGTATGCCAGGGAATGAATTCCAGGTGCAAACCCTAGGATTAGATGGCAGCTGACCACCAAAGAAGCCTAAGAGAGCAAAAATAAGCTCTAGATAACCAACGTCAGTTAAATAGAATTGAATTATATGCAAAATCTTGTAAGACTTCAGCAATTACAGATACTTATTTTAGAAAGTAAGTAAACTATATAATAGAAAAATTAGACTGGGCATGTTTTTTCTATGTAGTGAAGGGGGCTCCAAACATGCAAACTAATGCTGGGCTGTGAAATTTTTGGCAAAGCTCCATTAGCAGGGAAAGGCATGGGCATGCAAGCATGCTGTAGTTAAAATGGCTACCTCCAGTTGACTTTGCATGAATTTTTAGTGCATAGTCTTAAATTCTTCAGGAAAGTAAGCCTTCTTTTACTGATCTGGCAAGATACTGAAGCACATGTATTGTGCTCCAACATTGTGGCTAGTTCAGTTGATGTCAGTAGAAATATTTATGGTCTGGACAGTGTAAAAACAAATTTAAAAAATCCTAGCAGGTTTTTTTCTTAGGAAGAAAAAATAATTTAAAAAGCTAATCCATATCTTCTTTATAGAGAAAGATAAATTTGGGGCAAAACTGCTCTTGCTATCAAGTCTCATTCTAAACAGCCTTCAATGCAAAAAACCAGTTTTTGCTCCAGAAGTCTGTTAGCAGGGCTATTTGGGCAGTCTTCCCAAACTCTTCTTGCTTGTGGTCTTTCCTATTGCTGCCTATTTCTGACTCTGCCACACACGCAATCTGTAAACCCAGCTTCTAGTTTTCCATTCAGTCACAAGGGGAAAACAATGCAGATTGTATCACTCAACTCTTGCCAGCCTGGTCTGTGAGTACTACTTTCTGTTGTTTCCATTATCTTTAAGCATTGTGTATATTTAGACATCAAATCAAATATTTTTAAATATATAGATCTGGAAAATGTACATCTGAGAGTTTTAAAACGAGTGGCTAACGAGCCAGCTGCTAGCAATGGTTTTTCAGCTGTGGGATGGTGTCAACAGCCTGGAAGAGATTGGGTTGTACCAATGTTCATCCTGGTGTTTGGGTATCATGAGAGGAAAATATGAGAACAAATTAATAAACTATCATGCAAAAAATATAGTGATGGTCAACAGCCATCAGTTCAGAGGAAATGAACCTCATAAAAGAAACTGTATCTTTCCCTCAGGAGACTGCAGTTTGAGAGAAGGTAACGTGCAATACTTGTCAACCTTCAGCTGACAACAGTAGAGCAGTAACAAGGATGCTAGGGCTGGTGAAGGAAGGACCTTTACATGTATCCCAAGCTAGCTTCAGCCATTCTGCACCATGTTTCTATTACTAGAACTGTGAAAGTGATGCAGACCAGCTGTAACGCCCTCCACAGAGAAAGCTTGAAGTTGTCATTGCTAGAGGTCAAACAGGTGTTAGAAGCCAGCCTAGCTTGTGTCGATGCCCTCAAAGCCACACTGGATTCCAGGAGGAAGGGAAAGTTTGAGCTCAGCATGGTGTGAATGCACAGACAGCTCAGGACTAGGGCTGTCTCCAAATACCTGCACCCTGCCTTGGCTCAGAGCACTGGGAGCACAGCCCAGAAATACCTCACTGCGCCTGCTTGTCTCTAGTCAGGGTCAGTTCTGGGTCTTTTGCCTTCTTCCCTAGGCAATACATGTTCCACCTTGTGTCTTACAAAGGCATCCTAGCCATGTTAATGAAGGCTAACGACCACATATAACTGGTGGTACCTAGCCTTTTGGCAACTTTTTGCCTTTACAATGTGTGATACTTGATGGGAAAGTATTGTTAAGAATAAGCAATGTGTAATATGGGTTATATTTCAGTGTAAATAAGATACACTCATCAGTTAAGAGTCTTTCTTGTGGGCCCTGTAGGAACTAATTTTTGTTCCTCAACTACATAATATTTAAAAACAACTAAAAAAATGAAAAGAATAGGAGCTTACAAGTAAGGAAACAGGTGGAAACCGATCAGGAAATGATTGGGGCTGCCCTGGTCTAAGCAACCAAAAGATATTTCATACAGTAAGTCAGACATTTAGGAGCTAAGACTGTTGGCTGATTTTAGAGTGTGTGAGATTTCCTCAGAAGCAGTAACTTCATGCCTTATAAACCCCATGCCTTCCTTAATCAGCTTTGCTTAAGCTCCAGGAGAGCTTAGGGCAAATGTGTATAATAAGCAGTAGAAATTCTTGTAAGACTAAAGTGATAAACATTACTGTGGTTGGTACAAGTTCAGCCACTATTAGAACACTGTGTTATGCCCTGGAAGCCAAACTTCATAGAAGGATTTCCATAAACTGGAAATGGCTCAGGGAGAAAACACTGGTGTAACTTGAAGGATTCTTATAGCTTGAAAAAAAAGAGGTTGGGTTGCAAGTGGTCACATTTGCTCCTATTTTTGTGTGGAACAAGACTAGGCAATCAAAGGCTCTTACATTCATGTGATATATTTCTCCTGTTAATTTCTTTTTCTCAGTGGTTGTACTGGATTTGATCCAACAAGGTGGTTTGGTTGGGTTTTTTTAAGGGATCTAGTCAGAGGCTATCCTTCAAAAGCACTATTCCTAAAAGAAAGCACCAAATGTATCTTGTGAACTGTGAAATCCAGTGTGTTCATTTGACAGTATGACTGGCAAGCAACTTGATGCTAGGGGGAAAAAAAAATCCTTGAATATAGTAAATCTGTAAAACACATTTGACTTCCATGGAGCTATATTGATTCATGCTCTCTGAGAATTTATTGGAGAGGGAATAAGCATCAGTTAAAAAAAAATTATAAATTGGCCTTCAAAAAGGGCTTTTTTTAGTAAATGGTAAATTGTTGCAGCTGCTAAGAAGTTCCTCCTAATTGTGGGAGGAATAGTGAAAGAAGTGATATTTTTAATTAGACTACCTTTTCTTTCTTCTTAGATTCTCATGCTTTTGGGGGGAAATTAATGTTTTCATTTCCAGGAATTCTTGTTTCGGACTTCTCTCATGTATTTGGACCTGATCTTAGAGTGCCAGAAGTCAGAACAACAGCCCAATTCAAGTTGTTCAATGTTTAGGTAAAATTATTTTTTGAAATATATAATCTGGGGCCCTAACTGATTAGGCAGCTGGAAGAAAGAACTATTTCCATAACAGTATGCTAGAAGAAACTGTGAAGTAAAAAATGAATTCTTGCAGTAGACAACATTAAACCTGCCTCACTTCAATAGCAAGTCGGTCCAGCTGGGGAAGGAATTCTTACTGTGAATTTAATTTCAGTGGCCATGTGGTCATCCATTAAGCCACTGTTGACTATTGCCTCTTCATACAAAAGCCCTTTCTTGGTAATGTCCATGTTCACTGGCACTGTGTCTATTCCTACGTGTATGTTTTAAAACATGCAAACTTATGTGCATCTGTGGAAGTGTGGGATCTTTTTACATGAGGGTGTAAATCCTAGGATAAACTGTGGTATAGAAGGAGTATTATTGACTGCAAGGGAAAACACAGCTGGCTAAAATTGAACTATTTCTGTAATTTAAAGGAAAATAAGTCTTATGCCCTCCTTTTCCTCTTTACTGAGATGTATATACAGCCTCATAAAGCATGTGAAACAAAGTTTCAGTTCAATCAGCAGTCTCCACTGCAGTCTGTAGGAACTATGTTGATTTACTCTAAATAAAAATAAAAATGCTTGTTTAACCTCAAAAATATCATGAACATCAACTCGTGACTTCTCTGTTTTTACTGGAGATTCCTCTCGATGACTGGAAAAAGTTGTACTGAGTTAAAAAAAGAATAACATGGAGAGAAAGCCAAACTAATGCCAGAGGACAGTTTAAAACTGTTGAGGACAGATGTTTAGTGTGGTCTCTGGGTCAGTTTGGGGAAAAAATATGCTGCTGTGACCCACTCAGAAATTCTGTTGACACTGACAGTTATCTGGGTGGTTTCTGGATAAATAGAAAAGCATCATATCAGTTAACAGTAATAGTGGTACTTAAAATTTGTCTATTTAGTCATGATGGCTAACTTGCAGGCAATCAGAAATTAAAAAAAGAAAAAAATTCCATGGAAGCTGGGTCTCATTAAACGAGCTCAAAGAAAATCAAAGTGTTCTTAAAAGTTTTTTACCTGAACAGATGAAGCCCTGGGAGAACATTCAACATAACCCCCTTTAAGGTTGTTTTCTTAGGCTCTGCTCTAGCATGGGTTGGACTGGGCATAAGAGGCGTGGGTGAGAAATATGACTTGAACAGAGAGAACCTGGGGAGTATCCCACAAAGAGCCCTATGTTTTAATGGCTGAAATCGGGAATGTTCAGCCTCCAGAGCAGCATAGATTTAGGTAAGTGCAAAGTGTGCTGCCTTCTAGGACAATAAGTGTTGTAAAGTTCCTACATGCAGTTCAACATCATATGCTATACATTTCTTTTAAAGAGTGTCCGGTGTTTCTGGATTCCACTGAATCTTCTGTGAATGATGTGAAGGTGGTAAATCATCAAATAAGTGATGGCAGAGTAACTTACGCATTATAGAACTAGGAAGAAGTCAGTAAGATATTTGTGTGAAAAAAGATGAAACAGTTCTCACTGTAGTCGGCAGTACACAGAGGGCAGAGGAAGGGTCTGTAGGTGGATGTTTCAGGGTTTTTTAGCAGCTCAGAGGGCAACTGGCTTGAGTTCCTCAAGAGGCACCCTGTACAGTGCCAAAAATATATTTGGCTAAAGTTACAGCAGCTGCAGAGCACTATAGGGTTGTCTATGAGGCTGGGACATAAGACTTGGAGCCGAGAAAGAGGGGAGCCTTCAGAAAGGCTTTTCTGTTCCCCACAAACGTGCTGGGGAGCTGCAGATGTTGGGAGTCAGGGAATCTGCTAGAGCTGAGTAGTTCAATCTGTGAGCTGAGTGCAGAGCTGATAAAGTGATTCTGTCTGCCCTATGGTGCCTGTGTAGATTATGCAAGTGCTTAATACGCAAATGGGGAAACTGCCTCCTTGTACTGGGCTCTGCATGTGGAAGCAGCATGTGATGCTAGGCAGGGCTGTCCTGAAGTAATTCTTTAATGTTCAGTAACTAGCTGGTATGTGGCCTGCAAATTACTGTCTTCTCCACAGGGGGAGAAGGTGCCTAGAAAGCAGTACCTAGCTCAAAATCGGACTGTAAAGATTAATCACATCAGTACTTAAATAAATAATAATGCCTTGTTGACAGGGAGATGCTGGCTCTGACACCTGGAGAGCTATCTGTGAATTACTGTTTACACCAGAAAGCATAGGTTAAAGGACAGACCACTTAATTATCGAGAGAACATGTATAGAGATACGTGCATATACCCATAGTCAGGAGTGCCAAGACTCTGGCATGGTGGCTTGGGAGTAAAGGAGGAATCCCCGTATGACCACTAGCTTCTGACCCACCTCACCTAGCAGGCCTAAAGTCCACCAGCCTCTAACTTATAGGTGGCTGTAGAGTACTGATCCTCCAGGATAGCGTCAGCCATTCTGAACCCTACCCCTGTGTCCTTCTGTATTTCTAAAACTTTCCCAACATTAGTCTTTCCATGCCTGTTTGAAACTACTTTCTTACTAACAGTTCTTGGAAGGGACAGGCGGAATTAATGCAGTAGAGAGCTAAATGTTTTCTGACTGAACTTCTGGCAATGTGAACACGCATCTACTGCAATTGTTCCTTCTACACCAAATCCACATCTGATCAAAACCCATAGTGGGAACAGAGGTGCAGCCCCTATTCCAAAGTAATGTGTATCAAATTCACCTGGCGGAAGGAAACATTGCAGTCAAGAAGTTTCTTATTATTGACACAAATTTGACAGCTTGCAGGACAGTGCAAGAAGGCAGCAGGACCCAAACAAACACCAAATAACCCTAGTGAAATAGAAGATGAAGCTAATCCCTGATGATACAATGTATTGTTCAATAATGATCTATTTAAGCTGTAAATTTTCCGTCTTAGTCTGAAAAATCCTGCATCTCCTATAGGATGGTGCTGTATAACCTGAATATCTTGTTGCAAAAACCATAGGTACTGTCTTTAGGGCTGCCTACATTGACTTAACCAGAAGTTATTTTAGTTTTCCATGGAGAAATGGTTCTTTGACGAACATGTCATCTTCAAACTGAGGCAAAGCACTTTCCAGACTATTGTTGACTCCTGCAATATGAACTGCCTGGTTAAATATCTTCTACAGTAGACAAGGAAGTACAGACTTTGTATTAGACTAAAAGACCCAAGGAGATTTCTTAACTTATTGATTTTACAATATAGGGTGTTGTTACCACATTTGTTCTTTAATTTGGCACTCCAGATATCAACCGCTACCAAGAAGAGAAATAACTGTAAGAAGCTAATATTTATAGTGATACCCTGCTCTGTCCAAGCAACAGCCTCCTTTATCATGAAACACTGACCTCTGCAAAAGCAGTTCGCTCATTGCTGCTATCTGAAATAGCAGCTTCCTCTGAATGCACAGCTCCAAATGCTATAGACGAACCGTACTGAGATGAGTCAGGAGGAAATGCCATATGTGAACAAACACCCTTCCTTGTCCATGTAGTCACTGTGACGTGGGGATGCCCTTTGGAAAGCCTAGCAAGAATTTCCTGCTGACACAAAAAGTGCAACGTGGCTTTCCCACAGGGTGACATTTGAATACCCAGAAGCATTTGCAACTGTGGGAATGCTGTGGATTTCCTTTGACTGACTGAAACTGTAGGAAAAACACCTTGAAAGTGATTAATCTGTGTAACCTGAGAATATAGTTTTAAAAGGATAAGACTGCTTAGAGCTGTGTATTCTTACTCACTGTCACCTGTGCTTAGCACAGAGTGTCTGGTCTGTACACCAAAGTGTATAAATAGACACCTGTTATCATAAAGCGTGGCAAACACTCCAGTCATATCAGTACTGGTGCAGCTTATCCCTTAGCATGTTAGCTCAATGGGTTTTATTATTAAGCAGACATTGTCCTTAACCATTTCATTCGCAGTGTTGCACAGCTCTCCTTTAAGGGATGGTCTACACATTTTCATAGAAGTTTTATAGCCTTAATTTAGAGCTGGTGATAGATAAAACTGTTCCCAAACTTAGAAATACCAAGAGCCAAGAATCACAGTTCAAGAAATCCCCCAAATAAATAAGGCATGCATCAAACTAGCCTATCCATTGGCAAGGGGATGCCATGAACACTGGCTTCTGATTGTGGATAAGGGAATGTGGATGGTGTGAAGTGTTGA
>JANZLQ010000007.1:22315240-22326143 GCA_026212715.1 Elanus axillaris | reverse complement strand
GGGATGCCATGAACACTGGCTTCTGATTGTTGATAAGGGAATGTGGATGTTGTGAAGTGTTGACTGATACAGCACTAAGGGAATGGAAAAGAGAAAGTTGTCGAAGATGCAAAAATGTGTCAGCTGATATCCCAGTAGGACTTTTTTTTCTGGTTCTGTGAAGATAGTCTCCTGATGCATTGCAGGGAAGAATAACTCTGAAACTTCCAGCAAAATTGTGTTTAGGAGTTTTATTCTAGAAGTTTCTTGGAGTTGCTGTGTGGTTGGTGATGGACAGTCTGGTGAGCAAGGTGATTTTAAAGTGTGTGCCAGGTCTGGTTCCCCTGGCTTTTATTTTTGTGGTTATGGGGTGCTTTTCACCTTTGAAAAAGTATACCCTTTATTATCTTGATTAGAACATCCAAGAGCTGATGTAACAGAATTGATAGAAACTTCAGGTTTTGGGTTGCTCTTTACTCTGTTACCTATATGTAAATGAGGAAAATTGCATTCAAAAGGGAGACTTCTTCTTCTTGGGTTTTTCGTTTAGTTTTAGGTACCTTTGAATTCATCTCAAGGTTTCTCATTTCTTTTTACTACTTCCTCTCTAAGAATTGTACTTCTTGTTCTCATAGGATATGTCATCTACTTGTTCTGTTGCTAGTAAATCAGCCAGGATCATTTCCAGTAACAGAGGCCATGTGTCATGATGCACTAGCACTGGTATCCCACAATTATAAATAGATGCTTGCGCGGACCTCAGAAGGGTGAGCAGACATTCAAGATTACTGCAGTCATATAGGAGAAGAATAACAACTCTAAAAACTAATGCCAGGACCTAGTGGTCAGTTATTCAGAGAGCTGTTTTGTCTCTCAAAGGGCTTGGCTTGTATAACTCTAGACATTTTAAAATTTCTTTTAGTTTTATTTTATTTGTTTTCCTCTGGCCCGTGAACAAATTGTTGCTACCCAGCATGTGCTTTAGTGGTGGTGGTAGTTTTTAGGAGGAAAAGGAGAGGTTTCACTGTTACGGTTATTTCTGGTTTTCATGTTGCTGTGTGCTTTTTACAGTTTCTGTCCCCACATATGCAGAGCTCTGTGATGTGTGTATGAGAAGCCTCCCTGTATTCGGTGTACACAAAATCTACTAGTTGAGTCAAGTAAGAATCTTTTCAGTCAGAGGAACTCAGCAAGTATTTGAAAATATTTCATCTGGGCCTCCTTGAGCGCAGGAGGTTTTGGCAGTATATCAAGAATATGTGTCCTGCTTTTAAGAAAAGCAGTCTTATAGTCAGAAAACAGTGTTACTTGCTGTGATGTAGATGCTAAGCCTGACCAGAGTTAGCTGTGGATAGGCCTTGCAATATGTTTTGCCGTGGATTTTTTTTTCCAAATACATTATACACAGTTTTCTGAGACTCTTCCTTCTCCCTCCCTGCTATCTTATAGGAGAGAGCAAACCAGGTGGGTATCTGTAAAAATTTCATTGAGTCTTTTCTTACTTTGAGATTTAACATACAACTTCTGGTGAATCTTGACGTGGTACTTTAAACTGTCTCCTTAACCTGCGGCTCTCTACTGCTCTGATGGAGGTTTCTGCCTCTGAAGCCAAGTCAAGAAAGCATTTGGGTCTCAGCTGTTGTAATGTGAGGCCCAACATTTTAGCTTTAAAAAGTGTGTATCCCCTTCTCATAAATCAGATTTCAGAGTAATGCTTTTTGGAAAGATGGAAACCAGGTCTAGAAGGGATGTGTGGGTAGGGCTTAAACCATCACAGCCATATTTGCCTTTTACTAAAGCCTATGACAGTATAAGCCTCCTAAACTTTGTTCTGGTACAAAACCAGAAAGAAGCAGAAGCCTCACTGGCTGTATGGATGGCAAATAAACACAGGGCTCACATGCTTACAAAAGACAAGTTTGGTTTTGGCTAAAGAAACTTCCTGTGTCACTTCCCAAGGACTTGATCTCATGTACTCATGGATGCATTACATTGAACGAATCCTCAAAAGGTTCTTGCCATGTACGTACTATTTCCTGTTTTTCAAGGATAGTTCAAGTAGGGCTACATTTTAGTGAAACATCATTTCTTTTTAGAAATTTTGGGTTGACTTGTATGAGTGTAATAAACCAGCTGCAAAAAAAAAAAAAGCATATTTCATTTGATCTCCTCGCATAGCCTGTGTAAGTTTTGGAGGGCTAGAGGACAGTGTAGCAGCATTATGCCTGTGTGTTTGCTCGGCACGCCCACTTGTAAGGTTCTGGTTTCAACTGGTTATTACATGCCAGGTTTTAACCATTTGGCCTTGACATTTCCATGGCATGTTTCCCCAGCAAGTGTCAGTATTAGGCTGGATGAAACTTGCCAGAAACAGCAAAAATTTTTCCCCTTTCTAAGATGGGAAGGGGGAAAACGTATGTTGCCCATGTGTCCAGAAAAATACCCCATAGCCTCTTTGCTAAGTAGTTCTTGATTTTTTTTTTCTTCAATTATATAATTATTTATTTATTTTTATTCTGACATAGGAGTTGTGGTGGTGCCAGGGATTTCCCTTATGTTTTCTGACCTGTGGGGGAAAAAATAATAAATATGTATACATACACACACGTATGCCGACTTGTCGAGGTTTAACCCCAGGCAGCAACTAAGCACGGTGCTTGTTAAAAGAGTTTGTCATCTGAAACTGGCGGCTCTGGCCGAAGGAGAGGATGCTTTGACATCTGATGTCTCCGTGTCACTCCCCATCTCCCCTGAAACACGCGGGGCCACCCGTCTACCTCAACCGCCTTTCCACGGTGCCCTCGGAGCAATTACGCAAACCCTCGATCACACGGGGTGAGGTGGGAAGCTGTTTCTGGGGAAGGAGCTCGTCCCCGTCCCCGTCCCCGTTCCCGCCGCGGTGGGGAGGGCGGGAAGCCGCGCTCGCCGTTTCCCGCCGGCGCGCCGGCGCGCGGCAGCCCGCCGCTAGGTGTCACCGTTGCTCTTCGCGCCGCGGAGGAGGCGGGAGCGACCCACACGTCCGCGTTCCCGCGGGGAATTTCCAGGGAAAGGAGGAGATCTGGAAGCACCCCCGGGTCCTCCGCTCAGCCCACCGCGTCTGAAGACAATGTGGAAGTCGCCAACTCGCTTCATTCCGTCCTTACTGGAATGGCGTACAACGGTTTCAAGGCCAGAAAATTAGTCAGGATTACTCAATTAAGTTAATCTTGCATTTGCTGTTCGTCCGGCCCAAATCTTGGACTTGGACGGAACTTTGTGCCGCCACTGGCTCTGAATTGATGCGTCGGGTCACAGTTCCCAAACTGGTACAGAAGAGGTTATACGTTGATTCTACTTTTTGAGGGTTTGTCTCTTCCCTATAAATTCTTGAAAACTACATAGATGATCAATCTTACCTGTAACGTATCACATTCAAAAATCTGGATTAACAAAGAGTTATTAAGGCTGCAAAGTCAAGAACACATGTTAAATTTAGCATTGCCCGTGCATCCTGCGTTTCCTCCTTTCTACAGAAGTAGAAATACAGTGTTTATGTATACAAACACACACCGCTTATTTTTGCCACATCAGCATCTTCCTTTATCTTCGGCTGGGATGGTCATCACTTCATCAGCATTCAATGCTTTGTTTTATCTTAATTGAAAAATATGAGGTACAATATTCATATTCTGTGCTGATGACTGAATTAGCAATTTCTTTGTGGACACTTTTGTAATACTTTACAATATCCATATAAAATCAAGCAGTGTTACTGGGCAACCTGGACAGTGTTGTGAGACGAAGTTCAAAATTGCCAAACTGCTATTAATTTTGGTGGTCACAGTGAGATGTCTTGAAAATGCTTTTCAAAGCACTCTGCATTTTTATACCATATTAGGTATTCAGAAGACCATTATAATACATAAAACTTTGGCTGAAACTGTGAGTACTCAGCAAACTTGGCCAGATGTTTCTCATGGGACATGTAAGAAGTGAGAGAATTAGTGATCATCACGTCAGTTAAGGTTTCTGTTGGGAGTCCTACCTTGTGTTACCCAGAGCAGCAGACATAGGATCTCACTCTTCAGGTAGCAGTCAACTGCCTTGACCCTAAGAATATATTTTTTTCTCCCTACAGTGATGTCCTTAATTTGCCACCCATCTTCTGCATTATTTAAAAACCAAACTACAACAGAAAAAGAAATGAGACCAAATTATAAGGACAATAGCAGTCTTGTCTATGCAGCTGTGACCACTGCAGACCAATGTACATCACAAGCAGTATGCAGAGAAGCAAGCACACTGAGAAGGAACAGGCATTTGTAATTTTGATACTGCTCATCGTATGAATTTCTTTACTCGCAAGCATAATATTCTTTTAAATATGTTGTGTAATTCCCTAGGTTTTTAGAAAAGCAAACTGAAAACACCAAACTAGATTTTGTGGAATCATAACGCCCCCCACAGGGGTCATCAGCATGATGGCAATCTTTGGATACATCTGACAACCATCTGCTACTTGAGCTAACTGTGTCATTGACAGCAGTAGCAGAGAGTTATCTTTTATACTGACTGCCAGTAGAAAGGAAGAAAGGCTGTGCATCCCGTGGGTTCCCTAATCTTTTGCTGGGGGTCGAGAAATTTTCCCGTACCATCCAAGTCCCTGGGAAGGAAGTCTTGGCCGATTGACCAGCTCCTCAAAGACTGAACCTTTCTGTCCTTGTCTGACTATTCCTCATTCCCCTGCTTCAGCCTTCCATCTCATCCTCCTCCCTGCCACTGTATTTTGTCCTAATATTCTTCTTCCTTGAATCCTTCATCTCATTTCTCTTTATTGTCCGTAGCAAAATAAAGCAGCACTCAGCACTCTCTCCAAATTCCTGGCTCACTCTTGGTTCAGTTCTCCTTGGTTTGCTGTCTTCTGAGCCCAGTACTCTACAGGGTTAGATTAGATGAACCAATACCACTTCAAAACCTGAAAGTTTCCTGTTACCTCCTGATGTCAGGCTCTTACCCCAGGTAGCACCACGCTGCCCCTCTGCTGGCAGTGTTCATTTTCTCCGCTTCCAGTATCAGTTTCCCTCATCCCGTCCTGCATAACAGGGTCCATTCTAAGTCCTGGAGCCCTCAACCATAGGGTGTGTTCCTGAATGTAACCTCCCTGCAAGCCAAGTTATTGTCCTGCCTGTATTTAAGTTAGGTAGGTTTTATCTTCAGATTTGGTGAACTTTACCTCCTTTCTTCAGTGTACTCTTTCCTGAAAGAAGTTCTTGGAGAAGATACCTACATAGCTGTGGAATCAGAAGGGAGTGCAGTCAAGGACTGCCTTACATTCTGTCTCAAACTTTATAGTTAAATCCACTTGGTTGTAAGGAAACAGAAAGTGGACAGCATATCTTGCAACTCATTCACTTCAGTGCTAGGTGTCACAGAATCACAAAGTCCAGAGGGGATGATCAAATCATCTTGTTTGAACTCTTACATGCTGCAAGCCTTTATATTTCACTCCTTTAACATATACTGGATCTGATAAATTGAATTTTGACACTGAGATGATCATAGTTCCTTAAACAAGGATTGGAAAGCCTGAGGAAAAACAACACGCACACGCTTGGATGAAAACCGATGTGAATTGCTGCCTTTGTCAATATGATGGTGTTTTTCTGAGAGCTGACATAATGGCAGTGTGTAATACAATTGTAAACTGAATAAACAGATGATGTTATAGCACATATATGATGTCTTCTGTCACATTTCTTGTCGCAGTATTTTCTTTTGCACTATTTTCTTCCAGTCCATCAAAATGTAAGATATGAACATTCTACCACTACTTTGAGTAGTTGCAGTTTTCTTTTTTTATACCAGCAGAAACGAGGAGTAGACTTAAATCTCCTTAAGCTGAATTTTATTTGATCCTCTCATAAATGGAGTTGAGTGCCACTTCAATATGCCATTATAAACCTACAGAAAGCAAATTATGCCATTGAGGACATTACCTGAAAATGCATGAAAGTTAAGGATTGTGATTTGGTTAGACTTAACTCATTGTTTGTTGACTTCTATCAGTAATGAGAATATGGGTATTTTACTTGGAAAAGCCTTATAACATTTAGACATTGATGAGTGTGGTAAGTTAATCTAAGGAAGTCTGATTTACATGGTTTTATGCATCATGCCCAGACAGTTTAACTGATTTCCAGAATTTACTTTCTTTTAAAGCTGTACCATATTTAAATTAGAAACAATTTCACTAGCGTTAAGTGCATTAGCACACACCGTTTATCAGTTCAGAAGCTGGGGTGTTCAAGTATTTTGTCCTTGAAATATCCTAATGTTTATGAACTCTTTCAGTAACTCCCATGTTAAAAAAAATCATCTTCTGAAATAACTTTCAAAATACAGAAGAAACACACAGAAGTTTGCTGGCTTTATAAAAATAACAAAAATTACTTCAAAATTCTAAACAGGCCCAGCACTTTGGATGTATAGAGGAAGGTGATGGTTGTGTTTGGGTTAATATTGTTATTTCTCTTCTTCTGAAAGAGCACCTGGAGACCCCATTTGTGATCAGCTCCCCACTGTGTATTGTATATACACATAATAGCCTCTGGTATGCAGGAGGTCAGACGAGAAGGTGTTCTAGTCCCGTCTGGCCTTAGTCTATGAATAATAGAAGACATTTGCTGCCCAGTGTTTACAATGAAAATAGACCTGGCAGATGGTGAGGAAACATGGAGGTACTCTGAATTCCCACTTTATAACTGAGAAACTGATAGGCAACTTGGCCAGGGTCACAGAGAAAGTTGAGTTAGTACCAAGAGTTAGACTGAGCACCAAACAAATGCCTTGGCCACAAGCCTGGGCTTTCTTTTTCTGTCTCTAGTAGTTAACAGACTGATCAGTGCAGAGGCTGAATACCATTGCCAGCCCCTCTTTAGTTCCTTTTGAGAAAGTAACACTGCTATGAATCAATCTTTGCTGTCTCCACCTGAAAAGGATGTCGCAAGACCCAGCCTTTGGACTGACTGTAAAAGTGCCGGAGCAGGGCTTCGCAATTCCTTCTCTACATGCTTAATGAGGGCAGGAAATAACCTCATGCTAAGCAACTATTTTCACTGTAAAGAGGATGGATCCGTAAGTGCATTTAGCAAGCCAAATAAGCTAACTTTAGCAGTGATGGTTTAGGTGTAAATTCACATCAGGGACTTCACCAGGATGCTCACCTAGGTGCCCGCTCTTTGGGCTGCCTGTGTCCGAATTCTCAATCTTCACACGTCCCTACCCAGCTGGACACTGGACTTGCTCAGTTTCTATGTGTGCCGACAGTCATCTACGTTAGAAGTCCCTAGGCATATAAAGCTCTGTTTTGGACTGGGATCCGAACTGCTTCAAATGAGACAGTAGTGGGAAGACACATTTCTAAGGAGTCTCACTATTCATAAAGTCGGGGTTTCTCTGCCTGTCCCAGCTCCTGTGCTCTGCCCTCTGTTGTTCTTAGAGCAGGCTCTGCAAAATATGTGAGAGAGGGAAGCAAATGCTCCTTTCTCTTCAGCTGCTCAGTGGTTGCAATATCTGTCCCTCAAAAGAATGCTCTAGCCACTAAGCTATGGCTCTCTGGGTTAGGGCCATGCTCACTTCCCTTTATTTGCCACAAAATACAGTGGGGTTTCTGCTTATTATGATGGTCTTCTTTTTTGAATCTCATTCTCCACATAAGGAACACAGCAGCATTTCACAGGGATGACCAAGTACCCCAGTACCTGCAGTCACAATGGCTTGCTTACTATCACTAAACTTGTGTCGGTAGCTTAACCTGCCTAAATTCAAAACTGTCTATCTGAAAACTTATGACCTCACTTCTGCTGAATTTTCTGAAGTTTCTTTCCCAAGTAGTGGAGAGAAATCAGTGAGCACTCTTAAAGACTTTCAAAACATCGGAGAGAGCGCAGGGGGGAGTGCTGATTTCCCACTGGCTTGTGCAGAGAATTTCCCATGGATCAGGTTCCAAAATGTTAACTGGAAACTATACACCCTTACACAAGGGAAGGCAGAAAAGAGGAATATTTGTTATTCTTCTACACATACACAAATCTGGAAAAATGGACTGGAGAGGTGAGTGCTGTTATAATAGCTATACTAACCCCAAATGTTTTTAGGTATTTCATGTTCTGTTCCTGTTGCACAGGAAGACAGCTGCTGCTTTTTCTCATTTCAAATCCTAATCTTATGTGATGAAAGTCTAATTCACACTTCACAGCAAAGATTTCTGATGTAATGAGAAGCAAAAATGGCAGTAATTTTTTCCAATATTTCCTCATTTGCTTTGTCCAGACCTAATTGCATTTGTTAATGCCCGAGTTGTATGCAGTCTCTACAGCTGGTTTTCCTCCTGTGTACTTGTGATCTTTTTAACGTTTGTTTATCAGATCTCTGGGAATCCTGAAAAGAGGACAAAAGTCAAAATGCTGTTAGCAAGAGGTGGTTTAAGGCTGAAATTTGTTGTCCAAACTTTGCACATCCCAGACCATAAAAGTAAGCAGGGTAAAAACTTCATTCACAGTTTCTCTTAAAATGTATGTTCTTGCACATTTAAACCACAGAAGAATCTCCTTCTATCGCAGTAGCAATGGAGCCACAGTCAGGAACTCCCCAATTTGCAGTCTGGGGTACTCTAGTTTGAGATATTTTTTTTTCCTTGTTTGCTCTAAGCCAAAATGCAGTACTTATTTGCAAAGCTGAAGAAAAATCAAAGCTTTTTGTTCAAAAAAGGTGTGAAGAGTAGTTTTGCACCAAAAAAAAAAAAAAGCTTTATTTTCTGAGCCCGTGCATTCAACAGATGCTAGTCTTAATGGTAACATATTTGGGGATCTCTTATTTGTAAAGAAAATATTAATACTGAAAAAAATTAAAATGCATGTGGAAATCCTCTTTCATTTTTCATACAGTCAAAGGTGAGTAAGCATTGCACTAAGCCATTTGTTATTTGGTTCAAAGTTGTTTTCCTATTTGCTTCAGTGGAAGCATGTACATAGAGCTTTCTTTATGCTGTTATCATGGCAGTTTGCATATATAACTGATTGTATGCTACATTAAGGATGTAGATGAAAACAAGAATAATTTGAAGAATACAAAGATATAACTGCCGTATGGATGGGTTTATATACATATTATGATACATTAACTACTGCTGAAAACACAAGTGAATCGACCATTATGAAGCTGGCAATAGTTTGGAGCAGCTAGTTAAGGTTCATATACTGTTGTTCTTCACTCCTGTGGAATGCCCTTGGGAAAATATTGTACATAATTCAACTGACTTCTTGTGTAGTTTCAGTTGGACCTAGTTAATCTGTGCATCGTTTAACCATGTGCCTGGATGTCAAAGAAATGAGGGTGGAAGATTAGCATTCAATTAACCTTAACACTTTTTTTTTTTAAGTACTTCTTCATCCAAATAATGCTTAACTTGTTTTAACTACATATTTTTGCTTTCAAGAACTGGGATGCAATTCAGCACCAGACAGTTTGAGGGGTGTTAATGGTTTTCAAGATTGTGTGATGTTGCGGTTTTCAAGATGGTCTGGTCGTTCTTAAACTGTTCAAAAAAAAAAAGGTACAGAAACATTATTGAGCATGTATTCCATTTCCAAGAGAGGGAAAAAGAAAGAGGAAATCTATTATTTAAGAAAGAAATACAGCCAGTGTGATAAAAGTGCCTTCCCACGTCTTCTGGCCAGGTACTACGTGCATATAAATGTTTCACGTTAAGCTTTAAGATCAAGGAAGAGTCTGTGGGGAACCTTGTTTCCTGGAGATCTGCTTGCTGGAGTAGCTCCCAAGTACTGACTTCCCATTTTTTATTTGTTATTAAGGATGAAAGGCTACATCATTTCTGGAATAGCAGTTCCTTGCATGCCATTATCTTTGTCCACAGCTATGAGACATGCATTTCCATAGGTTCATGTGGATACTGAGCCTAACTCGGCTTAGCCACTATCATGGCTGCTTTATGTATGTTTAATTCAAAGGATCACCTTTATATCGTACTGTAGAGTGAACAAAAGGTATATGGTTTCATTAGTTGAGAAACTGTCTTTTTTAGACACAGCTGAGTATAATGGGTTTCCAGCCTATGTAATGCAGGTCACTCTCTTGCTACTGAAAAGGAAACTTTGAAAGTCTAATTTTCTGACATGATTCACTCTGGGCAATGTGTGTATGCATATGCAGCCTTACGTGTGCAAATTGCTAGAATTGAGTTTTGCACGCTACCAAATATATACAGAACCAGTAGAAAAAATGTGATTGAAATTGATTTGTACTCTGTTTGCATCAGCAAATCATCCATAGGATTAGAAATTCCAGCACTTATTTATTTATCACAGCTACCCTGCACAAATATCCCTTCCACAAAGTCAAGGCATTTTTTAAAAAAGACCGCCATGATTAACACAGATGTTAAAAGTATCTATATAGCAAGCTTAGCAAATAATTTTTTGGCTTGGAAAAAAACTGGTTTAACTACTGTATTTTGTTGTTTAGCTAATTTTTATATTTCTGGTAAATGCTATCACCATAGCACTTGCATTAACCGTTTCTTTAAAAAGAATGTAATAAGCAATTTAAGCTCAAAAATTATTCCAAAATATTATTACCAATGTAAATGACAGAAGTTATGCTCAAACAAGTGTAACATATCACTTTAAGATGATAAATGGTAATAGCCTTTATACAGAGGTACCAAGGTGTGGTGGGTCGATCATGGCTAAACCCCAGGTGCCCACCAAAGCCGTTCTATCACTCCCCCCTCCTTCGCTGGACAGGGGAGAGAAAAATATAACAGAGGGCTTGTGGGTCGAGATAAGGATAGGAGAGATCATTCACTAATCACCGTCACAGGCAAAACAGACTCAGCTTGGGGAAAATTAACTCAATTTATTACAAA
>JANZLQ010000007.1:22276161-22315140 GCA_026212715.1 Elanus axillaris | reverse complement strand
CAAGTCCTGCCAGAAAACCTGCTCCATGGGCTCCTCTCTCCACAGATCCACAGGTCCTGCCAGGAACCTGCTCCAGCCCGGGCTTCCCACGGGGTCACAGCCTCCTTCGGGAACCCACCTGCTCCAGCGTGGGGTCCTCCATGGGCTGCAGGTGGAGATCTGCTACCCCGTGGACCTCCCTGGGCTGCAGGGGCACAGCCTGCCTCACCAGGGTCTTCATCACCACGGGCTTCAGGGGAATCTCTGCTCCGGCGCCTGGAGCATCTCCTCCCCCTCCTTCTGCACTGACCTGGGGTCTGCAGAGTTGTGTCTCTTACATGTTCTCACTCCCCGGCTGCCATTTCTCCCTGTTCCCCAACTTTTTTTCCCTTCTTAAAATGTTATCCCAGAGGCGTTACCACTATCACTGATGGGCTTGGCCTTGGCTGGCGGCAGGTCCATCTTAGATCCGGCTTGTATTGGCTCTGTCGGACATGGGGGAAGCTTCCAGCAGCTTCTCACAGAAGCCACCCCTGTAACACCCTCCCCCCCCTGCGCTACCAAAACCTTGCCACAGAAACCCAATACACAAGGAAAAGACAATACAGGCATCAATATAGAATGAAACAAAGCCCTGCAAAACCAAACGAAACCTGATAGTTTACCAAGTGTAAGATTAAGTATAAGGTTGGGTTTTTTTTTCTTAGGGATGACGGATGCAACCTATAGGTCTTTTTCTTCCTCTGACCTGCCTGCTTCTATTTCACTCTTTAATGTATTTGAAAGTACTTCTGATTCATGGGGACACCTGAAAACACATGTCATGGAGTTGCTTGGGAAAAAGCTAATAATGGCAATCTACTGCCTGGAGAGTTTATGCTTGGGCATTTTCTCTAACATGACACTCGTATCAAATATAAACTTAACAAGGACTGATCTATATTCTGTACTCTTCAGATGTTGTTACTGAATCTATTTCCTGCTGACTCTAGGGAAGAGTAATTGTGTTGCTTGAAGCCAGACGCATGGTTGGTATTGTGTAGAAAAGGGAAATATTTTTTTGCCTATATACAAGTTTTGTTTGTGGGACCAGGAAGCCCATGTATATATATCTATGTATAGAAAAAAGTATATGTCTGAGTATGTCTATATATAAAATTCATACTTCTAACTCATCTGACATAGACATACAGACGTAAAAATGCTACCATCTTTCTCTGAGAGATACAAACTGATTTCTAATATATATACTCTTTTAAACAACAAGAACACATTAAGAAAGGAACATTCATTTGCAAGTAAACATAAATGGTAAAGCAGAAATAATAATTCAAAATATTTCTATTTTCACTTGAGCTTTAATTCCCTCTCTCTTATTTTCTGTTGCCAACCATTCCTTTGACTGTGGTTTTTCAAGAGTTTCATAGAAAGAGTTATCCAGCTTTCTAAAAATGGAAGGCAACCTTTTGTTCTGTATAAATACGATTAAGAGGAATTTCCATGCAGTTGTATAAAGGCAACAGGAAGAAAAGAGAGCAAGCACAAGACTTTATCATCTTCACAACAAAAACAAGACAAAACCACAAGGCTTTGATAATTTGTTATGTGGTAGCAGTGTATATCACTTTGAAATGCTTTTATGAGACTTTATTTAAAAAGTTGTTTACATCAGATAAAAATTTCTATTTAGAACTTGTTCGTGCTTTTACCTTTAACACAATACAATGTGTATGCAGAAAACATTATCATCAACTCTTGAAGCAAAATAAGTGGTTTTGTTTAAGTTGCTATTTAAAAAAGTAATTTCTGGAAAAGTTTCATTTTGATTCCTAATTTCTGTGCTGGAAGATCTAAGACTTAACCAGCTAAAACGTACTGATTACAACCAGCTCTACCAAACCTGTGCTGTTTCTCCATCCACTATTATTTATGCCACTTTCATAGAAAAGAAAATGGGTTCCACTAAGAAGTTGCCCAAAGATGGAAACAATAGGAAGGACTGCTGAGTAGTAGAAGATAAAGATCTGATTTCAATTAATTTAGTTTAGAGGATAAACACAGATAAAAGCACAGTAAGCAGCAGACTAATATCCTTGCCAGAGGAAGGAGGCAGGTCATCAGCATCGTCCATTGCCCTAGCAGCTCTTCATTGCAGTAAGTACTTAAGTTCGAATACTGTTTTTTTAGAATAGTTCAGTTAATTAGAGTTTCTGAAAATTGCCTAGGAGTAAGAGTTCAAAGAATCAAGACTTTTTCTCACAGTTTTCTTAGACTTGGAAGTAAGTATAGTCCACCTGACATGAACTGAAATGAACAGTTACGGTTATACTCCTAACATGGCAATACATTTGAGTATTTTCCTGCATCTAAGGATGTGTTTGAACAGTACATTGAGGAATATGTGTAAGTCTGTGAATACCTTCATTGAGAAGAGTGATGCATCCTAAGAGTTGTGTTATCAAAGGAGCTTGAATTGAAGCCTCTGTTATCCTCTGCTGTCATATATCTTGTTGGCTTTGTATGGAAAGCCAGGGTATCAGAAAAACCAGCAGTAATAAACATTTTCCTAGCTTTCCTGTAGAGCATGGGGGCACAGTTTATGAGATTTTCCTGAGAATTTTAACTTAAAATATCTTATTTGTGGGGACCTAAGATACCATGTTCTGCTTTGCTCTCTGCCTTTGACATGTTATTTTGGAGCAGTAAGTGTTTTGTTTACTTCAGTGCTCTGTTAAGTGTGTCATGGCCTGACATGAACTGAATATCTGGTGGGCAATTCTGATCTAGGCTTCCACAATATGGCTGCCTATGGTAACAGGGCAGTTGAACTGGTGACCAATGTGAAGGCCGAGCTCCTTATGTTATGCCGTTATATTTTTCCTTCCCTCCACATGTATTGTGGTTCTAATTTCCTAGTTTTTTTCTGGTTTTCCCCTGGGAAGCTTTTCTATTCACTGTGGATATTTAACATTTTCCTTTTTTCTCAGTTTTCTGTTAATCTTAACAGATGAATCAAAAGGAAAGTAAATATTTTTATTTCTAATTTTATTACTAATCTCCTCTCCTCTTTTTCTCATTTTTAATCCTTTGCTTTTAATTCTGTCTTCTTTTCTCTCTGTTCCCATATTCTATCATCTAATCTTTATTTTCCTTCTCTACTTCTCCTCCTCTTTCTTAATTTACTTTTGATTGTTCCTATAGTAGCAAACTATCCAAAATATGACATAGTTCTGCTTCTCTTTTTCTGATTCATTCAAGCCTGAAAAAGAATTTGTTTTATTTTCCAGGCTCAATAATCCTTCTCCACTCTCAGGATTATAGAGGCATGAGGTGGAGCCTTGTACTTCCGAGAAAGGATATACAGTTGCTGGCATTTGCCCACTCTGAGGAACAAGGACCTGCACTCAAAAAAAAAAAAGAAAGAAAGAAAAAATCCAAAGTGAAGAATCCTAGAGGAGCCCCCTTGAGAGCTGATAACCACCCTTTCCTGGCGTGAAAAACACGTCTTTTACACCGTTTCTAACAGATGGCAATTGCTGTAAGGTAAGCCTGGTTTATTGATAACATAAGCGGTTTGGTCTGTTTATAACTATGAATTTCAAAGCTGTGTCCTGAAAGGGAAAGCGAAGTTTTAAAAGTAGTGTGCCTGCTTAGAAATTGTACTCTGACATACACAGAGCTTGGCTTCAGTCTGATATGTCTTCATGCTTTCCCTGCAAATCGAAGTGCTTGGTCATTAACACAGTGAGTCACAGTAATGTGTTATGATCTGATCTGGCATTTATAAGGAAATAGAGTGTCTAGCCTTGGATACCTCTCCTACAGGTCATTTGTCCTAGTGATAAAGAGAGTGCTTGCTCCCAAGAGGAAGCAGAGCCGCCCATTATGTCAGCTCACACCCTGGAAAAGGCTACTGATTTCAGTGCATCTATTTGTGATGTGCTCTCTAAACGGGGTCACTGTTATAACTGGGAGGAGGGAACAGTTTCAGCCGTGAGTGAGTGCTCAGAGAAATGGTAAAACTGACTCTGTCAAAGATGAATATAAAATGTAGACAAGCTGGCTTGTTTTATATTCACGTTTTAAAAAAAATACATATATAATGATTTGGGTTTGGGATCATTGATTTATATGTCAGATGGATGAAAAGCAAAATTTCTATGATGCCTTTATCATTATTCTGACAAGGACTGCTTTTAAGTTAAAAACTGATAAAGAATTCCAACTTTTGACATTACTAGAACAGCCCTATCAGCTTTAATTTTCTTTTGTTTTCTTGTTGTCAAAGAGAGGCCATTAGAGATACATTATGATCTCAAACTGGTTAATCTAGTGACGTGCATTTTTTTTTCCATAATCGCTCTAGCCAGTTTATAAAGCATTATATAATCTCATTGAGAAGCAAGCTACAGAAAGTAGAAATTGCAAATATTGTACATCATCAGTCTTTAGGCCAGAGGTTCTCAAACTGCTGGAAGGCCATGGATGAGTTATCCACACCTGAACCATTGTGTCATATTGCACAGTTAAATGTATGAGCCTATTTGTTCTGTTTGACTGTACTTTTGTCTGCACAATTTTCTTAGCATGCTAGAGACCGCTAGAGTGTGCTCAATTATAAGTCTGATAAGAAGCACACATAGTGGTGCATAGGGAGTGTTCAGGGTTGCTGAAAGTTTATTTTTTCCACTAAATTAGGGAGCTAGTGCTCTTGTCATTATAGATCAAAGTTAATTGACCTCATACCATTAGCATCAGTATAGTTACAGCACAGAGTTTGTACAGAAAGCTGGAGAATTTAAAACTAGAAAGTTTAATTTTGACCAGTCTGTGTGTGTATGCTGCAGTTTCACACTTCAGGTGAGGAGCAGGTGTGCAGGTTATGAAGATTTCATGCAGAAGTTTGTTGCCTCCGATCACGCTTGGGTTCCAATATATTCTGTTTCAAATCAGTCTTTACTCTTTTCCCTCTTTCTTCTCTTTTCTCTATTTTTCTTCTTTCTACCAATTTACTAGTTTGATGAGTGTTCAGCCACAGTTTTTTCTATAAAACATAATGGACAGCTAATAATAATTTGCAACTCTTTAGCCTGGCATAGTTGATGTTTTCAAAGACTTTATAAACATTAGCTGAATCAAGCATCACCCAATCAAGTAGGCCAGTATTATTCATGTATTTTGACAGGTAAACTAAACTAGAAAACAAAATCAGATAGTTGCCTTGCAACCACAAGACTTTGTGCAAAAGCCAAGATGAGAACATGTATCGTCTGACATCTGTTCCTATGCTCAACCATACAATGGTGGGTTTTTTTCCTAAATATGTATATGATTATCATTATGATTAAAGGGTTATGATTAACATTCTTTTGGGAATAGATAATATGACTTCTTTATACTGGAAGCTTTCAAGTGTAATATATCATTCTGAGTATGTTATAATAGGACTGACACAAACAGAGAGTACACTAAAAAAATCCTCCCTGCAGCTCAGCTGGATGTTAGCACAGATATATAAGGCAATATGTGAAGTGAAAGAGAGAAACAAAGAATTGGAGAGAGAGGTGAGAAGATGCTGATAAAATCGGCAGAAAATATAGAGAATGACAGCAAAAAAGAAGGAAATAAAAAAATGAGAAGAAAGAGCAGTCAGGCTGGATTTATTCATACCCAGGACTAAATTGTGTATTATAGATTATAGATATAATGTGCAGCATGTTAATAATTAGACATTATTTAGTAAAATAATAATATAGAACCTAGAATCACAGAAGTTTGGAATAGAAATAAAAATCATGTTTCCTGTCACAGTATGTAAAGACTCTGCTGTCAGTCTCGTCTATTTTTAATGCATAACGGTAAGGAGATAGAAATACTCTGTATGTTTTACTATCGTGATGTGATAATGTCATATATCAGTGCGTATTATACCATATTGTGTCATATATCTGTGTGCTATCAGTGAATAGAAAATATTTGGAGAGAAATTTTTAATTTACCAGTGAATCGTAGCATCTGTGGAAGACAGAGCCCCAAAATAACATTACCATGCAGAAAGTTACTATAAACCACTCTTTTTTTCTTGTAGTGTATGTGTTTGCAGTATCCTCTTTCAGGACTTTGGTATCACAGAATAACTGTTAGTGTTTAGTCACTTTCTGCACCAGTGATTCTATCTGCTGGGGATTCAATTGATTTTTCACATCTCGGCATAAGAAGGCTCAGCCAGTGCCCTATTGCCTGTGAGTGTGTGGTGGCACCAGCAGTAAGGGATGTTAAGGTAAATGCTTTTAGGACAAGAGCAATGGTGATGGAAACGCCACAGAGAGCTTTAAGTTTTCATGGAACTGCAGACATTTTCTTATCTGAGCAGTTCAATATGTGGATTTCATATGGCAAGAGGCTTTGTCCTGTAGGATCTTGCCTTCTTATTAATGTTTAAAAAAAAAGGTGTGTTACTGTTCCTTAGTTTGAAGCAACATCTATTTCCTTTTACATTTGGATTTAATCCTCAACTCTTTAAGCATGAAATTAATTCACATTATTTTCCTAATCCTATGAAAAGATACTTCTGGGAAGTATCTCTCTCCTGGGAAGAGCAGAAGGTTAGGGATAGACGTGAGAGCAAGGACATTGATGCTATGTTGACTGAGATTTTACCTTCTTAAAGTATTGTGCCACCAGGCAGTATATTTATATTAACTGCATTTAATTGCTGTCAAGTCACTTAAAACTTCTGAACAGACTGAGAAGGATAATAGATTTTCCCTGGGCCCTTGCTGCTCTCCTTTGCACCTCTCCAATCTTAGATTCCTAAATGAAATGGTAATAGACAGAAGCCAATGGGACTGTAGTGGCAAAATAAGTACATAGAGAAGTGTAGTCATGGGGCATGAAGGCACCTTGCAAGGACTGGGGGTGGATTATTTTGGGTGTTTCCCCTAATGGTAGATGTAATCCTTATGCTGCATGTGTGACTAAGAATAATGTTTGTAAATGTGGCTTGCTTTTATACGGTGTTCCCATAAAATCAACCCTCATTTCTGTGTAGTTTACTTGAAGCTTATGAGAACCTGACTCAGTCTTTGGAGAAGGTAGGTTCAGCCATTTTGACCTGAATCCTGACAAGTCAGGGTATGATGCTTTTATGAAGGTATGACAGCATTTGGCCTCTGTGATGCCTGTAGGAATTATGTTTCTTTCCTCAAAGAAGGGATTCCAGTTAATTTACAGGAAAGAGCTACCTAGGCTGACGGCAGACATGACTGGTAAAACAAGCTCTAAACTGGGAAGCTGGGGAAGAATGCTGCTAAAACTTCTTAACTATTTAAGCCTGCTACAGACAGTAAAAGGGAAAGAGGCATAATCGCATGAGGATGAAATGAAGAAAAAACTGATGTTTAACGATGGCAAATGAAAGGATTGATCAAGTACACTGTCTGCACCACTGGAACCAACTGTTCCTCCTACTGCTGGAAGCCTGGACAATAGGATGAAGGAATTAAAACTCCTAGTACTGGATACAAAACCAAATCTTGTAGTAGCAGTGATAGAAATATGGTAGCCATCTCATACTCTGGGTTAAAGAATGGAAAGGCATAAAGTGATTAGGAAAGTGAGAAATATATACACAGGCAGTGAGATAGCATTGTCTGTTCATTAAATAAAAAATGGGGCCACCGGGAAGAGGGATGTTGACAAATATCCAAAGTTCGGAACTGGGTAATGATATCCATTTTGTGAGGTGGGGCGGGGGGGAGCAGGAAGGAGTAGAGGAATTTATGTGTTCAAGGGAGACTTTAACTTTCCCAGACTAAGACAAAAAAAAAATCCATTGAAAAACTGGGCATTTGAGTACTGTAACATTTTGCCCAAATTTATTTTCCAGTAAAGTCAGGTCTCAGATATTCTTGGGAGCGAATGAAGGTAGATTTTTTTACCAAGCAATTAGCGAACCAGCCAAGAAATAATGATGTGTTACACTTCGTTTCACTGAACAGCAAGTTCTAAAGGGGCTGGACATAAAAACTAAACTTAGAGCAGACTTAATTTTATCTAGTTCTCTTTCTGAGAAAAGTAGAAGATAAATCTGTACTTCTGGGGCCTTAGAAAGGCAAACTGAAAACCAGGATATTTAGTGAGTACTGGGAAGCTTACATATTTGAACATGGAGGAGGCATATAATAACTTTGAATCAAAAAAGTTTTAGCAGCAAGCAAGATGATACTAGTAGAAAGGAGTATAGATCTCCCTGGAATGATAGTCATCTTAAACTGTGTGTTAAAAGTAAGAAAAGAATCCATAAGGAATGCAGAAGGGGATTGATTAAGCAGAAGAATTATGCCCTAGAGGTTAAAAGATACAGAACTGAAGCAAGAATGGCCAAAAGCTATTTTAAACCAGACTTAACTATTTATTTCAGTTCTCTGCAGAGCTCTTCAGCTTTGCAAACAAAATTGAACAAGGAGGAAAAATTCTCATCCTATGTCTTTTCCAAGGAGCATGCACACACTAAGTAGAGGGATGTGTGATGGCTTTAAACAACTCATCAGGGAAACCCACCTCATGCTCCTGAGAGCATGTTCCTTGTTACTGAGAAGTGCTGAAAGAGGGGCTGTAGTCCCACTACTTCCTCAAGCTTTCTCTCTCTGCCAAAATCTGTGCCATAGTATGTTTTGTAAGAACTTCAGGGGCTTATTTCATTTGCTAGTAGAATATTAATAAACGACAGGCTTAACATAAGCCCTCTGGCTTGCCATTCAGAGAGCTAGGCTAAATGGCACTTTTATGTGGCATTACACTTAGTGCCATGGCAGAGAGGAAAAGTCTCTCAGAAAAAGGCAAGGCCAGAGGAGACTCATGTCTATAGGACTCCTACCTCTTTTACTGTCCCATTTGGAAGGTATGTAAGAAATTCAAGAGGAAGTTACAGGACAAAAAAAAAAGTAAATGGTCTCAGAGTCAACAAAGAGAAGTTTACTTCTGTATAATTCATTTCAGTCTCAGTGATGTTAAGAAAATTAGTGGTCACTTGACATTTTGACTTTAGTCTCTCTGGCTTTTAGTCCTCCATCTACAAAATGGGAATAATAATTTTTTTGCTGGTGGAGCCTGTGTATGTGAAAATACATGCATTCTTGCTGTAAAGCATGATGAAACTGGTGACACAGAAACCACTGATTTTATTCTCAGTGCAGGAATGTGGAGTGTGTGAGAATAAGGTTTAGAATGCTCCATTCACTGAACAGTATTTAATATGTAAACGTTTGTTGAGTAAGGCAGTGATTTTGTAGAGAGGAAGAGAAGTGATAATGATGTTTAAGATTGTATTATACTGGTGTTTCATGAAGAAACCGAAGGTTGTATGAATAACGTTAAGACCAGTGTTTCCTTTGAGTTTTAAGTATTTTTATCAGTTTGTGAATGATTGACTTGGCAATCTTTACACACTTCAGACTTTTTTTATACACATATCTCTGCACATATGGAGAGAGAGAGAGATAGAGTTGTATTATGTATGGATATACCAGAAAAAATGTATTACTATTAGGATAGGAATAGCCTTGTGTTATAGCCTCTTACCCAAACAAGTATGGCTCCAACAATGAGCTCTCCACCAGTGAAATAATCACAGTAAGCAATTAAAGAAGCCATTCATACGCTGAGATTAACTTGTGCCTAAAGGAAGAAAATTATGCATGGAACATCAAAAGTCATGAATGTCATAGAAATTAATGCTACTGGGATCAGCAGGTTACTGACAATTTAGGACAGTTATCTCCTGCCACAAGATCCTGCAGGACCACCCAGCAAGAGTTCCACTCAGAGGTGTGATTGCTGCACATGGAAACGCGTGTCCACCCCTACCCTTGCTTGTTTGTACACATAGACATTTGTGAGGGTGTGCAGGAGGGAGGCTGGCAGGTAGACTTGATTGCTGACTGTTAATAGTATTTCACTGCTAAAATTCCTAATTGATGTTTCAAGGAGAGAAGTTTAAGTCTGAAATACTCTGGTTTACGGCCATGCATGCTGCTGAGTGCACTGTGTCAGCAGGCGACAATACCGTTCCTTCCACCAAGGGCTGGAGCAAGAGTCACTCAAACTGAAGTCAGTCTTTACTTAAAGTTTCACTGGACCTGATGTAAAATTGTCAAGTGAAGCCTGGGAGCTGCCAGATGGTACACTTCTGGGGCTGGGTGGTATTCATATCCACAGGGGCCTTCTGAGTGCAAGTCTACGGATCTGGGCAGAGATAACTGTTACTGCGATTACTCTAAGACACTAATAAAAACTTTGCCAATGAAAGTATTCATTTAAAATTTCAATATTTTATGCTATGGTATTCAAATAAGCATATTGTAATTCTAGTTGAGGGAAAACAGTGAAGGTAATAGGTTCCAGGCTTTCATAAACAATAAGCAAATAGAGAAGTTTCCACTATTTATGCTACATATTATTTCTATAACATTGTACATGATATCTTCATGTTTGCCTTATACACTCTGCTGGGTATATATCTCAAGTTTACAACATTGATTGTAAATTCCTTTAAGAAAGACATCGTACTTTGACAGCTCACTGGCTTCTGTGGCATAAGTGCCATTTCTTCTGCACTGGTTCTTTTGTCTGCGTAAAAGGAATAGTGGAATAAAGAAAGCTAAAACTGTAAAATGTTCTTTGTAAATGGTATTATTTTAGCAATGCTGCACATAATGGTAAAGCACAGAGTTAGGGGTTTGTTTTTCTTTGTTTCTTTGTTTGTTTGGTTTTTATACAAATGATGAGCTTTTGAAATGTCATGAAAATATTATAGATACTCCAGTACTCTGCAGTTCAGCCCTTCCTTAGTTCCTGTTCCTCTGAGGTTCATATAAAATTTGACTGATTTTTTTCCCCCCTTTATTTTCTACCTTTAAATATTGTAAATCAAACAGTCAACACATCCAAAACATATCAGTTCTTTGAATCCTTCTGGAAGACTCCCTACTGTGCTCTCTGCATTTTTTAAGCTCTTCAGCGTCTCATATGACAATATGTTTTCTTCCAATGGACATGTGCAATGCAGAGTCTGTCAGTTTTTCCCAACTCTGTCGCTCAGAAAGAACTTCAGCGTTACTATATCAACTTATTTTTGATAGCTGGAAGTGTTCAAGTCTTTCTGAATGAATCCTATAGCCATACTTCTTGCACTGGAACAGCCAGTAGCCCTTTGGTTCATCTTTCCCCACGTTCAGCTTTGCTCGCTGGCTGGCGTGGCCAAGGCAGTATGGTTTTGTTCCTCAGTCTTGCTCCATGTGCTCCCTCTAGTGATCCAACCACGTAAAACATTTCCTTCTGAGGGGAGAGGGCTGAATTTCCCAGATGGCTCACAAAACGTTTAATGAAGTGTGTAGCACAACCATTTCATTACAACATATTGTGTACTTTTGCCTTTAATAACTGCATTCCTCATCCAAGAAGTCTCTACAGCTTTCAAAAATGAATTACAGTGGTATTATTTTTCTCAGAATATATTTTTCCATGACAAGAATAGCACTTTCCTAAACTATTGTATTTATTAGCAACCTGTTACCCTCTGACACTTACTGTCATTTTCATCAGCCTTGATAAAGTGAGTATCATTTAAAATCTCTTTAAAAATTATTAAAGCAGTTTTATTTTGTTGGTTTCTTTCTTTTTTTTTTTAAACTGTTCATAAAGCAAGGAAAAAAGTGTCTGTAAAAATTAGAATTTTTATCCTGATTTGACGGCAGTCAAAAAATCAGACTTAGCCTGAGGGTGGAATAATTTATGGAATCATATTGTCCTGATGAAGAAGCTAACTTAGAGGGTGTTCTCCATCTCCAAACCAAAGTATGAAGCTCAGTGCTCATAAGTGGCTACTGCTCCAGCTTCAGGAAGATCTGCTGCTCTTCCTGACAGTTTAGGGGCACTGAATCTGTAGGAACAGAGGCCCATGCACAATTTCTTGCTTCTCTGTGGCATCTTTGCTCCTTCTTTCTTTTGCACGTACTTTGCACATACTGCATTTTCTCTATCCACTGCGGATGTGAAGATATGTATCTAGATTGTATATAGATAGGGCTGAAGATCTAGTGCTTACTTTCTGCATGACAGGTGAATTTTACCCTGTTAGAGGGATATAGTGATGGCACAATGGAATTTATTCCTTCAAAATGTATTTTTAAAAAAAGATAACATAATTAATACCTTGACTCCCTGTACCTTGCAGTACCTTTGCTTAAGTAATCATTCTTAACTTATTAAACAAGTTTTTGACAACAGCATAGTTACTGGTGGACAGAGCTGTGAATTAGATACCACTGGCACCTCTTCACCAGGCTGAGGAATTAAGAGGCAAAGATATTGAACTGCCTTTTGTCCCAGAAGTCGTTCTTCTGAAATATGCTCTGACATCTTTGGAGAAATCATGTGTGACCTAGTTGCTGTGGACAGGGATAGGATGCAAACTCCTTCCAAAGAGGTCTTTCAGCATGGGTGTTCAATCCCCTGTAATAAGTGTCATTATGAAAAGCTTCATCCATCATGTAATACAAAGGAGTTAGAAGAGTTGTGACTGAAATAATTTCATTTCTCATATATTTGCATAAAACTATTAGAACAAAATACTTTTTTTTTTTTAAACGGTGGCTTTATTCCCCCTATCAGAATTCTGTCCTTGGAGCATCACAGAATGGGGTTTCATGTTCAATTCTTGACAGATATTTGAAAGGGGCACTTCTATTGTAAGCACAGCAGCAGCTGCAGCTAGAGCTCAGCTTCCCTTGTTTATAGTGTGAATGTCGTCCTATTCATTACAGCCAAATTCTGCCCTTTTTGGATAAACTTTAGCTTCCCATGAACTTCAGCAAATGCTCAGACTGTGTACAGCAGCCCCCAGTCACATGCCAGTGTCAACATATTGGTAAGTGTTTGTTTATTCACAAAGCACAGCGTACAAAGAGCATCCAATTCTTCTGGTGCGGGTTGAGTGTTTCTCAAATTGATGGGTACAGGACTGGGCCCTTAATTTGCCAGCAACCAGGATATTTAAATGAACTATGCCTTGGACAGCAGATTGGATACCTGCTCACGTGGAGTTTTGCTTGATGTACATAGTATGTCTGATAGGACCAAGAGGTATTAAAACTAATGTGCATGCCTGATTAATCTGGGCATGCATGGTGAATCTTACTGGCCCAGAAAAAAAAGTGATATGTAATTATTTCATCAGCAACCAGTGATTCTACATTGAAAACAATCTGTAGTAAAAGCAGTCTGCTATCAGCCTGACAGCAAACTTTGTCCATTGCTATTGTATGTTAATATTTCCATACTTTCTGCTAAAGTCTCTCTCATTTAAGTCCTGTAGTTGAAGGGAAAAAAAACCCCACAAACAACTTAGACGATTTCCTATCATGAAGAATCAAGGAATTATGTCAAGCAAATAACAAATGAAAGAAAGAAAGAAAACTGTGTAGACTGACTTCCTTGTGCAAGCCAGAGACAGAGGGGATATGAAACCACTGAAGGATTCCAGGTCTACCAAAAAACTTGAAGGTGCTGAGTGGATTGTTGACATCAGCTAGAGATGAGTATCTCTAGAGATGAATAGGCAGAAACTGCAGCAGTGGCTTCTCCTTATGCAGGGATGGAGGTAACAGGGCTGAAAGAGACTTCTGAAAACTTTTAATGAAGATGACAGTGTAGGTAAGATCTGTACATATTAAGTTTTTCTAACCCTTTGCTTGAGTGCTTCATAAAAAATGCCAAACAACCAAGAACAGAAAAAAACCACCCAAAACAAAACAAAAAACCCAAACCAGTTTGTGGATATCAAATAGACCCAGCCCAGCAAACAAGAAAACTACACTGCAGGAATCCGTCTGAAGGCTGTGGGATTCACCAAGGGGGGAGGACAGGGTGATGGAGGGGAAACCTAATCCAGAAGGAAGGCTTACTAGCAGAACCAAACCAGATCTGACTATATCTTCCCTATAATCATGACACAGTTATTCAAGGCTGCTTTTTTTTTTTTTCTTTCTCCCCCCCGTCCCCCAAAATGGAATTATATCTTTGTTTTCTCTTTCTCTATATTAAATTGGGCAATAGCTACTTTGTCCACACTGCTGTTTGATCCGGGCAGCAGTTTGATATTTTTTACTCTGTTTTTAGCGTCCTGAATTCTTTGCCAAGTGTGGTTACCACTCCTCTGCAAGTCACAGGGTAACTAATACTGAATCTTTTTCTCTCACTTGTGAGCTGAGTCCAGAGAAGTTTTAGTGGAAGCTGAATTTGTTGAGAATGCAAAGCCAATTCTTCCATGTATTTTAAGTAAGATAAAGACAAATTTCTGTTTTGATGTAAATGTAACCTTGCCTCCTCCCCTCCCCCGAAACCAGCAAAGAATAATGCAAAAGAAGGGTTGATCTTAAGAGTTACATCAGTCAAATGGTGCTCCAAAGCAAGGGAGCAGCTCAAATACAATTTTAGCACCTCTGCCTTTCAGAACTCAGTTGGATGTAATGTCTACATCAAGGAACTGACAGAATGAAGCTAACTGGTGTGAAAAAAACCCACTCCTTCTGAAGAAGCTTCTAAATACCAGTTGTCTAAATCTATTGATAAGCAGGGATGCATTATTAATGAAGCCTGCAGCCTGCCTAGTGCTGCTCAGATGGTTCAAGCATTTAGTAGGAAATATTTCTGTGAAGTGCTGCATGGAATAATGACAGTGTCTGTCTTAAATCGAACAAATGACTGTAGCGAGCTCTGGGGAGGCTCGGAGCAAGCAGATGCTTTCCAAGTGAAAGGCAGTGGGGTACCACCTGCTGTAGGCAGGCAGGCAGGAACAGTCCACTAAATATTGACTTGTTAATAATTCAAGACAACAGGAACCCCTAGCTCTTCAAGCATGGCACTGCCCCTTCATCATGTGGCTTTTCATCACCCTAATGAGCTACTTGAAGAATCAGACACTGAAATGTCTTGCAGACATTCCCCAAAGACTAGGACTCAAGCTGCCATAATTCTGAGTAAGAAGTTGTTGCCGGTACACAAAATCAAGATAATTTTAAAAATGGCAGGATCGGTGCTTTAGCTGAATATTGCTCTTTGCTACACATTGCTGTTTGGTGACTCAGTCTGCAGTTTGCACAGCTCCTGGGGCAGAATGCCTGTCTTTTATGCCATTTCTCTGGCTAAAAAATAATTGACATTCCAGTTTATTACAGGCATATTGATAGTTTCATTTGCGACGAGAAAAAGAGCTCTGTGAAAATCTACAGGATATTACTTGCAACTGGAAATCTCAATTAATACCTACTGTAAAGGATCTTGGTTTTGTGATTACTATGTGTTTGGGACCCTTCCCAATTCCTACCTTCATTGTGGATGTTAAAACAGCATTTGCAAATAAATAGTCTTCAATTGAAATAACTGAAATTTAATAACCCATTGACAATTAATAACCCTTCAAAAGTTAGCAAAGCTTCTGTGCAGACCTTATTGACTTCCTGGTTTGCTATCAACAACAGCAGTTTGCCCTGCTCAAACACTGCAGCTTTATGATGAAATGCAGGAGCACCTGTATTAGTAGTCTGTATCCTGGTGATTGTTGCTGTTGCTTCTCTTTCAAGGCACAGCCTTAACAGAATCTTCCCATTCATTCCCCATTTTTTGCTTTAAGACATTTTTCTTTCCAAAATATATAATTTTTCACTTATTTTGGAATGATAAAGTAATCATCGATTATGAGATGTTTCTTGTTTGCATGATTTTCCCAGCTGTCAAACAGTTACGTTACCACTCAGCTACCCGACTTCTTTGCAAACTTCACAGGTTGTTTTGCTGCACTTAATCAAGCTGACTAGGCTTCACTCTGTGAACATCCTTAATAATTCCAAATGGAATTTAGCCGATTGTTCGTAAAGGTAGTGATTATCTATAGTGAAGAACTTAAAATTACAGGAAATTCATTAGTGTTGCTATGAAGAGAGTGCTTCCTCCATGCCAGAATGAGGGAAAGTATCTTGTGACTTGCCAGCACTGATCCAAAGCTTTATTTAAAAGAGCTGTGAGTGCGTGTGACTCCCTGCTGCACTGCTGAGTGTCTGCTTACAGCCCTCCAAGTTTTTGGTCATCTGTGTGCACTGATGGCATCTGGATTTGTCAGGACTTAGAAAATGACCTGGGCTCCCTTACAGAACTAATTGAAGTTGCCACCACATCTCCACAAACTTTATGCTTTTTTCTGTCATTTGTGTTGTTGGAACAGCTTAGCAACCTCTACTGTTCATTCAGTGGTGGCTGGTCCTTACTGGACCAGCTGGAAGTGATGATGTGCATGAAATCACTCTGTAAAGAAACCTCAGGAATTTAAAACTGCACACTGTAGTCTTTTCCCAGGTAATGTTTGTTTTTTCTTGAGAGGGTCGGTAGATTAGAAAATACCTTCTCATTTCTTTGTATGATGGGAACATGTGGGGTTCATTTCAAGTAAAACTAACAGCTATCTAGGAAAGTAGTCTTTAATTCATTTCTCTTTCCTTTGCTTAGGACACTTCTGTATTGTTTCTGTAGTAGATTATTTCTGTTTGCATCATTTGTATCATTGTTTTAGATTTCCTTCCCCACTTCTCAGCTGCAGCTATTGCAGAAATAACTGTGGTAATGTCCATGCATCAGAAATTATATAGGGAGATGAGAGAAGTCTACTCTGCAAAAGTAGATTTGCCAAAACAACTAGAGATTGTGGCAAGGCTCTGTTGTCCCCACCCCTCCTGAGGGGATGAGTACATGAGCGCCTTCAGCACCACTGATCCAGCCACTGCTGGCAAATACGCATCCTCAGCTCCTTGACAGTTACAGCACTGCTCGGCCTGCACTCTTTCCCTGACTTGCTCAGCATCTCTCCCTGAATGAAGACATCAGTGTTAGCAGTGCTTCTCCATTGTCCTTACTGCCATATATGCAGCTATCATTGCAATGCTGAGGCAAGTATTACCCTTTCTGCTCCCCCCAAATTACAATTGCTTTTGCTACACAGAATTGCTGCTCTTTGTATGCAAGGTAGAAGCAATATGAGCTTTTACTGAAGTATTTTTTTTTTTGCTTAGACAAAACTCTGGTTTATGACCAGTTGCCTGGTCAGACATTATTGCTAGAGAGTAAAATTTCTTCTGCAGCTTACAAATCTCTTTATCCTGATTGCTAGATGTTAGCCCACTAGCATTTCCTCATAGCTTTTAATTTGTTGGCTACAACAGGTTTGGGCCAGTGCTTAATGCTGTTTGGTGAGGAAAAGCAAAGAGGTAGATGATCCTTGATTATGCAGTCTTTCCCTCTAGTGAGTGGCTTTGCTGTATGCCCAAAACCATAGTGAGGAGTTCGGGTATGAACACGATTGTCCTCGTAGTAGAGTAAGAACCAGCCTGTCCTGGTAAATGAAGAGTGGGCCTTGGTGGCTGAACTAGGATGCTTGTCTCATCTGAAGTTGTCCTTTCATATGCTTTCCAAACTTGGCTGGCTGAGATGGGAGATCCTATGTTGGCCCAAGTTGTACAGCTGACTTGTCCCACTGGATGTTTTTACTTTATGCTGATAAACACAACATGGATGAAAAATAGGTGAGGAGCTGTGTCGTCTGTCACAAACTCATATACTAACAGCATCTGGTTTTGGCAAAACTGGGTATGTGAGCAATGTGAATGGACATCTGGTTTCTATAAGGCCAAACTTGTGTTTGTATATGCTAATGAGAAGATAAGGTGAACCACCTGGCTGGCACCCAGAAATAGCTGTCTGAATGTACCCTGCCTTTGCAGACAAGACAGCAAGCAAACGGGGTAAGAAATTTTTAAGTCAGAGACTGAAAATTTGGTCCCTAATTTTATTTTCAAATAGATGTTACTTTCAAAGCATATGACTACAAAGTGGGAACTACGTGTTTGTCTTGCCTACAATGAACATTGATCACTTTTCTGCTTTCTAAATTAAGTGGTGGAATAAACAGCAATCTGGTTTTCTCAAAATATCACTACATGTTGTCAGATCCTGAGATATCAACAGAATGTGTGACACCGTTGTGGAGTTATATGCATGCAGTTTGCATGTTTCAATATGCTTCACTAGTAAAAGCAATAAATTGCCAAATTCCTCACCAACACTGCCACGTAGACAGGATTTGAGGAGGAGAACATAATAGTGTTATTCAAGAGTGCCTTTGATCATGGGAAGCTTAAGCTTTTGAAATATCTTGCAACTGGCTAGCTTAGAATGAAATTTTTAAAGGCTGCAAGGATCTTAAAGCCTTCAAAGGTGTGCTTTCTGTCAAAAATCACTGTGATTGCTCTGCTATGTGAGGCTTTGCCGTGTACGTCAACATTAGCATCCCTGAATGCCAGAACTGTCAGTAAACTAGCTTTAAATACCCATTGAGTCGGCGTAGCCATTGGCCCAGCAGGCCTGCCAGGGGCCCATCAGTGCAGCTACAGGGCAAGTATGTTGAGGTGGATTCTGCAAGGGTCTGGCAGTAAGCTCAGCTAGCAGAGAGGACTCCTGTCACCACTGGATAGCTGTTCGGCATCAGAAATTGCACAGCCAGGAGTAGCAGGGACATAATTAAGGCTGAAATAAGCATTTTTAAAAACGTTTCACTGTGGTTTTAACCAAGCAGAAAATAAGGCCCTCATTTTCCAATAACTTTAATATGATCAGAAATAATGCTCCAAAAGTCTCCTCTCCTTCAAAACATCAGAGGAACCCCAACACACTCGTTGCAGTGCTGAAAGGGAACAGAATAAAGTATGCCTTTTTATTAATTCAGACATTTCCTGTGATTAAAATTGTAACTAGTTTTCCTCTGTAAAACCAATTTTGCTTCATCTGCAGTTACTCATGTGAGTGCTTCTTTGACAAAGGAGAAAAAAAATGGGGGGAATTCTGTATTGTGGTAGCGCAGGAAATTGCAACTCCTCCAGCAACACTTGCTGCTCTATTGCAGACTACATCTGTTGTTCTGTTTTAAAAGTCTCCATCCTGCCCATCCTCACATCCCCACTGATTTTATTCTATTTTTATCTCTGAAGAGAGAACATTGCTATAGAATGCAATAGGTTAGGAATGCATCTATTCAGTACCAGCTGATCTCATTTTTCTTAAATTGTGTATGTAGACCCTCTAACTGCAAAACCAAAAATATCCTCAAAGCTTAGGCTTTTAAACATGCAAATGCTTGTGCTGATTTTGCAAATAGGTTGACTAATAGATTTGGGGTTTTTTAACTGGAAAAGGAATCAGCTGCTATTACAACAGCTGGATGAACAGTCCACCCTGTTGATATTGCCCATCTCCTTCTAGTGCTACAACTGACTTGTTCTACGGCCTTGGACTTGTCCCTTCCTTTCTCAGACTTCCAGATGTAGGGTCTCATTGAAGTTATTTGCATGGAATGAATTCTCTAAGCTTAAATGCAAACTAAGATGAGAATCTGATTTGCTGACTGTGAAGAAAAGAATCACTAAGTGTTTTACATGGGGTTGCTGTAAGAACTTGTTAGGAGGGTGTTTTGAAAGGATGCTCTAGAGGAGCTAAATACTCTTGTACCACAATCAAGACTTTTTATACCTTATAGACATTACTGCAATATTATAAATCTGAATCTACACCATGCTTAGTATCTATCAGAATGCTTTTGGTTTTCTATATATAATATATTATATACTATATATATATATAATATATAATATATTATTTTAGTTTGCATGTGGGAATAATTTTTAAAATGTCAGTTTTCTAACCAGGGAAGAAATAATATTGTCTGGTAATACAACAGTGTAGCAGGATGGTACAGCATCCTTTGGAATGTGAGATAGGGGTGTCACAGGGCACAAGAGCAGCCCCATCCCCATGAACATTCTTTTAACAAATGCCAGTTCCACACTAACTTCACTTAAGGCAAGAATGTCTTTTTACTGAAGCTTTTCCCACTATCCTTTTTTTTGGGGGGGATGGAAGCTCCTCAGATTTGGTGGGATGAAACAGCTAAACAACTTCCAAATCCCAGGTTATAGCTCAGTGAGTATTCCAAACTTCTGATCTGGTTCCACACCCCACCCCACCCCTCCTTTTTCTTTCTTTCTTTCTTAATATTAGAGATGCAAATACTGAAATTTTGTCTCACTATTTGGACTAGCCAGATTTAGGCTATGCAGAAATTAAGAATAAAATGTCAGACCTGATTCTGTCACTACAAAATATGAGTAATTGCATATAACTTTAATGGGCATTACCTATATCATAGGCCAGGAAAATAACATCCAGAATCCCTGACCAATGCAGATAAAACCATGTAGATGGACAGAAGCAGTCTCAATTAAGTTAGAATATTTATGTTCAAATTAACTTTTTTTTTTTCATATTTGTTAAAAGTGCTGCTGGATCTATCTTTATTCAAATAATCAAAATGAAACGAGGAAAGTTATGTGGACCAAAACTCTTGGTACCTAGATGCTCTCTGTGAGAACCTTCACAGGACTGAGGGTCTTGCCTTGTGCAGCTTTGCAAGAGTGTAAAATGAGGAAAACATGCAAGGCACTGCCGAACCCACAGAGAGATGAGCATTCAGAGTCTTTCCATGTTTATATGCAGGCTAGCAGGTATATACGGATGAGAACTATAAAGGGAGCAGAAAGCTATTTCCCTACAAGTATCTGTCAAGCGAGCAAGAGTGGAGGGCATGATGCAGTGTAAGCATCATTCAGAATACATTAGCTTTATCCATAGATAAATAAATTTTGTTATCAGTAGTGTTACAGCTGTGATGGTCTAAAGACAGAAAGGAGTCAAGGTTTGTAGAAAAAGCAGTATCTTCCTTTAGGTCTCCATTACAGAGAAGCTTTCAGGCGCACGGACCTCTTCCACACTTGTTTACTTCTACCACGCACTGTAACAAGGTAGATCCATCACCCGCTCCAGCAAGGGCTGGAGCCCCGAGAGCTGCTGGCTAGTGGGGAAGACCCTCTTTTAGAGAGGCCACCTTGGATATAACAGAGAGGGGGAAACAGTGAATGGACAGGGGCAGGAGGCTTCCATGCGGAAGGAAACTGCAGCTCTGTGCTTGGAAAGATGATACAAGCTGAGATATATGCTTTATTAAAAATCCTCTTTTTCAATTGAATAAATTTTTTGAAATGTCTCTTTACAGTGACTATGTAGTTTAGTGGAGCTAGTTAGACATTCTATCACCTCATAACCACATTATATTTGGGTTTGGGAAATGCTGTTTTCTGTTCCAGAAAATTATTATCTTTTTCAATTACTAGCGAATCACTGCCTTACCATCACCTTCCCCCTCTGGCTTTTAAACAGGGTATTAGTTGCAAACTATCTTATAATGCAGAGGAAAACTTGCTGGCTCATAAAAACACCTGAAGTACTTTTTTCATGATACAAAAGGAAAAATATTCTTATTCTGAACTCGTATCAGTTTTGATATATTAGACCTGAGATCACATTATGTTCATTCTCTCTCCTTCTCTTTTTTTTTGTTTTGTTTTTGTTCAAGTTTTGCTCAGGATTGTCACTTTATTGCAACTTTCAGAAGTGACTGAATGCTTCTTTCATTTAACTATTCTTCCAAATGGTCTATTTTTAATACTATTCTTCCTTTTATTAGCAATTTTAGGTATTCAGTACTATTTTTCTTTAATAATATGTTGAGGAAAAAAAATTTTAACAGCAAAGGCAATTGGTCAGTGAGAACACAGCCATGGTATTTAACCTGGTTCTATGTTCCATTATAAAATATTTTTACCAGAAAAAAGGACTCTTACTCCTTTTTTTTCCCCACCTTCCTTTTAAAGAACTAGTGCATTTTTAAGTATATCTTAAATAAGTTTGTAATTTTTGGCATCTTAAGGTGCCAGAGCAGAGAAATGAACCATAAATGAGAAACATCAAAAGTAACTTAGAGAGAATTTTTTTTTTAATATTAAAGCAATGAATCACAGGCCAAATTAACAAGTAAAGGAATCTGCTTATAATGAAATCTTTTTTTCTAACATAACACTTCATTATAAAGGGAGTTTTTCTATAATAGTAGCAAGTGTAATTACATTTTTATATATAATTAGGACATTATTATCATTTCACCATATCAAAGTTCATTATAAGACATCTCCAATGCATTTTTCATAGAGCAAAAATAAAAAGAGAACAGGGGTCCTTCAATTAGACTAGTATAAGGACATCCACAGAGACTGAGGGAAGCTGATCAAACAGCTTAGCCCAAAAGGGACCAGGTAGAAACTCATTGCTTCTCTGGCACAGGGAAGTTGCGTTTTTACATATCCTACTTGGTATTAATTATACTTTTCACCCTTCTCATATTCCACTACATTGTTTGGGAGACAAAAATGCCTTTAAAGTTGTAATCCACCAGAACTGAATATGGAAGATACGAAATCTCTGTATTCTATGAATGTGAGTCATGAGACATCTCTACCTTCTTGAGCACGTTGCTGTTATGCCCAGGAAGATACAATTGTGTCACCAGAAGGACATGCAGATGGAATCCATGAAAGGTGATCTATTTTCTAGATTAATTTGAAAGTGTTTGGGTTCTTTTCTTTTCTAATTTTAATAACAATTTGACCCTTTCCTCTTTCAAAAATGCCTTTCTTCCTGAGTAGGGTGAGGATTAAGGAACTGCTGAGTATTGGTACAAGAACAATCAAATGTCATGCTGATTATTAGTTTATATATTCCTTGAACAATGATAAAAATATGCATAGTTTGATTATGCCCCACTTACTCTCTTACACCTGAAGGGGTTCATTATCTGAGGCAGCCATACATATAAATCCCTGCATGCTTTCCTAATTGCCAGAAAGGTTGTCTCATCATCCTCTTATAAAATGCATGCAGAAGTTCTCTGGTAGAGCCATAGGATGGACAGTGTTTAACTCTGAATTAGCGTTAGACTGAGTGTATTACATCTCATCTATCTGTTGGTCTAGAAGCAGGAGACAGGTAGGTTAAATCACAAACACGGTAGGAAATTGAGTATTTCTAGTGCCATTTAAAAAACTGCAGTCATTTGTGAACCTGGGAATAAATCATAAGTAGATCCTGAAAATGTGGCTTTGGACACTGCACCCGTGTATGTGTTCTGGGATTTGGGAAGGGAACCACCACATGGTGTGGGACTGTGGTATCTCATGTTTGTCAATGGAGATGTGATCCTTCTCCAGGAACGCACTAATGCATATATAATGCTCACTAGCATGTGACAACAGCTGGGTGAAACAGATTATGAAATACAGAAGTGTCATTTAAATGACTACAGGTAAAATGGTCCATTCATCAGAGAGGTGCCTAACTCGGGTGCTTGCCTACTCTCCAGGCTGAAGCACCCCAACTTGGTGATTAGGTTTGGACAGTGGGAATTGCCTCCTTCGAGGCAGTTCAGAATAGCACAACAGGTGCTTTGTCCAGAAGGAATGCACACCAAGAAAAGGAGCTGCTTCCTCATACTCTCTTCTAGGCTGCTTCTACACTAGGAAAAATTCAAGCCTATATTGAATGTATTCTAAGGAAGGATGCCATTTCTAGAAAACAGCCAAAAAAAATGACCTAGATAAAAATCACCCCTTTGTTTTAACACTGTATTGTTAGACTGGATTGTGGCTATACAAATGACCTCTGCTGCCAAAGCATCGCTTGCTTCAGTCAAAGCTTGCACCTCCCTGACACACGGGTGCTGGCAGAGGGCTGTAATGCAGACCGCCTCAGGGGTGAGGTAACAGGGAAAATATGTGGAAGCCCCACCTGCCCAGGAACCAAAATTGTCTTGCTATGACACTGTTCTAGAGATGGTCCATATTCAATATATTTCTAATAGCAAAAAGTTGTTGTGTCGGGTCGATTTCTGCATGTGAGCTGGAGAGAATGCCTGGCTATACAAGAGCTGTGGTTACTCCAAGTCTTACTGGCTTTACAATATTCGGTGATTGCCAGAAGGTAGCTGATTGATTGTCTACTCAAATGGGAGGTTGCGGAGAGCTGACTTTAGCGATTGGCATTTTATTTTGCTCATCTCAAGTGATACCTCTGGTTGTGAAGCAATACACTTCAGTCCTGCATTCCAGAGATCCCTTCCTATTCTGTTCTGGTCTGCAGGCTGTTGTAACACTTCCCTGTGCTCTGTATCATGAGGCCTTGCCACATTTTACCTGGAAATATTAAAAGAATGTATTACTCTCTGCTGTCTACTGCTACATAGAACTCCACTGACAATTACTTAGTTCGTCATTCCTGGAATAAGAATGACTTTCAGAATGGTGTCAAGGTTTTTTTGTGATCGCCTGTGTGTCAGGGTGTAAAACGTCACCAAGTGGTATGTGTCAGGCTTAGGGTGTTTCTTCACACTGCATGGGCAGAGGTTGGAGGTGGTACGCCATCACGCACTGCCAACAGCCCTGACTGCCCGCAGCCCTTCTGCTCACCTACAGCAAGCTGACAGGCAAAAGCATCAGTCCCACAGGGCTGAGAACAAGCTCATTCCTTTTTTAGAGCAAGCGTATAACATGGGTATGACATGCCTAAATTAAATCAGATGGATATTCTTATGTTTCACTTGTTCACTTCCTCACTTACTCCTTTCTTTTCCCTCCTAGCAACTTCCATTAATTATTTGTATTTAGCTTGCGATTATCTTTGCTTACTTGTTTTCCTCTTTTCATTTCCTCTGGAATTCAAACCTTTCTATGTAGCCACCTATAGCCATCTGTATTATCCTCCCTGCCTTTGCCAGATATCACCAGGATTTTTGTCCTGTCAGGACAAAAGTTAAGCTATAGTTCAGTTGCTATGAGATGGGGTAGTATTTGTTAGGGATCTGCCAGGTCTTCTGTAGGACACAAGAATTGCTAAAAGACTTGAAACAGAAAACTACAACTAGAACTAGAAGTTCCAATCTCAGTTCCATTGCAAATACCACAGGCACAGGAGTTGCATTACAAATAACTGCATTCATTTTAATGATTTCTGCATTGCTGAAGTGAAAAAGCAAGATTCAGGGGGTTTATGTGATATCTTACACTTTCACAGAGGTTGACTTCTCTGCTCAAGTGAAATCACTGGCTCTGCTGGAACAGCTGGGCTTCTCCACTTTACTGCAATCTGTGAGACAAGACATAAAACACAGAAAGGAGAAAAGACCGAGATGGCAAGGATGGGACACAAGATCTGCGGACCACCTATGTGCCTATGTAGAAAACTGCTAAATGTAACTGCAAGTCTCCACTAACCTCACAGTTGTCTTTGGGGGTTTCTGTAAAAATTATGGCACAAATGACTTTTAAAGTAGGTCTAGAAGGAAACAAATGTGGGGACCCCACCTTCAAGTTATGTTGCATCATTTAGTCAGACACAGGGGCCACTGTTAAGGGGCTTGAGGCCACTGTTAAGCTTTTAAATTCTTGCTGCTATTTCAAAAATACAGAGACACTCCCTTCCTTATTTACCAAATCAGCAAAGACAAAATCATGAAAATAGTACCTGCTATATAGTGCCATGTGAGGGAGGTTTGGTTGACTTAGGAAAAAAAAAAATCAGTCAAGTATATATACTGTATTTACTGAGGGACTTCTTTTAACTGATCAAAAAAAGTAAAGCATGTCACTTAATCTTAGCAGTACAAACCAGGTGAATCATCATTTTTAATGTATCATTGCATATAGAGAGTTAGAAGTTGGGCAGATTTCCTATTTTATTAATTACTCACAGCCAGGAAAAAAATGGTGACATGAAAAACTCCCAAGCTTCCTAAACTCCTGCTGTGCCCTCTTTCCACAGCACTCTTCACCTTGCAGAGTGGCTTCGGTCTTTGAAAAAATAAGATATTAATTTTTAGAGAGAAAAAGGACATAAAAATGATTTGTATAGAGCAAAAATGTGTGAAACCGACCAGGAGAGGAGGAAGATGAGACTTCTGTAATATATTTCTTTATTTCTGAGAGAGTAATGCAACAGCTGTTGTTTAGGATATGCTACGAAGTCTTTGCAATAGGATGAGAAGTGGCTCTGCCCGCAGTCTGGGCAGGTGAAGCCAAATAATAACATTACTGTAATGCCGATCCTGACTGCAGGGCCTGTTGCCCCTGGGTTCATCAAAGCACTAGCCATGGCTGCAAGATTTCAGTTTGGAGTGATCCATGTCTCATAAGCTCAGGGAACGGGCAAAGTAGGCTCCTGTCTATTCGAAAGACAGTAGATGTCCCCATAACCATTCATCACTTCGGAGACTGACTTTCAAAGTATTTATGCAGCGGCTGTTTGCCCTTTGGCCTTTTCTATAAAAATTTTTTTGCACTCACATAGATACATGGTGGCAGCACTGTGAATTTCTGGTGCAGGAGTGCTGAGCTAGAGGAAATCAAAACTCAAAGACCTGGGTCAGATGCTGAGAGTTCAGTTTCTTGACCTGAAACTTTTACCACTTGGGCCTCTACCTGAAGTCATTTGAGTTTCATTTTATGTGACGCTGAGCATTGACACAACTCGTTTTAGCTGTAGTTGTGGGAGCCCAGAATCTTTTAGATGAAGAAGGAGGAGCAGGAGGAAGTATGGACTTGGACATCCAAAATGCAAGGGACCTAAAATGAAAACCATTAACAAATGTTTAGTCAAGATTCCTGTCTTGGTTTTGCCTCTCTGTAAAGTAAGGATGTTAACAGTTATGCGCCTCAAAAATGCATTTTACGGATTTCAGTATTTGTTAAAGCCCTAAAGAAATACTGCCTGTTCTCTTTAATGAAGTTATTGGGAAAAAAGTGAGTTTAGTGTTAACGTGATCCTGTCTGCCTGTCCTTCCCCTAGAGAGCTATTCCCATCCCCAGTAAATGGCCCATATTGCATTTCAGATATGGCAGGCAGGTAGAACAACAACATGAAATTTTGCCTATGGGAGCTTTGCTGTTTTTCTTACTGTCTTCTTGCAGCAAAATAGATGTTTGCCTGCAGAGAGAAAGAAACATGTCAATAGGGATGTGGTTTGTTCTGTATTTTAAATTAACCTTTTTTTTTCAACTGTGGGCTTCATGCCCATAAAAGCATGTTGCTGTTTCACTCAAGTAAGTGATTGCAACAGAAAGCATCATCTCCTTGGCACAGTTTCCACCTGTTCTCCTGCTAGATAACTCCACTGGGTTGGTACCTGGCCTCTGGTGCCATTGCCTTCACAGTAACAAGGATGGCGTAAGGCAAGATGGAGCCGTACCTGCCTTGTGACAAGGGCTGGTCCCTGGTTCCAGCTCTGCGACGTGGCTTTCTTCCCTGCCCTGACCCTGTGGCCCTCAGGGTAAAGGTGAGCTTTCGGAGCAATAACCGGAGATCTCCTCTGCCCCCAAAAAGTGGTCTTGCTCTTTAGGAGTAACAGGAGTAGTAGTTTGGGTCCCCTCTCCTCTTGAGGGCTAGCTCTGTCCTCCTGCTGGGATGGGGCTTGCTTGCCATTTAAAACAGTAATGAGATTAATAAATCAGTTTTTCTCACACATAAATATTAACACAGTTGTCTGCAAACTTAGGCAGGTATCAGGGATTTTATTTAACTTGGATCATATTCTGGAAATTTTTTTTATGTCCAAGAGTGTTAGAAGCATTTTGTTTCAAGAAAAGGTGTGATTCTGCTTACCTCACAGAATTCATGAACCTTGACTGGGAGGTACAGGCCTGTAGTTCTCCCTATAGCCACAACGCACGGTATATCCTCAGGAGCTGCCGTTCTCTGTGCAGAAATACATCCCTGCTCAGGGGAGAGTAGGATGGATATGGGAAAGGAACAGCATAGTGCACCCATCATTGTTTTGTCCACTAGTTAAACCTAATTTCTGACACCAGTTTCAGTCAATTAAATTTCTATTGTATTCTTTCTTTTACTAGTCGTGATCTTCAGACAGTCTCAAGATAGTGGTAAGAGACTTTTACTTTTTGGAGGAGAGGGGGGTACCTTTTTAAATCATTAAGGCCAGAGATGCAAGGTTCTCTCTAGAACTTCCCCCACTGTTGGCATTCTTCTTTCCTAGCAGCAAGTTTCAGCATGAACTGATTGTTTTGATGGTGACAGTAATGTGCTTCTAGTGACTATTTCTCTTGGGACCCCCTCCTCTTTCTGTTACTGTCCAGTACAGTCAATCCGCCAGTGCCCAGCCAATAAGGCATTTCTCAGAAAATTCCCAAGTATGCTGGAAATGCACTGGTAATCGTAATATTGTATGAAGCCTCATGCTTTTTTGACCAGCTGAATTACTGCTCAACTGCAGGGTATGCATTGCCTCAGTTATTATAATAGGACAAACAATCCATAAAATAAACACAGATGAAGAAATAAAATCAGTCAAAGCAAAATATGCACCTTGGAACAAAGCTATTAAAAGATTACTGAGAGGTACTTCAAGGACTGTAATGTCTGTCAGACATGTAGTACTAGAGCTAGATGAAATGATTCAACTGATGCATTTAAATGCTTTCAGTATAAGCAAGTGGAAAAACTCAGTGAAGAGACACAACCCTTGAGTTGCCTGAGCAGCATGACAGCTGGTGAAAAAGAACTGACAAAATACATTTGCATAGAGCAATTCATTTATACAGTATGGTACTGAGACGAGCTCAATAACAGGTGCCTGCAATTGAAGAAATAATACCTGAGTTGGCTGGCAAAAGTACAGACTGTCTTACAACCAGGCAATTCTGTATTAAGCAAGCAATTACCTACCCTAATCTCCACGTTACAGAGTAGAAATGGATGGCTGAGAGAGACAATATGGATTAAATCTGCTGTAAAAGAATATTAATGCTGCCAGCCAAATATGCTAAGAGGACTCCTTGAGATAAATATTCGGGTGATTAGCATGCTCAGGTATAGTAATCTGAAGTTAGCAGAAATTCAAGGTAGATCATGTCTGCAACATCCTTTTGCTTCTAAGATGACGCTAAGGAAGCATAACTAAAATAAGGGAAAAACAAGAGAAGCAATGACTGCCAATGATGTTGTATAGGGGTCACTTGCTCTCTGAGTATACCTTGAACCTGGAAAGGCTAAAGCAATGCAACAGCTGCCCCATACCTGAAGTATGACATCTTCCTAGTGATGAATGAGAAACTAAGAGAGTGTTAATATCTGTAAGTTTGCTGAACTAAATTGCTTCCAAGCATTTAAGGTGTCAGTTGAACAAAGATGCAATGCAGACATAACTGCTTCAGCTTGGTGTATCCAGTATGTAACTCTAGGAGCAAGCGACCCACTGTTTAATGTACAAATGCTAGATTCAGAAAGTAGGGACAAATAAATAATGTGATGCCAACGAGAAAGTGTCTGAGCCATTGCTTCTCCAAAAAGAACACCGGGTAGCTTTTATATCAAACCTGCTGTTATCAATGGAATGCAAATTATGAAAGTAGTGAATTAGCTTTTCAAATACAAAACTTGGCCAGTTCAGTTTTGCAATTTGAAGATTGCAAAGCAATTTGAAAATGAGCATGACTAGCCAGAACTTTTCTTAAAAACAGTAGGAGTGGCTTCAAAATGCTTTCAGTGCATGCAGCTAAAATATCTGTGTTATTTTTATACCGCTGATATGCCCTAATTTAGATTATTTCAACAAGGAAAAGATTATGGTATACGTCCAATCTTGAGAACAGCAAAATTATAATATTGTAATAGAATATGTCTGACATTTTCAACCTGCAAGAAATAGAAAAAATGTGTGAAGCCTCTGAATCTATCAACCAGACTAGCTATGAGGCAGTTTTAAGAGAGGCTGAAAATGTCCAAAGATGTAAACAACCAGAAACAAGAAAATGTTTGTCATTCTGTCAGTCTGGCCAGACATCAGGAGCAAAGGACCCCGTGTACATGTTGAGTTCAGAGAATAAGATCCTCTACACCAGTAACTCCTTGTAATACCTGGCTTATTGAAAAAAAACCCTGAGCTCTGAAGAATGAGAACAGCTCTTCAGATAGAAGTGCAAGTGCTCTGAGGAAGCAGTTACCACATGCTGGCCAAACATCACCCAGGTTAGCAGCAACCTGTGAAGGGAGCTTTCCCTTTAGCAAAGCAAAAGCTGCCAAGACTGTATTTCTTGCTGGTGTTCAATGCCTAAGACAAATACAAGAGCAGAAAAATAAGAAACCATGCACAAATTCCATAAGATGTGTGAAAAAAGGAGGTCTGGACAGATTATTTCATGGTCTCTTTGCAGCCTTGTCTTCAGTAAGAAATTTTTGGTTCTCAACTGTAAAAGTGCTTGTATACTTCTTTATTGTAACTATAGATTTCTAATTATCGTCAACCATGGAGCAGAGCTGACATTTCCTAATTACTTTTTTTTCTGGTTACCTGAACAAGTGTGGCAGCGCTGTTTAGATTAGGTTTGTTCTGTTTCACCAGGATATTTTAGAACAATGTGATTATGCATGGTTGCACCTAGCTACTACTATCATGACAAGTACAGAAGTTAAATTATGAAGCAAACGTAAGCTTTGAAGAAATTTTTATTTAATCTGTATTCCCCTGTTTCATCTGCTCATCCATCCAGCACAATCTGCATCATTATTAACCACACCATATTTCTAAAAAAAGAGTATAAAAAGTAAGACATCTGTGTTATAGCATTAATATATTCAAAGGTTTTTACTTTCATCTTCCAGGCATTAACACTATGTAAGTGCAATGTAGGCGCAACTTACAGCATGGATGAGATACCACAAGAAAAACGTACTAAGTAGCAAAAAAGAAGGAAAAAAAGATACAAGTACACTGAGTATTATGTAAAAAGAGGACTTTTATTCACAAATAGAGCACTTTCGCCTATTGCTCCTATATACCTTTATTTCTAATTGCTACCACAATTTTTAAGGCACTGAGGCAAGCCTCCAGCAGTGTGCTGAAGGTGTGTTTGTGCTGTTATGCCCTCTGGCTTTGCTGCCAGCCTATTCCCTTAGATCAGAGCCAGAAGGCAGACTGTTTTCGAATACCGATCACCTCACCCGGACCTAATCCTTTGAGTTCTCTTTGGCATCTATTCCTTCTGCCAGTTTCCTCTTCTGTTCCTCTCTTTTCTTCTGAAGTTGACAACAAAGACATCCTCAGGGCCCTCCTTGATGTAAGACCACTCTTGATGTTGTTACAGTGTGGGTTTTTTTTTTGTACCCTAAAGTTGTGCTACTTTTATATTCAGCTAGCACAATATTTGCACACCAGAAGATAAAGAAAATGAGAATATGTTACACAGATGAATAGTTTCTTTTTTATTTGTACACCTTGGTCCTTTCAGTGGAAACCTTTTTTCTTTTTCTGTCGTTCATCTACATACCTGATCAAGAACCTAAAGGTATCTTTTTACAGGCTGTGCTGCTTATATACCTTAAATTGGCCTGACCTGCCACTTTTAATTTTAAAAAGATGGCTGTATGGGATGTGGATGAATATGGAATTTCTATGAAGCACAAAACTTTTGAACGGTTCCTGTCCTCTGTGATAGTGAGTTTTAAAAGGGAAATCTCCAAAGAGCTAATTAGTAGACAAGTAGAGCTCAGGCTGAACAAAGCTGAAAAGATAGCAGATAACTAAAAGGACCTGGCCATAGCTGACAAAAATCAAAGCACTGACAGAGAGCTGGCAGTAACCTTGGGCTGCTAACTGACAGGGACAATAAAAAAAGCCTCTGAGTGTGGCAGAGAGTGACAGCCACAACCACAGGCTCTCTAAAGAGCCTGCAACCTCCACCAAAACGAAGAGATAATCTTCTGCCTGGCAGCACCATACACTTTTCCCTCCCATTCCAAATTGGGGAAATCGGAGTCTGTCTAAATAATTCTGCTGCATGAATGTGAACCGAGAATGGAAACACCCAAGACTGGGGTGCAAAGTTTAGGGGCAAACCTATGGTCTGAGGGGACACGCCTGCAAAAATGTAAGTTTGACTGGGGAACAGTGAAGGTTTCCTTTGCTTAGCCTGACACTTTTGCTGAAGCGGCCACATAGCTACCTGACTCTTACTCTGTAAACCTTCATCAGATAAACGTATAGCACAAACTATGAAAGACATTTAGTCACTACATGCTCCCTGAAATGTAATATAAAATTGAAAACAAAATTAGCTTCTCTGCAGTTGGCAGGGCAGGGGAGATGCTTATTCCTGTATCATGTTCATAGAGGAAAATGTGCTTGGTCTGATTCTAGAAGTTACTTAAATTTCGCTTAATAAATTGTGTCAATTCTTTATGTTTGTATGCCCTCACTGATTGTAAACATTTGCACACTGTAATCAACAATTTGTGAAGCCCTGTTCAGCAAGTAATCATTCATTAACTAAGATACTGGGGAAATGCACACATGTAGCAGGTAATGTATTGGACCAGCAACCACGCAAATGAGTTACGCAAAAAAGCCTTAGAGATTGTGTCATAAGACAGTAGAGATGGTAACTGCAGGAAAACTAAGGCTGCAGGATGCAGAAAGCTTTTGCGAAGTGCTATTATCATTCCTGAAATCACCATGACAAGAGTTTGGGTGTTGTTTTGGAGCATATTGGTATTAAGAAAAAGATTCTAAAACTTGATTTTCGTATCTCGATATTCTACCTGCAACTAATTTATCTTCTTTCATATAGTCAAACAGGGACTGACCTTTTTCAGAGATGGCCAGTTTCTTTTCTCCTACAAGCTATAGTGAGCTTATTATTTATATATCAGCAGTCCCCATGAGCCCTAGAAAACAGTAACACAATTACTTAGGAAGTCTCTCTTGTTTGTGGAAGAGATGCAGATGATTTTAAGGTTAAAGAGCTAAAATTTTCTTTATACTCTCCAGAAAATCTTGACAGCACTTAATAATCCTTGGTTTACCCAGTCCTAAACCAGGCACTATGCCACTGTCTTGAATATGTGTTTTTAACTTCATCTTTCAGCTAAACGGTCAGTTCTGAAATGCCATGCATGTATTTGAAGCATTAAAAAAGGCTCAGAAGTAGTATCTGCCCGAGACATGCAAGAAAAATTCATATACCTCACTATTGTTATTTCAATTTGCTTAAAAGCTTAAAAAGTCTAAGTCCTGTTTTCAAAATTAACACTGCTGTTTAATAGTTTCCATCTATCTGCAAGCCAGAGGAAATCCAGAATCTTATAGAAATTGGCCTGCAGCTTCTAAATCTCATAAAAGAGATAACATTTTCCTTCATTTACATCTGTAATTTAGCAACCTCAGAACTGGGAAATTCTTTTATTTAGAAATTGTAATTCTAAACCAGAACACACAAAGGCTGCTTAAGAGAGCCTCTGTGTGGTGCAACAATTACAAGCAACAGCATCCTGCAGACAGGCCGGAGTTTACACCTGCAGACAGAGACATGCTCTATACGAGAACCTTGATTAAAAAACTATCATGTTTTTTATCATGTTACTATTTTTAAAAATTTCATTCATCCTATTTGCCCCCTGTTTTCATTGTCTTTTTCATAGGACCAAAATAACCTTTGGCTATGCTTCACTTCTTCTAAACCATGTCCTTCATTCTCAGTCTTTAGCCTGTCTTGTACCCATAAGATTTCTTTTTCCCCTCTTTCATGCTACATGTCCTACAGTCTCTTTTTAAGCCTTTGAGTCCTTCTTCATGGTTCCCACTTTCTTCTCCGCAGGTGTTCCTCATTCCTTGCCTGCATACATTTTCCTTGTACCACCTGTACAGGATACATTTCCCTCTCCCTTCCCTCAGAAAGAAACTTTTCTCTTCCAAGTATGTATTCTTTATTCATTTTATGACACAAATCTGTAAACACATATGAACCAGAATGCTATAAAAGGGCCAGCAAGACTATGGCTGTTTCAGGCCTTTTCTTGCTTCTTATTCTTCAAGGAAATTTGCTTTGACCATTTTTCCTCTCCTTTCTTTCTCAAACTGCAGCGTTCTTCCCTAATTTACTGCACTGTATCAGCAGCTGCCCCCACTTCAGAAACGGTTCACAGCTTCATCCTCTGTTCTTACACTGATACAGCTGAAGACAAAAGCTTTTAAAATCTGCTTTTATTAATCTTAGTGGTTTAATTCCACACCAGCTAAAGGGCTGGTACAGGTTAACATACTAACACATACATACACTAAACCCATTGTAAATTGGTTTTGGAAGGTAACATTGTACTGCATTACAGTCAATGCATTCAAAATGAATAGAGTTTGTAAGGGTGACATTCATTTCTGGTAGGAACTGAAACAAAATTGGACCAGTTTAACTGAGATTGACATTAATATATCACTGAGCAGTTAGTTATATCACATGAATTAGATATTACAAATTGAAGAATCATTTGTTATGCTTTTAGTACAAATTTTCCTGACATAAGTGAGATAGAGATAAATAGCTAGTCACAAAGATGTCATTTGGTCTCTTGGGGCTATATTGATGATTCCTTCTGAGAAACTCTAGCAGCAGTTTACCATGCAATAAAATGTGGAACTGGGCATCCATGCTTTTGTAGGGGTCTTTTATGATTGGTTACTCACATTTTAATATTGATTTTTATGAGGATTGTGTGTGCATGTTTTGGCAGAAGAAACTCCATTGAGAAACTTTGCAGTCTCCTCAATTTAACTGAGGAAAAGATGAGTTCTACATTATTACTACTTCTACTGAAAGGAGAACAGCTGTAGGTAATGAGGCTTTATTCTGAGTATTACTCAGATATATCTCTATTTTTCTCAGATGTCTCTTGCACAGCCCTTCTGGATGTCGATATTCTCACAGTTCCAGCAATTACCTACAAATTGTTGATACTTTTAAAAAAAAAAGTTAATTATTTGCATTATTATATTTTATTTTTATAGCTTGCTTCTGTCTTGTTATATTATGTTGAATTGTTCAAAGTCTTTTCTCTCCAAGGTTTGGGGGAATTTAGTAGCAAGTTTAGAAATGCTGCCTTCTTGTTCTGGTTCAAGACAAAAATTCAGAAATGCCAGAATTTTCTTTTGGGCAAACATCCTATCTTCCAATTCACCCAAACGTTGACATTAACCTTGTGCTCAGGCTGTGTATTCTTTCTCAAGTACAGTTCTGTGACTCTGGATCTTGTGGACAGCACTTGTGTTCAGTAAGCGTTTCTGATACTTAGAGCTAGTAGGCAGGATTTGTTTACCTATGGCAGTATGGCAATCAGCAGTTGCTCTTCCAGCATACAGACTTCCTTTCTTTAAACAAAGGTATCCGCTGCCCAAAAGATGCTTGATGAAGGTAGTACTCATTTAGAAATGTCCAAATGGAGAGGTGTATTTCAGACAAGTTCTTTTTATTTATTGTACCCTTGACTGGCACGATACAAGTTACTGTTTAGCTGTCTTTTACCCAGGTCTACACAGTGGAAGTGTGTCCTCTCTGAACCTCTCTGCGCATACAGAACCCATTGGCATTGATGAATAACTAGATGGGGCTGTGAGCCTGAGAGGCCTCGGGCCTCATGGGCTTCATCTTACTCTTCTGAAACTGGTTCTGCCTTCCAAGGATGCAAATGAAGGCGCTCCGAACAGTAGCGAGAAGCAAGAGCAGGTTGTGCTTGAAGTGCCTTTTCTTTAATATGCACATTCCTTGAATGCTGCCTGAAATGACCAACAGCAGAATGTAAAAATGAAAGCTGAAGCTTCTTCTGCCAATGCAATCCCAAATCATCTGTTACAGCAGGACTGAATATTTACTGAAGAAACAGGGGCACAAAGTTAAATTAATAGGAACACCACCAACACAGGCTCACAGACAAAATGTGGAAAAATCTAAAAATCTGTTTTCTCCTAGTCATACTACACTGGACATCCTTCTGTAGTTCTCTTTCTTTTTAAGTATAATAAAGCTACCTGACACTGCATGCATACTTTGGTCCAGTATACAGAGAAATTTTGAAGCCAGGGGTATCTTTAAGCAACAGCTACAAAGGATTATTGTGTGTTTATATGGTTTGTGAGAAATGTGTGTGAAAAATGAATAGAAAATTTTGTCTTCTCTTATTATTATGATAATTTTGAAGTAGTTTGTGTTGCATTAGTTGAATGGGATCTTTTTCAGTCTTTTCATTAAAAGAATTTGCCACATTCTTCACCAAAAATTGTATTAAAAAAAAGAAATCTTTTCTTTAAATGAAAATCAATAAAGCCCATGTTGAAGCTATTGCTGCTAAGTGCATTTTAGAGAGACAACAAACACTCTAACAGTTGCTAGAGTTTTTCCTTTTTATTATGAGGAAATAGCTTCTGGTAAAATATACCTGATGGGAAAGACACATTTTTGCTGGAAATGTGTGCAAACTAGGATTTTAGCTATTTTTGATGGACAAATAATATTATGAGGAGCCAAGAGTGTTTTCTTCACACATTTATTTGGCAAAGAAAAACACAAATTTTCCTTTTGGAGATTCATCTCCACCCTGTAATGCCTTCAAGCTGAGCTAAATCTGATGTCTCTTCATGTAGTACAGCATGTGCTTGCTTGCTTGCTGTGGTGGGATTGCTCATGAGGGAAGCTTGCAGTTGCTTCCAGATTGTTTCCAAATACATGAGTTTTATGGTTTGAGTTACTGATTAAAGGTCACTTCTCTATTTGTATTCTACTTTGACGCTTCAGATGAGATGAAATTCTTGAATTATAAAGCTATTTAGCAGCTATGAATTGCGCTGAGCAGTGAGAGCTCAGAGTTCAGCTCCCTGCTGACTAAAAAAGCCGCAGATTGTTCCCCCAGAAGCTTCAAGGGCTGATCTTTTTGAAGAGACTTTGTTGAGCCCATAAACTGCATTTTTGGAGGAGTCTCTTAATTGACAGTGGCTCTATTAGTCTAATGTATTTTAATACTGTACATGCTTTTAGCCTCATAAGCATATTTTATAAATCAAAAGGGAGATGTGCTGTTGCATATAATGCAGTCAAAGAGAATATTAACACTATTTAAAAGAACAAAATATACAGCATATGGCAATAAGTATGAAATAAAAATGGGATTACAGAGTAACCTTTTCGCATTAAAAATGTTACTCATTCACATGAAAAAAGTGTTAATTGCATTGAATTGTAAGCTACAATTAATTATCAACACTCACCATCCTTGTCTGCTCACTGACTGCAGTAAAATGATTCCTGAAATGGATCTGGCCTAGTGACACTCACATACCTGTGCCTGATGATTTTAAATGACACTTCTGATCTCAGGTCACAACAACCTCATGGGGCAGTGTGCTGAATGACTGACGACAGGACTATCAGAGCTCTCACTCTGCTGGGCTTGCATATCTTTGCCTTCCCCAAGGATTCATCAGATGAAAATTGATGTCAGTGACAAATAGCCTAGGCAAAATTATCTTCAAATCATATAATTTAAGTCCATCTTGTGTGTTTTCATTAAAAAGTTTCACTTAATTTCTTAAATATCGTCCCAACACAAGTTTCTAGCACACATTTCATTGGGGGCGGCAGGGGTGGGAGGCAGTCAGAGACCCTTCTCACTCCAAATAGCTGTCAGAAGGATGTTTGCCAGAATTTCAGTGAACACATTAGTTGTTAAAGTAATTTCAATAGCACGGCTGCAAATTTAGCTGAAGTTCCAGCTGCCTTCCCATGCTTTCCCCAAATTACCCCATGTGTATAAAGAAAACACGGGAGAATAATCACACAAGAATTCATGGAAGTTCTTGCTTTACTCCTGTGCAAGGGAGGCAAAAATATGCTCTGAAGAGTCTAATTCTACGCTTGTTTGGTATTATGGCCTTTTGATGCAGAAGGCAGAAGTGTTAACTTGACTCTGTTGCTGTGTAACACTAAAACATTAAGTGTTGATTCTGTGTAGAAATTTTCAGTGTGCTTAGTCTCGTGGCAATGAACACCAGTGAAATCTTTTAAATACCTCTTAAGTCAGATAGAGAAAGCAAACAGTTGAAGTACTAAAGCTCTACAGTAGTACATGTGGCTTTTAAAAGTTACTTATTGCCTTTCTTTCCAGCTATAAAGTGCATGCTAAGGAAAACTAGTCACGTGACTGTAGTTAACTGTTGCTCGCTGCTCCGTTTTAGTAGGAAAGAAAAGAAACTTGCTGCAGCTTTTTAATCATCTCCTGACTCTACAAAGACAAGGAAAAAAATGTATTTAGACTGAGCAGAAAGCAATAGGGAATACAAAAGTTGCAGTTCACTTTTTTCTATGTATTTATTAACAATTATTATAAAGGTGATGTTTATATATTCTGATTCTTTGTGATCTTCAAAGTTAAGCATTCATTAGGTACAGGGCTACAAACACACAAAAAAATTACACAAATATTAGGGTTTTTTTTTTCATTTGCAAAGTGGCTGTTCTATTTCAGTTAGGCTAACTCAAAGAGCAACTTGAATTAAATCTGGAAAGGTACCCCAGCTAGGCAGAACACTTCTCAATCTTTAGGAGTGTATGAATTATGATAGCCTTTGGCTAATCATTTCACAAGATTTAGAGCCATTGCATATTCACTTGCTGACTGTCAACCTTGTCAGATGATAGAAAGACCAACATGATGAACGAATCTGCTGTTGTCTGTGGCTTTTCTCAACTACCCTCAAAACCAGACCTCACAATAAGAACAATTAGAAAAACACATAAGTGCTAAGCCTAGACACCAAAAATGCTTTCAGTGAGATCTGTTTGCACCTTTCTAAGAACCAGACAAAAGGTCTACTCCAAGTAACCCTGTCTAACGATCAGAATATCTTGTATGTTTTAAAAATTACACAGCATAAAATCTAGACCACCAAAAGATGATAGGTTTGTTCTCATTGTAGGTGTGTTACAGTGCTGTCCTGGTTTCAGCTGGGATAGAGTTAAGTGTCTTCCTAGTAGCTGGTACAGTGCTGTTTTTGAGTTCAGTATGAGAAGAATGTTGATAACACTCTGATGTTTTGGTTGCTGCTGGGTGATGTTTATACTAAGTCAAGGATTT
>JANZLQ010000007.1:22243851-22276061 GCA_026212715.1 Elanus axillaris | reverse complement strand
CATTATAATTACTTTCTTCTTTTCTGTACTATTAAACCGTTCTTATCTCAACCCACGAGTTTTACTTTTTTTCCCCCCGATTTTCTCCCCCATCCCACTTGGGGGGGAAGGGGTGAGCGGCTGCGTGGTGTTAGTTGCTCGCTGGATTTAAACCACGACAAGTGCTCATCTACCCGTCGATAGTGACACGAGAGTCTCAAAAGTCTTCACAAAATATTGATTTAAGTGTTCTGCCCTCCACTAAGATAATAATAGTGATATCCCATTAATTTGCCAGATACCCTTAACATATAACCTGGTGTTAGTGTTCCAGTAAGTTTCTTTATATTTACCATAGCCAATGCATCAGCACTTTAATGGTCAATATTAAAATTTGGATTATAATTTGAAGATTTAGGAAAAAAACACAGTACTTAAAAAGTCTTAAAATTTGCCTGGGAGGACAACCATGCCAATGGACTAAGAAGATAAATTTACAAACTTGTAGATATTATCATATGCTGTAATGAATATGGCAACACAGTAATTCCCTAAAATAATGACTTTGCAGTCAGGTTATGTTTTATTTATAGACTTATCATTTGTTTTGAAAAATGACAACCTGTTTCTTATTTTAATTAGTCACAACCTCCAGAATCCAATGAAGGGTACTAGTAGCACTAGACAAGAGAAGCCTCTTTTTACCCACAAATAATCCAACGCAAATTTCTTTGCAGTCATGAAACACTACTTCACCAGCTCCATCCTTCCAGTTAATCTACAATCCCTTAGTGCTAGTTGCAAACAGGCTATGTAAAATGGAGACACACTAGTGCTTGCCACTCTTAAAGCTGATCAGTTGAAAATCACTCTTCCATCAGTCCCCAAGTATTCCAGAAATTGCCTGTTGTCCCCCCCAAAATCAACCCCAATACAATCAGACACCCCAAAACATATGCAATTTAAGAGAGACCTTTAAAGACATGAAAAACAAGAAGAGTAAGACAAATTGTTCTTTTCCTCCTCATATAATGATGGAGACATTATTAATTCAATTGCCAAATTTGTATCTTTTCAGTTAGCAATTTTGTGTGATATATTGTTAAAGACTTCTACCAATGTCAGGGCATTCAGGCTCTGTCCTAGTTCTATAATAAACTACTTCTATCTATGAGATGGAGTAAATTGTTCTACTCTACTTCAGTTCTCCGTTGATAAATGGGGATAACAGTGCATTTCACAACAGACGGATGTTGGCAAAAACTTACTGATAAAGCCTGATACTCACAGACTAAAATCATGTGCTTTAAAAACCATCTCCCTTCTTTGCTAGTGTTGATCATCCTGGGGCATGGGTAAGCAACAGACAGTGTCTTGACAGTATGGAAGTGGGCATGTCTTTTTCTTTTTTTTTTGTCTTTTTGAGAGATTTTTAGAAAAATGTCAACTGGGGGGCAGGGGAGATTCTAAGCTGCAAATAAAACTTAGGAAAACAATAGTTACTGAAGAGTGAATGGTAAATATAATGGTTTAAAGGAAAACTGAGGCCAGCTACTTTCTTAAAATTAATTTGTGTTTTCTAATATCAACTAACTTTGATCTGAGCAGTTTATGCTAACTTATCTGAATACAGATTAGGTTAGATTTAAGAGAAGGTTTCAATTACCAGAAGATTGTTGCAATTAAACCTGCAATAAGTAAGCAATTTTTGAATATAGTAAATGGTACCCTTTTCCTGATACAGCTGCAAGCAACCCCTGCCAGGGGAAAAAAAGTGATGTATGCTCCTGCAATTCTTTTCTGAGAAATCATTTACTCTTAATCAATAGTGAGAATAAATGCTACCTCCTACAGCCAGGTATACTGAGTATCAGGCAGTTGTATCTCAGAGACCACAGACGGAAACACTGATGGAAAATTTTGAAGACATAACAACTGTCTTTTAAAGAATCACTTAAGTGTTGATACAAATAAAATTGCACAAGTAATTAAGTATTACTCTGATCTAAATAACACCATTGATGCAGCTAAAGATAATTTGGGACACAGCTAAAGTGACTCTTGGGGCTACTTTATTAGCAATAACTGAACAAAAGGAGGGAAAACATAACACGCTGTTGGAAGAACATCACTTCAGTAAAATGGACGTGAATCTAATAGAGATGTCAGAGTTTCAGAGTTATTTTCAGAAAGGAAGGCTATTAAAACTATTTTCACCAATAAAATCAGATGATGCACCCTCTCATAAACCAGACAGATTACTTGGACATGTGCCAAGAATGCACTGAGACAAGGAACTGACTGGAGCAGAATAAGGGGAGTTGGATGTTTCTTGTCTTGGATACTGCAAAGATGCTTGTGTGTTATTTCTAAACAGTTATGTTCAGCATAGATACTTTAAATGGCCAAGCCTAGATTTCTCAAGCGCAACAGTACCAGGTGTACCATTATCGGAGAAGGAAGAAAAAAGATTAAAGTAAGTAGATTAAATTAATGGTTCCATTCACATGGACTTAGGCGTTCTGTCTAGCCTGGTGGTCTCATTCATCCAGTGAAAGGTGTTGCCTAGACTTAGTAAATACCTTGGGATTCAGGCATAATTGATTCAATTAAAAATAATAACATCTGTTTCTCTAAAGTGTTCTTCTATATTTACAAATAAAATGAAAGTTATTATCCAAGTCCTACAGATGAGGAAACTAAGACACTGAAGGTAATGTAATTAGAATAAGCTTGTCCTGCAAGCTAGTGACAGTCCGCCAGTCAGGAATGGAACCAAACTTGATGCTATTGCCCCTGGGTCATGTTGATTCCCCTTAGGGAAGGACTGCATATATAAGTCAAATGCTGCATTTTTTTAAATGTATGGGATTAGCTGCTTAACAGAAATAGTAGTTTATGTTTGGATATTGTCATGGTTTAACCCCAACCAGCAACTAAGCACCACGCAGCTATCACTCTCTTCCCCCCAGCCCAGTGGGATGGGGGAGAGAATTGGAAGGAAAAAAGTGAAACTCATGGCTTGAGAGAAGAACAGTTTAATAGAACAGAAAGGAAGAAACTAATAATGATAATAATAACAATAATAAAATTATAATAATAATAAAAGGATTGGAATATACCCAACAAGTGAGGCACAGTGCAATTGCTCACCACTCACCAACGGATGCTCAGTTAGTTCCCAAGTGGCAATCCTCCCCAGGCCCCACTCCCCCCAGTTGGTATACTGGGCATGACGTCCCATGGTATGGAATACCTCGTTGGCCAGTTGGGGTCAGCTGCCCTGGCTGTGTTCCGTCCCAACTTCTTGTGCCACTCCAGCCTTCTTGCTGGCTGGGCATGAGAAGCTGAAAACCCCTTGACTTAGTCTAAACACTACTTAGCAACAACTGAAAACATCAGTGTTACCAATGTTCTTCTCCTACTGAATCCAAAACATAGCTCCATACCAGCTACTAGGAAGAAAATTAACTCTCTCCCAGCCAAAACCAGGACAGACATATAGAACAAAAGTGAGCAAAAGTGCTCACTGACACAAGTGGGTCAAGATCAAGCCATATAATAATAACTAACATATGTATCATGTCTGAAGACAAACTATCTGGAACCTCAGATCACCAAAATTTGCTATGGGGAAAGATATATTAGGTTATTTGTTTCCTCCTGCCTGGTTATGGCTCGTTTACTACAAAAGAAGTTCCTTTTATTTCTTTATCTTTTTGTCAGCAGGTCCAAAGGCTTTGTCTTTTCTTCCTCAATGCCTTCACTTCTCACCCTCCATCTCAGCTCTAGTTCCATCTTGAACCTCCTGTCTGTGCTTTCGTAAACTTCTCCCTGCACTAGATTCACCATTCTGAGGCTCCACAGGATTCTCCTTCGTCCCCTACCCAAAATACTGAAAGGCATAGCACAGCAGTACAAAAGAGGCATTGATGGGAAAGGGGATGGGAGGCATAGAGCTTAATCCAGCTTCCAGCACTGTCCCTTCATTCTCCCACACCACAATATCAACCCACAGCTCAACCCAGGCATGGAGGTTGGAGAGGCAGTCTCAATGCCACAAGGGCTGCCATGGCTGCTGATTCTCCATTCCTCACTCTTAAACATTCATATATGACAGAATTGAGGAAGACTTATACAGAACAGGTTACACTCTGTTGTTCTCGTCCCATACACTCTACTAAGACAAGAAAATGGAAGTGTAAGTAATAGTTATGAAGTCTAACCGCAAGTGTTGTTTTGCTAAAAATACAAATGTTCCATGTACTTTTTCAGTCCCTTCTCTATAATTATTCCACTCATGTCCAGTGATGCACATCTCAAATCTGATTAAATAAATTTTGGAATTGTAAAGCAGAAAGAGATATACTCATGTGTAGGATTAAAGGCCCCACTGAAGTCAGCAGCTGTTACACACAGAGCGCTAAGCCTGCATGCTGAACAGAACAGCCAATCTGAAAACAACATGGGCAGCCCAATGCGTTTAGAGCACTAAGACACTCGTAGGGTTTGAAAGTACTGAGCTGCTGTATTATTAATAATGCTTTCTACTGGAAGACTTATACATACACCTTTCCAGAAAATGCTCTTACAAATTTAGCTAATGTACCGCATGTATTTTGTACTAACTTTCTTTGCTAACTTCACTGACCTTCACAATAACAGACAGTACCTCATACTTAAGCAAAAACAATTCAGATCTCTTTTCTAATTTACTGCTGCTATTCCTCCAAATAATTAACTTCTACTCACTTATTGCTATCAATTAACCAATAGAAAGCAGGATATAAGAGCTATAAAATAATACTGAAACAAGATATACTATTTAAGCAATGAAGCTTGTGGCTGGAGCTAGAATTTTGGTCAAGTTGGGGACTGAGGTTTTAGTCTACAGCATTAGAGAAATGGCTAACTGCAAGTTTAGATCCAGCATAAATCTTGGCATAGTGTGGTTCACATGACTTCCCAGGGAAAGATGTAACAACCCATTCTCATTTATGGAGATGTATTTTACAGAATTAATCCAAATGCAAAGAATTGACAGGAACCAGAATATTGGTTTTCCTCTCTTCTGTTTATACATTTGCTTTGTAAATGCAGAAAGGGAGATTACATTCAGAATTTTAAAAGAAACTATTTTACCAATCTCTTGTCCAAATTAATTGTCATCTGTTAAGATGCTTCATTCTATTAAGGAGGAAGGAAACCACTGCTAACAACACTTTATAATGCCTGTTGATTTATATGGAAGTGACACCAGAAGAACTTACTAGGAAGGTTAAATAAAACACCAACTGAATGACACCAAAATAGAATAATCAGATTAATTTCAGGCTAGTGAATGAGTATGATGTCTGGAGAAGATCTAATTAAGTATTAGGGGAGGTCTATGAAGATATGTTATTATAATGATGGAAAAAGAATAGCAAAGTATGTCTGGGATACCTGTCATTTCCTGTCTTCACCTGCCCACCTGACCTAGGAGAAGATGGAGGAATTATACTGAACAAGAGTTCCTCATGTTGAGTTACTAGTTTAGTTACTAGTAATAGGAAAAATATTCTCTGATAGAAGAAAGTGGGAACAAGTTGTGAGTCTTTTTGGAGTATGCAGTGACAGACACCAGTACAGCAGAAAGAAGAGGCCTATATATTCTGTATTTACTGCTATACATTGCTCTTCATAGTAAAATTATTGCTCTTTAAACACAGTATCTGTAGATTGGGGAACATATTGCCTGAAGGCTTTACAGTTGTCTTCACATACATCTCATATTCTGTTCACAAAAAAAGTAAGGGAACTTTAAAGGGAGCTGTAGCACACACGAACACTTATATATATATGTCCATGCATGCTTTGCTTGTCTTTTGCCTTGACCGCCTGCCTAATTTGCAGCCTCTTGAGATAGGATTTCCTTTCTTACCTAAAGCATTTATATACCAGATCATTTGTACAATCATTCTTGTCCTGCAGGTAATCTGCAGGCAGTTTTTTTAAACATTTTATTGTTTTTCTGTGGACATTGAGTGAGATCATATGCTTACTATTTATTCACTGGCTGCAAATAATTTGTAGCCAAGTTTCTGCTGTAAATACTAATGTTTAGCAGTCTGGTACCCCTGTGAAAGCTCCTACCAGAACACCTGTGGAACTGAATTCCTCAGCTGAAGAAGGTGGGACAAAGAGTTGGAACAGTCAGATTTTATTTTTTTGCAAGCATAAATGTAATTTCAAAGTTGCTTACACTTATTTCGTTAGCTAATTGGATAATGCCTTCAGGTGTTAGTTCCTCTGAAAGATTAGATTTGTGATGGAAGGTAGCATTTCAGGGAGTCTACACCTGCTGGAACATTGTGATTTCATTTCACTACATCTGAAATCTTACTTGAGTATAACCCAATGTACAGTCTGCAGCAATCTCAGACCAGTCAAAATACTGCCAAGTAATCGCTGATCATAACTGACCAGTTAAAGAACACTTATATTTAACAAGTTTGTGTCATTATCACATAAAAAATGTGCTGAGGACAAAAAGCATAGGGAATTCAGCAGCACACTGGACAAAAATGGTGTCCTGGTTTTGGCTGGGATAGAGTTAATTGTCTTCCTAGTAGCTGGTATGGAGCTATGTTTTGAGTTCAGTTGGAGAAGAACATTGATAACACACTGATGTTTTGAGTTGTTGCTAAGTAGTGTTTAGACTAAGTCAAGGGGTTTTCAGCTTCTCATGCCCAGCCAGCAAGAAGGCTGGAGGGGCACAAGGAGCTGGGAGGGAACACAGCCAGGGCAGCTGACCCCAACTGGCCAACAGGGTATTCCATACCATGGGACGTCATGCCCAGTATATAAACTGGGGGGAGTGGGGCCTCGGGGGAATCGCCCCTTGGGAACTAACTGGGCATTGGTCAGCAGGTGGTGAGCAATTGCACTGTGCATCACTTGTATATTCCAATCCTATTATTATTATTATTGTTGTTGTTGTTATCATTATTAGTTAATTCCTTTCTGTTTTCCAATTCTCTCCCCCATCCCACTGGGTGGGGGAAGTGAGTGAACAGCTGCGTGGTGCTTAGTTGCTGGCTGGGGTTAAACCACAACAAATGGAAATTCCTGTAAGGTTTTAATTATTTTCAGAAGTAACTAGGCTACTCAGATGCACAGACGCAATTATTCATTTGCAGTCCACAAATTCACATAAAATGATCCTTTTTCACTCTCCATTTGGAGGACAAGATAGTGCAGCAGAAACTAGAATGTTTGCCTGATGGGCTATATGTTTTTATTCACACATATCCAAAAATAAAGGCACAAGTCCCTCAAACTTTCAAAAAATAATTTCCATCCAACAGAGACCTAAACTATGAAAATTTCACCTGGAAGTCAGAAGTTTTCAGAAAGTTATGAGCTGCTGAAAATGGGGGTAGCATGGAAAAAGTCACACAACCTGAATAGTAGTAGTCATTTTCTCCCCTACTGTAATATGTTACAATATAATTTATTCATGTTCCAAAGTACAATAGTTAAAAGTAATGAATTCTTAGTGCTGGAAGAGTTAACTCAAATCCTATAAAAGTCAATACAGTTTCTCACATGTAAGATTAAGGTGGGAGTTTTGCCTCAATTAATGGTTTTCCAGTTGTACTAAATGAGCAAGATTCCATTTTGGTTGGAAAAACAAAGTGCTTGTCAAAATGCCATTTCCTACTGAATTTCAGTTTCCTGCCCTGGGAAAACAAACCCTAATAGCTTCCCCCTGCCCCTGTCGACTAGCTCCCTTCACATTTTCCCTGCTTTTTGGAATAATTATAGCAATTCCTAAGGATAAAAATGCTTGCTTGCAAAGTACATTGCTTTAAATTAATTCTTCATACAGGAAAGCTACTCAGAAATTAAAATGTGCTGTTTTCTAGCTATTGTGCTATAGTGCCTCCTCCTGCTTTTTTCGTGATCATCTCTACTTTTCATACTGCAATGAGTTCCTTTTGTTGTTCATTTCACAGAATTCTACAGCTTGATTTTTTTTTGTTAGTTTATTTTTTAAACAGAAATTAGATTTTTTTTCACCCATATAAAGATCTGTATTACACAGGATCAGAATCAGGGTAGGGTATGTATTTAATTACACAGTATGTTTTATCCTTGAAACATTAATGGGTAAAGACAAAGTTTATTTTCATTAAAAAAGTTAAGTCCCTAATGTAAACCAATTTGAGTTAATAGGCAGCATTCACTGCAAAGTTTGTTTTTATACTACCTTTTTTTCCTTGAAACCATCAGAAATTTCTGTTTTACAGTAAAGATTGCAGTCTGTTCTAAGCAGGCCAGGACTTCCAAAGCATTATTTAAATGCCTCAGCTGAATACCAGCATTCTTTCATCCCATTTCACACACTGAAGTACCAAAAGGGTAAATAACTTGCAATATCATTTTTGACTGACTTGACTTTGAAAGAGGCACAACCTACATAAACAACTGAGCAGTTGTTAGGTGCTTAACTGGATCTCTAAATGATCCCATATGCTAGTCTGCTAATGCTGGTAATGATTATAAACACCTCAGTTCATCATATTAATGAGTTATAGCCAATAGAAAAGGACAAAATCTATAACTTTTCCACAAACTTAGTTAAATGTCAAGGTTTTTAAAGGCCTAGTTAGCAAGTATATTAGATGAGATATGTCAGTTTCCCAATTTACGACTCTGACTTGTCTCTTGTGATTCCTTATAGCCTCTAGCCATTCTCCTCTTACCTGAGGCATTCTCTGGCAAAAACCTGATGCTTCCAGTCATTCTGCATTCTTGTGTTCCTTCAAAAATAATTGGACAGGCACCTCTCCATAAACAATCATCATTAGTCACATAAGGTACACAGATAAGAAAACCATACAAATAAGTTTCAATAGGATGTCTCGAGCCAAATAATAATAATTTGGCCAGCATGCTAAAAATGTGATTGACAGGGAGTTAATGCACTTAACACTTTTCCAGCAGGCTGTTAAAATTAGTTCCTTGATGCTCAAAAAGTCCTGCTCCCAGAAAAGTGACACCGACATTGACCAGTGAGTTTGTTGCTGCTCAGTAACCTGCTCCATTTCCAGACTGTATGATTAAAGTCATTATGGGAACTGTCAGTAGGAGGGAAAAAAATGAAAACTGTCATAAGAAGCAACTGTTGGAAATATTAGGATTTTTTATAATGCTAAACTATTTTAAAATATTGTCTGTAATTTTAATATCACAATATCCAGCCATATAATAAGGATCCATATAATAAAATAAATCCTTTGAGATTATACCCTAAATGGTACACACGTCCTTCTTTATTACATACATAGTAGAAAGGAAATTAATCATAAATTTCCTTTTACATCAAAGAAGAGTGAACTAGCTTACAAAAAAGAATCCCTATTTTTAAATGCTACTATCCTATTTAAATTCTCTAAATTAAATAAATAGAACTAGAGAGTGTGGAGAGAAAAAAAAACAGAAATTACAGTTGCAAGAATTTTATTAAAAGAAAAAGCCTATCGACAACATACTTTCTAACATCAATCCAAAGAGCCAGTTAGTTGCTTCATGTGAATGTATTAAATTAGAATGATAAAAATGTCCTAATTTCAACTTAAAACTTTCCTAAATTTATGTAAATATTTGATACAATTATATAGGAATAATTTCACAGAATAATTTACACTCTTAAATACCCACTAAGATCTGTTTTAATTGACCCACTGAATGCACTGTAAATTGTTGTTAGTTATATAGAGATCACAAGACTTACATTATGCGTTGCTCAAATAGACATGTAGTATTTGTCTTGTATTTGAATAGTTTGGTAGGCTTTACTGATTTTTTTTAACAACTTCACAAATACTTAAATCTTAAGCTGTTTAAAGATTTGGGTTTTTTTCATTTCAACATACAGATCTGACCCTTTCCTTACTTATGTTTAAAATATTTTTATGGATCAAGAGGGTGAGTAAGAAAGTGTCTTTATCTAACACAATAATACCAACACTATAATTTTCTTATATTTATTTTTCTTTTCTCACCTGCTATGTCTAGGTTTTGACATTAAGAAAATTGTGTTTGATATTTTCAGCATTAAAAACCACTTTATGCTTTGGTTCCATTTTACTCCCAGTCAGAAAGATCAGAAAAAGCTCAAGTCACACAGTGAGAAACTTTATCCACTGAATGAGACATTATCCATTCCACCAGACTACAAATCAAAGAGTATCTCTTAGGCTGCTTAAAAATTCATTTTAAAATCTGATCCTGATTGTACTTTTATGGTAATTTCATACCATCAATCATCCTTTTACCTTTAGTCTCTAGGTCCACTGCTTTCCCCATAGATCTCATTCGCTCTACCTCATTATAATTCTTTAGGTGAGAAAACAGGGTAAGAAACCTTAACAGAAAATGAGAGAAAGATGTAAATTTCTCGAGAAAAGTCAGGTTCACTAAGAAGCATAGCTAATGATATGTTCTGATCTGTGTTTTTTTTTTTTAAAATTAAAAGATGGAGAGGGAGAGAATAATGTGAAAAACACATTTCCCATGCAAATAAGATGTTTGTAATCTGTATTCTAATTCAACAATATCATTTATACAACTAAGCTGTCAAAATAGCTTCTTAGATGGAGTTCCTTAAAAAAAGAGCAAAAGAAAGATTTTTGGAGCTCCACAGAACTTTTCCTGATTAAGCGCTGAACTTCCTACAATTCCGCACTTTCCATTGCAACTAAGGCTGACCCATCTTTGCCAATACCATAGTTTATGTAAATTGTAATAATTAGGAAATGGAATGAAGTGTAGAGTGCTAGAAACATACTGATCAAAACCTAAACTTACATTACATCGTTATATAAAATGAATATATAACTTTGTTTATTTCTTCAGCAGTGCTGATGCCTTCACTAGGAAACAGCTGATCACAGAAAGGGAAAGCTACTGTATATTGTTCTGTCAACCACTTCTCAGTGGCAGCTAAAATTCTTGGAAGTAGTTGCAATCTATATGTGCTGGTTTCTACGTGAGTCATACTTTCCCAGAACTCAGTATTATAGTTTCACTCTTTTCATTTGAATCCTGGCCATAATGAAAAGCCTTTTTTACAGCATTGAGAGATATGACAAATAATGAACCCACTATTCCAGACATCTAGACTGGAAGAAAAACTGTTGTTAATCACAAGAGAAAAGAATGATTTTTCCAATACTATGGGCCCATCCATGTTACAGTTCCTAATGTCTTTAACAAAATGTAGCCATAAACCACTGAATACTGGTAATAGCAATAATCCCTCCAAAATGGTTTGTTACCAGCAGTTAGTGACCAGTTTCCTAGTTAATGGCCTGAGGGGAAAGGCTTTAAAAAAGCTGTATTCACTGTTTCCTCTCAGGCAATTTAACTGGCTGCATTAAACTGTATTTTCATTGAGCTTCCTAACATTTGTACTCTGATAAAATTCTAGTCAGGGAAGGAAATGAGGCAGCGGTGGAGTATGTCATCACTGTACTTTGTAACAGAAACTTTAAAAAAAAAGTTATTGAGTGTCTTACTACTCTGAATTACATTAGGATTTGGTACTGATAGTAATAATAAATTTTAAAGTCTTTAAATATCATGTAAAATTAAAAGTAATTAGCAGTTTTATCTGAAGAAAGATGAAAGACTCTTCAGCTTTATGGTATGATATAATGCCCTTGAAATAATCAGGGAATACAAGAACAAACATTATATGCTTTCATGAAAAATCAAAATGCTAATCTGAAATGCTCATATATTTTTATAAACCAAGTAAAAATAGTACCTTATTTGGAAGATTATCACATGCTAGCACAATACATGTAATATTAAAAAGTTAATAAAACATGAGTACAAGAGGGCATATAAAACAATTAATATACGGTTTTCATTTGTATTTTACTGAGTTAATACATTGTTTCATAGAGTGCTTCCAACTATGTCACTGATGTACAAGCTTATGCAAGTGGGATTTTTTTTTAAATATACATGCTTTATCCATACTTTATAAAAAGCATTTTCAGTAGATGAAAATATTGTACAGCACAGTGCTCTATTAAAAGGTAAAGCAAGAATATTCCTTCACTATTTTAGTTGTGTAACAAGCTGTAAGTCAGTCAAACACATAAACAACACTAAGCTGATTCCTCTGCCTGCCTCCACAACTCACTGGGTTTAAACGGTATCTCTTCAGTTTTCGTTCACATGGGTAAAAAGACTCATTAATCAGAAACTTTTTCCCTGAGTATGGCAATAAAGTCAAAGGAATGATTGGCATTACACAGAACACTGTAACATACACACAGGAATATAGGCTCTCATTAGGCACAGCATATTGAAAACCCCCAAAACAAAATACTCTGCATCTTTGCTTGCGCTATATAGGATGAAGGAATGATAGAGAAAAGAACCACACATAACGTGTAGGGAAGTGGGGCCGACTGGAGAGAATTTGAGGTTTCTGGAGTCCCAGCACGAACAAAAGGAATCAATTCTGGGAAACTCTTGTCAGCCTGCCTTATAGCTTTGGTGAAAGGTTGTAGATGGCACAATCCTGAGTGAAGTTACTTTTGTGCAGGGGACTGATGTGAGGGTTTGTTAGGGCAGAATTACTCCATTCGTGCACAGCCTGCACGAGACGCTCGAGCAGTGGGTACCGCTACCCAGCTGCATTATATGTCATGACTTAGTGAAACTGGCTTTTTCATGAACCTTGCTTCTGTTGAAGTGCTACTGGAGCATTTTTTGCTGTCAGGTCCCAGTTTAAGTCCCCCTAATGCCCACCATAGGGAGAATCCTATTCCCAGCAATGTTGGATCTACCGTAACTACCATCTGCAGTAGACTATCATTTTACAGAACTATCGATGTTTTAAAATTGCATTCTTGTGCTGAGGTGGGCTGTTCATTCTAACTGTGTCATCTAAGCCAGCTGAATCCTGGTGAGCAAAATGAACTATATCACAAAAATTTAGAAATAAGGAGACTTGGTGTTTGTTGGAAACACACTGTTCATGCAATTAAGTCAGTCATAGGATGTCTTAAGTAAATAAATAGTGGTAATAAGCAGCATTAAAAATGACTGAAATGGAACAATTAGGTAGCAACACTGGAATTTTAATAGAGGTAGGTGGAAATGTGAAGGGGACAACGAAAACTAGCAAGAAGTAAAGAGAAGGGCTTATGCTTTGAGAGGAGAGACAAAGGTTTTCATGAGAAGCAAAGGCTGAATACCCTTGGGAAAGGCCCTAATCAATACAGATACTTATTTTAAAGAGGGGATTTTATGTCATATTTACAGTTTACCATTACAGCAAGCTGAAATATTTTTCTTTAAAACAAGAAGAGTGACTACACTTTTTTTTCCTTTGTGTGTTATATATGGGAGGACCTTGAAAACCTTTTGGTTTTTGTAGTTTTCCCAGCCTCCTTAATCCTCAAAATATCAGATGTTAATTGCAGTTTTGCTGGAGGACATCTTTGCGGATGTACCTCCTGTACCTTAACTGAAATGATAAGAGAGAAGGGACCAAACATTTAATATTAAATTCTTCCTTCAAAAAAATTAATGAAATGAGTATGAAACATTAATGGAATTACTCCATATCGAACCATCCAGAAAAGATGCTAAACATGAAGGGCCTCATCATTCAGGTGACTGTATAGGTTAAGCGCTGTTTGGAGAGAAGGGCATTGGAGGAAATCTGGGCTCCACTGGACATTGTTTCATCTCTAACTCCTACATGGGGCTGAGCTGTTCCACCCCCTGTCTGAGACCAGGCAAGGTTTCAAAACAACAAATTGAAGGCTAGTTCCTTTGAGCTGAGGTCTTCTCAAATCAAAAGCTGAGCAGAGGAAGAAAAAAAGAGTGGACTAAAAGCGAGAGAAGAAAGGTTTTTCTTGGCACCAGAGCTGGCTTGCTGGTGTCTGATTTGGATATTTTGAAAGCAGAATTACTTGTGTGCAGTTTGGATCATCTCTGTTCAAAATAAAACAACTTATGTTCATTTTTAATAGAAAGGCACCTGGAAGCTGGGACATTTCTTTTTTGGCTGTAGAAATCTTAATAATTGCAAAATCCTGATTCTGCTGTGACTTTGGATGCAGCAGTATTTGTTTCACGCTAAGCTGACAATTTCGGTCAGACTCACCACAAATGACATCTGACATAGGAAAAGTTCCTACCTCTGATAGCCTCTGTAGAAAGAGGTGGACTGGTGATAGCAACTTGATTTCTAGGCAATTTTCTTCCACTGATGATAGAGCAACAGCTGATGACTGAGGTGGGAATTTGAAGAGAATGTAGCTGGTAGATTTTGTGTTTAACAATGTTATGGCAATTTACAAACTGCCAGGTACAAAAATAAATGTTTTAAACTTACTTCTCAAGAGTATTTTGCCATAAGGATGACTGTATTGCCTACCAGTTGTTTTGCAGGAAGTTGTTTGTGCAGGAAGACTGGCAGACAAGTGCCCTGCTGGTGCCAAAGCAGTGATGCTTTACTTACTTGGTTTGTTCCATACATTCTCCAAAGAACTCTCAACTTGTTTCACTTCCCAATGTTTTATTTAAATCTCAGTGAGATGATGGGGCATGGGAAAAGACCTCCTATTTCATGGCTGATCCTCCTTTCAAATCTCCAGGCTCAAACAGAATCACATAGTATTATATGACCCTTTGCACTGACTGTTCTGTCAAAGCTTTGGCTGCATACTGCCCAAGTGGTCAGTAATGAAATGATCTCTACCATGATTTCTGCAGTATTAGCAATGATGTGAGAAATATAGCTCTTCCATTAAAAAAACCCACACACAACCAAACCCAAAAACAAAACAAAAAAAACAGAGAAACACACAACAACTTGGTTTTCTTTAAAATCTTTTTCTGCTTTACTCCTCATGCTAATACATTTGTGACAAATATTATTTTCCCAGATGACACTTGTACAGTAGGTCTATAGGAAATGTCAGCCAGAGACAAAAACTCCTGCATTAATGTGCATTCTGAAAGCCTTCTCATTATTTCTCATGCCAACTAGGGGCTTACTAAATAACAAAATAGAATGCAAATAATAAAATAATGCAATTAAGCTCATATAAAGTTGGGGTGCTCCAGAAATAGCAGAGAAAAATTGCACACAATATTTATGTATATATGATTCCCTGAAGAAAGATGGGGTGCTGATTTTATGAATACTTTATATTCTTATCACTCAAATCATGTGGCGAAAAAAAAAAGATATTAAGGTGATACTGTGCTATGGAACAACATACAGTGATAAGTACAATGGACTCTGTCAGGGGTCATCTTTATGGATCCCTTCAAAATAAATTTTTTATGGAAACTGCAGTAGGGACAAAAAGGGAAGTTCAAAAAATATCCCCAAATTTATGAGATTTTTTTAAATTAATGAGGGTGATCTCTTAATCTTTTTTGCAGATTAGATTACACATAATGTTTTTTCAAGAAATTCTTCTTTCCCAACTTTTTGTTCTGAAAGAGACAATGAGCAATCATTCCTTGACCACTTTCTTCACATTAGTAATGGTTATACAGGTCTTCAGCTATTTTTCTTTTAGTCAACTCTTTCTAGTTTGTGTAAGCCTTTCTCTTACAGAAATTATTCCCTACCATCAATTGTCTAGATGATGATGCACAGATCCAAGGATGGACTTCCATGGGGAATGTCACAGAGAACAGGAGGAGTGTATACACAGTATTAGTTGCCTGAAAAATGATGAATGCCCACTATGTCTGTCCAGTCCATCCTGCTCTTAGGAATATAAAACTGTGAAGTTTCATAAATATGCTGATCGAGAAACTAAAGCACAGTATGACACATTACAGAGACTGCAATTTTCTTTAGCAAGACACATTACTGTAATCTATTGAAGGGATTTTTCTTCAGATATTATTTTAATGAGGAAGGTTCAGAATGTTCCTGATACCAAAATCAAAAAAGGATCTAGGGCAAGAGGAAACATTCCTTTAACTATCTTAAAAAGAATCTAATTCAAGCTTAGAGCAGAGAACAGAATTGAAGATAGCCAGTTGAAGAGATTACACTCATCCACTCAGGAAACAAAAAGATGTGTGACCTGGATGGCCAGTTAGAGGTAAGAGTCTCTAATTTCCAAACTATAGGAAGAAAGTAATTACACAGCAGCTATTGACAGAACATTATTAAGAAATGTAGTGTAAATAATTTCAAATAAATTAGAACATGCCTGCACATGGCCAAGTGGCATATATCCAAATAGCAGGGGCTGCCATAACCTGAATTGGAACTCAGCTTCACGTGACTGCCTATAGATACTAAGGAAAATCTCCTTTTTTCTATTATAATAATCTCACCAATAACTTTTACCCTTAAAATTATGGGGCTCTTAATCAAAAGAAAAGGTTGGGTTCCCACCACATATACACAGATAAGGTACAAAATTAACATCACAAGCAACAGAAATAAATACTGAATCTCACTGGATTCAGTAAAATTATTGTCTCTTCTTTCTGTTGGAGCATTCCTTTAGAAAAAGCCTCTCTATCATAAACACAGTATCATAAATCTAAGCAGTAGAGAAATACTTAGTTAAAACTATAATTATATATACATAGATATTAACACATACACATCATTACAGCCTCTTGCTATTTGCCTTTGTGTTTCTTTAGTGAGCTATCAACAAAATTTTCCAGGGTGATTTTTTTTTTTGGAAAGCATGAAGTCAGAGATCCTTCCTTAAGTAAAGTTGTAAAGTTCACACAGTCATAAAACTCCAAGAAAGGATTCTCGGAGAAAAACCTTTCATATAGCTAAGAATTTTAAAATAAAATAATTTTTTAAGTTAATAAAATTAATAAAATTTAAACTTCTGATAATTTTTATTTAATCCTTAGTATATTTAATAAGTAAACATAAATGAGACTCAATACAGTTATGGGAATTTGCAACAGAATTAGCGACACAGAGCATATCTAAGGAAGAAAAAATAAGCTCTTTCTCTAACATGCTACAGATGATGAGCAATAGTCTTAATTTTAAATAATTGAAGGGGTTTAGATGCTGCAGTAGGGAACAATCAAGTAATAAGGCACAATTTTCTCTGCCTTCCAAAGGTCCCTCTTTATCTTGTGTATCCTCCTCCAATTTGCTTGTCGGATCTGACTAAAGCATTCTAAGTAAGGATATATTTCTTTTACACAAGTGGGATGATATTTTCAACCCATTTCTTTACATTCTGTTGCTTTTCACCATCCTAAGAGTATTTTTATTCTAGCCTAACATTAAGGACTTTAGAGAGAGCATTTTAGAAGTTGTATTAAATTGTAATTTGTTTCTTCTTAATTTGTTATTTTCTCGAGATCCTGAAAGAATGCTGGAAATTACTTACACGTATTTATAAAGTGAATTGTTTAATTTTATTTTCAAAACATACAATTCGGCATTACTAGGAACTAAAACCCCTCATGCACCAAATCATGAGTAACGTGCCTAGACCTTTTCAGACAGCTCAGAAAAGCACTTCAAAAATCTATGTTCTATAAAGCCTGTGCAAGTCTGACATAAAGAGTGATCTCTGCTGAGAAGAGCAACAAAATTGCTGGTTTTAATTGCGAGGGTAACTTTGCACATAAAAACAAGTAAAGCAGAAGACACTGCGAGTTACTTACATGGAGTTAGCAAAGGTCCAGTTGTGTGTGATGCACGCCCCTAGTAGTTCCTCTGCTCCAGAGCAATGGCAGCAATGTCAATAATGGAAAGCCAGTCCTATGTGCCTGAAAATCCACAGGAGAGAATGCTATGAAGAGTGTTCACTAGCAGTGCCTGGGGAGTTACTTTGCTTTCAAGAGGCTGACTCTGTTCTTTGTGCTTTTGGCAGCATCACAAAAAAAAAAAAAAAAAGCATTCTTGGGCCTGAGTTTTGTTTTCTATCATTGAAAATGATTTCTGAATCCAAAATGATATAGCTTTGCATCTGTTAGACATGGTCAACAATGTTGAAAAGATCAAAAATTTATTTTGGCTGGTAAACTGAGCAAACACAGTATGTAAGTTAAAGAGAAAACACCTATAGATACTATACTTTTAGACATTACATTTTTGAGAGAGTGCATGTCTTAGTGTATAAGACATTTAACATACTTTTCCATTAAGTTTTGTTTATAATTTTTAAGTTGTCTGTGTATATTTTGCGGTAAATTCAAAATTTAACTCAAATTTGAAAAATATAATTCTGTGATACGATCTCTCCCCACCCTCACCCCCCTTTTGTTTTGCATTTTATCTGCTTCTCCTGTTGACAAAAACTCAACTATTTTCAATGTAAAGTTCTTCTGGTGTCTCGAATGTGACCTTGATTATCCCTTCTTCTGTTAAGTCTTCAGAACACTTTTGTCACAACCAGCCATACTTTTTGAGAATAGTACTAAACAGCTTGAGAATTTATTCAGTCTTCAGTTCTAACTGTATCTTTTTCTGCTGCCTCTGATCAATCTGTCTTGAGCACTGCTTTACCCTGGTGTATTGTTTTCTTTCCTGCCCATATATCTGAACAAGTCTATTTAGATAGTCTGTTTCATCAGTTTTAACATCAAACTCTATCATTACCTGTTTTGCCTTAAAAAAAATAAACTTCCTGGAATCCCATAACAACCTAACTTCAGAGCAGCTGTCTACCTAGTAAAATAAAGACATAACTTCATTATCATGTGCCAGCATCCCTGGTTAGCTAAACCCAGCTAGCTCTGGAAACAATACCCCACAAAGAAGGGTGCAACACGAGCTTTGTGAGGCAGGAGTCCATAGGATCTGTCTCCCAGAATCCTTGGAAACACTGTACTTTGGTTGTAGAAAGCCAGCATAGCCCTCGATCTGACCACATAAAACTGAGGAACTACTCTTTCATGAGGGCCTTATTCAGTTTTCTAGTCTGAAAACTTGTTTCTTCCTAATTGTATTTAATACATGCACTGTCTCTGCCACTGCAGATCCCACCCACTATCCTGAAACAAAAGCAGGAGTTGTGAGTATGGTCAAATACTTTGTTAATAATTTTTTTTATCCCAAAATACCACATTGCAGTATCATAATTTTTTACTAAAACATTTTCTGCGCTGTTTATGTAATAGCACTTATTTACCCTCACATGAGGATAAGAGCGTAACACCTGCCAAATGAGGTAGAACAGATGTCTTCTCTTTGTGATAACATGTCTCTGACCTCTAAAAAAAGCATGTGACATCTCAGTGCAGAATTATGACACAATTTTCCCCATTTGGATGTTTCCTTCTCACACTTCCACTTACTCCAGGTTTACGCTCTGAAACAGTTATATGAAGTCTCTACCCCTTTTCAAAGCCAGAGTTCTGGTTGAATAGTAAGCAATTATTTTTAATTTACTATTTGTTGCTCCTTAAAAAAAATTGTTTATTCCCTTTTAAAAGTCTATTAAAATCTCTAACACAGTACAGTGATGAGCCACTAGCCTTATTATGTGCATATAAAAAGACATATGTATTTATATATGCTAATCCATTTAGAATACCCCTTATTTAGGAAATGTATTATTAATTACAATCGTAGTAACTACAAAACAACTAAAAAGCAATACATTATGAACCATTCTGAATGTAAAAATATTGTATTTCCTAAAAATATTCTTTAACAGGCATAAACTCTGAAACATTTGTGCTCCTGACTTCTTTATATTTAGAGACTAACTCTGAAAATCTTATTAATTTAATTTGTTTATATTTCCATCACATGATAAAATAAATGAAAGGAGGTCATAGGCCATGTTAGCTGGCAAAAAATGGCATAGCTAACAGAAAAATGCTTTATGCTAGCTGAGAAGCTAGCCCCACGTTTCTAAACATTACTCATTTACTATTTTAAACCCTATTTTTAATTTAAAGAGCATGAGCCAATGGAATTTGGAATATATACACAGAAAGCTGTGAAGCATACTGCTTGTAATTACAAAAATGAATGTCAGATTAATACCTAATATTAGTCTTTGCTAAGATAATCAATGTTCCTTCTAGACAAAAGAAACGCAAAAGATTTCCTATCTGCACTTTAGAACAGAGCCTAGTACAATGGGAGTAACTTTTTATACTGGAACTTATAGAAGAAAGTACATAGGAAATTCACTGAAGAGGAGATGTTGACATACTATGTTGAAGGAGAACTAGCCAAGCTAAAAAGAGGCTATATATGTAGGATCCATAAAGTAGTGGTGAGGGGATAAATCACATGTAATATATTCAAAAATGGTCTTGGCAATTAGGAATAACTGAGTCAAAGCTGAGATGAAGTTTTAAACACAGAGAAGGATCCAAATATCCAGAGAAGAAAATCACTGAAGGCTGGACTGATTTCAATGACATGAAATTTAAAAGTACAGAATACAAAATAACATATTTAGGGAACAAAAGTGGAGAATGTTTCTGCAAGATCGATTTAAACTGAGTGGGTTCCATTTTCAGAATTATAATTATGTAAATATCTAAAGCCTGGAGAAAGAAGTTGCAGTACATGGGAATGACACCCTTTAGTGACAACTTTGGAGGCATGAAGTCCAGGGCATGTGGTGCTGGAGCACACCTTCCTTCCACTTGGAACAGGGTTCTGAGTGGAATTGCATTTGAGATCTTGGACTAAAAGGGATTTGTCAGTGTCACATTATTTGCACTTTTCTAAGTCACCTTCAGCTCAGCTAATCCCATCTCTGGCAGGAACAGGCTACCCCTGCATTTACTAGCTTGTCAGACTTCCTCTGATGCTCTGGCAACTAATACCACGTTAAGACATGAGATTTGTAAGGCTTGCTTTGACTTAATCTTTATCCCTGGCAAAATGGGTTTGAAGAAGTGGGCTGAGCAGCCCTTGCTTTGCAGCTACAAACCTGGCTACTGGGTTTGAGTGTTTGCTAGAATGTTCTTTATCAATGTCATAATTTTAAATTTTCTGTTTAATTCCTCTACCAGCCATAACTGATCATATTCTATAGCACTTAACCTATTAGAAACATACAGTGGTGTCACACCAAAATCTTACATGGGGATTCTTAAACAGAAATCCTCTCTTTTCCTTTAAGTCTACCTCTGCTCAAATTTCCTTCTCAGGTTGAATTTCTTCTTCCAGCATCAGTCACTCCTTTACCTCAGCTCTTGTAATGCTGCATTGTAGAAATGTAGAAAAGGTCAGCTCCAAGCAACACTACTTTGTGGCCTTCTCTTTATCTAGTAGTGGATATCTCTTCTCATCTCTGTTGGATGCAACAGTGCTAGTTTCTCTTCTTTCTGAAGTGGCTTAGGAAGAGCACTCTTCTCCTTTTCAGAGTCTGCTTCTTTCCTCCATTTTTATTTAGAAAAGGATGGAGTGCAAACATCATCATCAGCTTCTAATACAGCACAATTTCCCTGATACCCAAATACATAAATCAAAGCCACCACTATTAATGTTTTTTGCAGGTGAGATGATATGCTAAAAAGATACTTTATGCTCCCCTCCCTTAAGAGAAATGCCAGATAAAATTGTTACTGTTTAAATGGTGCCTGACTGAAGATCTTGTTAACATGGGGAATAAATAGAACAATAAGAAGGTACTCCCTTCATCAGGATATTCACACCTCATAACTTAAACCTATCCTACTGAAACTAGCTGAGAATGAAAAGCCTGTTTACATGTTAAATCTACACTGGACACCTCACCTTTTCTTCAAAGCTGCCAAGGCCTGTACTTGGGGCAACACTGGATATCCAGTTGTATTTACCTGCATTTTCACTTTTTTCTCAGCCAATATGTGGCCTGACAGTGTTTTTCCTCTATTTTCGCTCCAGAAGTTTACTCAACAGGCTTTTAATAACTTACCTTCTTCCATTAACATTAGTTATGACTTCTTCACATTCTACTATCTTTAAATCTTTCATCCTCCTCCACACCTCCTGATCTTTCTTCATTAACCGTTTGTATTTCTTGGAATTACCTGTTTCATGTTAGAAGTTTGTTCTCCTCTCCCCCTCTTTCAATCTTTCTCTCAATGTCAATTTTTATTTCAATCTTCATCTTTTTCTGAAAAGTCATTCTCAGTTCCCACATACTTCCTTTTCCAAAGGATTTCCAATCAGTTTGCTAATCCATAAAGTTATATTCCTTTCTTCTTTCTGGAGATTATTCTTCATTGTTCAGTTCTTACTGTCTGTCTGCATTACAGCCAGCTTGCACTGAACCACCCAGCTAAATATCTGCAGCAGCTGTTAGTTGCTTAGAGCAAACCTACGCATGTAGATATCCAAGTAGCAATAAGAACCCTAACACTCTTTGCATCCACACGTAAAACATTGTAATGTTTGCTAAAGAAGTCTAGCAGGCATAAAGCAGCCAGGAGCCAGGGCTCTAGTTCTGCAGTTGCACCAGTATGCTCAGGGAGAGCTGGAGCTCTGTTTTACATAGCTGTTTATGTACATTTACATGCTGTGACTCAGCTGGGAATGAAAAACTACTAGGAGATGCCAAGGACTCTCACTTTCTACATCTTTTGGTCTACTTTGTGATGAGTTTCAGGTCAGCTCAAAACCCTGATAAATGTATAAAAATTTGCACTAAAAGTGCAGTCTGTTACAGTAGATCTTGTGAGTGTTTGAAGTCCCTTCTTGTTTAAAAAGTTCTTTTGCTATATTTAACTGTGACACTGCAGAGAGGCTTAGCATGAACTGACAACATCAGATGTAGAGGCAAATTATGAAGTATGCCAGATGACAAGGGGTGAAACTGCCTACCCATAAAAGCATACTATGTGGATCTGCCCATTATTCTGGTCAGATCTGAGCTCTGCAGGATATAGCAATGGCTCCATATCTTACACAGCCCAGTCCAATGTTATGTTACAAAAAGCAAACTGGAAATTTTCTCCCTACTAATAACTAGCAGGATCTCACCTGTGTAATTGAAGAGCAATATAACCACTTTAAATTTAACCACTTAACATTTAATTTACTAGGCATGAGTATATATTTTGGGTTTTAATGTTAAATTAGGTGAGTCAGTTTTATAGTTTGTGGTTTTATAATACAATACAATTCTAGGCAAAATAACCACAGAACATATATACAAGGTGAAGACATTGTATCATAGAAGAAGGAGCCCTCTACCTCAATGAATAATTCATCTGTGAACCATGGAGGTGCTAAAAATCTGAGAACAATAAATAAATGCAATGTACACCACAGAGCTTGAGAGTGCTGAGCAAGAGTTACTCACTCCAGCTCAAAGATAGTGGAAACAGTTTGGTTCTAGCTGCCCTGCTGAAAATACCAAGACTGTTATCTACTATGTTAATATAATCAAAGCCATGATCACAATCTCTTCAACCTCAGGTGCAAAGAAAATACTACAGCAGAAAAGCAGCTGTCGATTGTTTCTAAACCAGCTGAAGAAAACAAGTAGAACATGTTGCTAATCCAAGATGATGACAAGAGTGTAGAAAATTAAGAGACCTTTACTCCAAAAAGATCTTCAGCGGCTGGAGGCAGAAAATGTAGGAAATATAATGTGGGCTGTAATAATTGCTGTCTGCCCTGGGAAATGGCATCAAGGCCAGAGCAGTCATGGCTCCATGCAAGCACATCCTCTAATTATTGAAAAACCTGTGTAGAGTCTCAATGTTAATCAGTCTCTCAGAGACTTCAGCTTTATGTGGTTAGTGCAGATTTATGGCATTTTTCTTTTCTTGTTATTAAAACTGATATTTCACAAGGAAGAAACTATCTCCAGACAACTGTTAAAATGCAAAGTTTCAGTCATAAAAGAGAACTGCAGGATTATTCTGAGACTATTCCACAGAGAACCCAAATAAGAAGGGTAAGAAACAAAACATCAAAGACACAAGGAAAAACAGAAAAAGATGAGACTTTAAAATATTAACTAATGACGCAACAGTTGGCCTATAGATTCAAGAGGTTATAGTGTAATTAATTAAGTGCTTGTTACAATTAGGGAAATAAACAGTGCATATACCAATGCAACATGAATAATACATAACTATAAAAAAGTAAAACAAAGTGAGAGGTTTGCATGGCCACATTAACAGAGTTATTTGCATTATTGTATCAATGATGTCCTTAGAAAACAAACCTGGAACTTTAAGATTCTATTACATGTCCACAGTTTGCTTCCTTTTACTAGTGCTGCAGTAACAGTATAATGTACAATTTCTGATTATTCCACTGGGACAATTTTAAATTATATTTTGGTCCGTAATGCTGAAGTAATTTTGAAATATTATACACAATGGTCTTTGCCAAATAATATATTTAATCAACAATGTTTCAGATTATCTACCAGCTGTGTCTGCAAATTTCTAGCAAACAAAGTGGAAAAAGTTGTGTGTTTCAAGATCTTTTCTCTTAGTCTTACCATATTACATCAACTCCTACTTTCCAGAAGTACCTGCCACTTCATAAATAGTAGAACCCTGGGAAAGTTCACAGAAATGAAACCATAAAAATTGCAAACTTCTATGCCACTGACAGGATTTGAGAAGGGCTTGGGTTGGGAGGGGAGATAGATGTGTTAGTCACACATCATTTAGTTGTTGTCATCATTATGAAAACTATGAAATAACAGATCTGACCTGTCTACAGGTTTTAATTTACTATTGATGGCTCACTGCTCTTCAGTGGCCTACAATAACATAAAAATAATCTTTCTGGAAAGACATGCATAAATGCTGCATAAGAACTGACCGTAGATAGTACTTATAACCCAGAATTGGCACGTTTACTCTGTATAGAAAAAGACTGTGCAAGATACCCAATTATCTATATGGCAACAGGAAGTTCAAAAGATGTAACTGCAATAAGCAGTGGGAATGCCTGAATCACAGCACAAGACTGGAATCAAAAAAGGATATGCAAACTGACACCTGACATTGGCTCTTTATTCTGCTTATGATGCTAATGCTTGAAAGGAAAATAAGGACTAAAATACCACAGATATCTGTGCAGGCAAGATGCAGAATGATTTAAAGTACAAAAAATTGTATGGAAAAGCAAGCAATGTGTGTTCAAGAATTCTCTTATCAGCATACAAAGCTCTTAGATATAAAGACATCTACGACACTATTTTAGACTAACTAACAGTCCATAACATTAACTATGATGGTATGATAACTTAAATCGTGTCACATGCAGTCAAAAATGAATCACAGCTGCAGTTTTTAAGATGCAAACAATCAGGTAAAACATTCAAGAAACATAAAAGCAGTCAAGTGCTTTATTTTCTGTAAAGATTATGACCAAGTCCAACTCACAACCAGAATAAGTATTTTTCATTTTGGATTTGAACAAGCACCAGATAATCTTGGGAGGAAAAACATTCAGTGGGGTCAGTATTGTATTTCCAGAATGGCATCTGAAAAATGTATACCCATACGAAGTGACTTGGTCGCTGCCAACAGAACTAAGACTGCAATAATGGTTGTAATGGCAAATAAAAATAACAGGGGAAACATAGAAAACCGTGCATGCTGGTGTGTTTGTGAGACAGGCAAAAGTAATTAGATTGATGATTACTAATTACAGGTTATAACTCAGATGTCTAGCAAAGAATAAAACCACTCTGTAATACTCGATGTTTTGTGTATAGCAGTTTAGATCTACATATTCTTACTAGTATACATTTCTGTTTCTCAGTATTAGCTGCCACTCTTTGACTTAGGAATAAGATACATGTCCAGAAAAAATTGAGGATTTCTCAACCGTTTATAACAACATTATGCTGAATTGCAACTGTATGCAGATTATATATTATATATAAACATAGACACAAAAATCTAGGTTTTCACACTTATTTCTCTATCTGCATAATTATAACTGTGCACTTGAATATTTATATGTTCATTTTTAGCACATTAATTTTAAAACATGAAAAACTGAGATTTACTGGGTGAAATATGATTTGAAGTGTCATCTTTATAAAATACAGTATTCTACAGTAATTACTGCAAACTGCAGTATTGCTATTATTACTTATGGTAACAATAGTCTTAAATCATTGCTACAGAAATCCTGTAGTAATATTTTTAAAAGGAGGATAAATGCTTGATTTGTACAGGTAAATATAATTTGCATTCCCAAAACTGTTTTAATGCACACAAAAATTAACAATAGTTACTCAATTATACTTTCAAATCATACATACATTTATCAACTGTATTTATCCTCTGCTTCAACTATGCAAGCATACAAGAGTATAACACTTCTATTTATTCTACAATATGTTATTATCGATTAGGGAAAAAAGGGCTGACAGTATAAAAAATCTAAACAGAAAATTAATTTTTCTAAAGACTTAGTTCACTGCTTTTCTACCCTGCCACTTACTGGCCTTATAATAATGGGAGATTATTCCACCTTTTAAAATAAATACAAGATTTTTGGATAAGAAACTATCTAACTGAATGGAATCTTTTAAGACTGAATGGCAGGTTTGATTAGAGCTTCCTCACTTATAAATGAAGCAGATACTCTGCAAAGACTTAAAAAGTTTAACCCAAAATTGTTCTATTAAGCAATCAGTGGCTATATAAGAATATATGTATGATTTGCATTTTATTTCATTAATTATTTAATGAATTTTGCTTCATTCTATTTTATAAGCCATCCACAATTTTATGTTGATATCCTACCTTTAAGACTACCTGTACTAGACACTGTAAGTGGTGTCTTGATGTGTCTTCATATACATAAATAAGTTATCTGAGATGAATGGACCTTGACTAAATCTTTCCTGGGAAGAACGAAATATATAACTTTTATTTAACTTCTACATGGCTATAACTGTGCCATAAGCAGTATGATCCGCTTTTCTGGGTACGCCTGGCTGTATACTAAGTTTCCAGCATTACTGCGTGTCCCTGCAGTCCTGCTTGCCTACTCCCTATCTGTATGGATACAGAATTTTGTCCCTCTTCCAGAGATGATGTAAACATACAGAGAAAAATTTACTAAGATAAAGACAGCAAAAACAAGGGATTGCTTTTACAGGAAGAAGGCCCATTTTGCTATGAGTTCAAGTAAGAATCAAGAATTAGTCGTAAATGAGAGAAAGAAACATCAGTACTTGAAGGAAAACACTAGGTGCAAGGAAGGGGAATCACTGGCTCTTTAGAAGCATCTGCCTGAAAACAAGCCAGATAACTATCTGTGTGTCACATGTTTATGTCCAGCTCTGTATATTGTTAAAATTAAAAACAACAAAGTGTAGGATCTACACAATGCCTGTATTTCATACAATTCAGTCATCACATTTCTCTGCTATGGTACTTTAAGAACCTATGCCAATTAATTTGCAACTGAGAAAAGAAATACTAAATTCCTGAAGGCTTTTGGGGAACTTGGCTTTGTAATGAGTATTCCCTAGTTCGATAGCAGGGACCCAGCTCTCAGAGGAGCGTGCAAGATGGGGAAGCTGCATGCTAAGCCTGTATACAGAGACCACAAGGCAGTGCCTAAGCTCTGCTCGGGTTGAAAAGGGTAAGGATTCACTATGAGGCTTTAGTGAGTGTTCAGATGCAAAGTTTACAGGGTAGACAAGAAGGCAGCTGTTAAAATTACAAAATTAGGTGATTATAAAATTACAGTGTAGGTGATTATAAACCTATATTATGCAAGTCTCTTAACCCTGACCTTTTTAAGGTGTTATGGCAGATAAGGCTTGTTCTGCAAAGCAGGTAGGAGGAATTTTGTTGATTTCCAAACCCATTGCCCAACACCACTGTCCCAAGCCAATTCTAACACTTTCCTCTTCCTCTTTGGTTAGCTTTGGTTTAGCAATGCAGTCATGCTGCTGCCAGTTCCAAATACATATCTTTCCCCCATCAGACTGAGCAGCTCTAGCCAGTTCTTTCCACTTTGTCCCCCGCAATGAGACACTCCCATCTTTTGGAATGTTGTCCTATGGTTTTACCAGCTACTACTGACCTTCAGTGAGCAGAGGCACAGGCACATCCTCGCTGAATCCTCTATACTGGGTGTTGGAGACCAGAAATTCCTCTCAATGAATCCAAGTTCGAAGGCATATGGGTGCTGACATTACAGTGTATCATCCAGCAGGAGATAATGTTGAATTTCATTACGGATGCTAGCTTCTACTCTTTCTTGCAGTAAACTCAAATTATTATCTTGAATACTGCAGTAATCTGTCTCCCAGCTGAGCCATGTTACTAAACTACAATTTCAGTTTGGCTTGTTTTAAGACAGAGATACTATGTTCTCAGCTGAAACATTTTAAATAACAATGTTCAAACAAATCAGCATTAATCACCCTGTAAGAACATATATCTGGCAACATTTAAGACAAAGCTAAAAACTGATGTTATGACATAAATGTAAAGAATTGTTATAAAGGTTTTGAATTCACAGTAAAGTCCCAAGAAAAGGAGCCCTTGGCATCATTCTCTCTTCTTTCTGGGGTTGAGAGATTTAAAATTTAGAAAGCCTGTATATTTGTGGAAAAGTGATGGTCAGGATAGAGTAAGGTAGACAATATGCCTGAATTCTTTGCATCTGAGGAAAGTGTGGTGTAAAAATGCTACATATATGTGTTTAACAGTTACAATAGTGTGAAGTTTATCCACAGAAGAATCAATGCCAAGAACATCTATTTTCAATAAACAGTGTGCTCTCCCAAAGCCTAATTCATATGAAACTGTCTGATACAAACTTCTGTTTCACATTTAGAAAAGAATGCGACTCAACAGTTTTGGCCACGTGGCTACCACAAGACAAAGACATTTACGTCAAAGCCTACTGCAACTGCACATAGATCCAAATTCAGCTATTACCATAGCAATATGTCTTTTTCAGTATTTATGGTCCTAAACTGTCATTACCAGCCACTGTCTTCAACTTCATTCTCCAAAAGATGTTACTTTGACTAGATAAGCAAGCAGAAAAAGAGTAAGGCTAGACTGGGCCAGTATTGCCTTGAGTTATACTTAGACATCCCTGAATATTGAGGCACGATAAATGTCACCTCCATCTCTGAACACTTCATTTTGAGGCAGATCCATAAAGAATGAGTGAAGCTGTTCTTCCAGGGACACAGGGACAATGGCTTATGCTGGGGAACTCATGCTTCTCTGTTCTGGACATCTTGCAACAAGTTAAAAATCTTCCTTCTCTTTGCATGGTAGTGAAGAAAATCAGGCAAATGTTACTTATTCCAGTAATGTATCATTCCAACAGAAGCTCTGTGCTTTGGCAGCACTTCACTGAATTCTCTGGCTTCATCAGTTCAGTTATTATTTTTGTATTATCTGGTAATTTAGATACAGTTATTGTAGGTTCTTCAGCCTGTGTTAGATATTCTCTATACTCCCCAGAGTTTTGTATCCTGTTTTATACTTCTTCTCTTGTTTTTATCAGTTGTCACCTATTGTGCCTCAGTATTTTACTCTCGGGTGCGTCAATTATATATGAATGTGATGTGCTTCACAGCAGCTAGTTTCCATTTGCCATCTAAATATCTTTGTACATGAATGGAGTAACCTACATTTAACTTCACAGCCCGTTGTGCAAATCTACTGTATTTCAGCTTTTGGGTTTGGGGGGATTTTTTGTCTGCTTGCTTTTATCTGATAATTGATTTCTAGCTGTTTTTTCCTCTGCTGTCCAAATCAAAAATAGAACAGGGAAGGGGGGGNNNNGTGGGGGGAATTATTAGGGAAGAAGTCACAGAACCTATCCCTAAACCTGAAGGGAAAGAGGCTAGCTTGGGATATTAGAGGGCCCATCTGACCTAAGAAGTTTAGTCATACTGGCTCCCTTGGTGGAGTTCATGTACTTAATCTTGGCAATTTCTTTAAAAAGAAAGTCTGTTGCAAGAAAGAGTAGCTTATCTGGTTTTAATATGTCAGTAGTAGCAGTAATTATTTGCAAAGCTTTGGTAATACCCCACAAGACTGATTTTTCAGAAGTGCTTTCATCCCACAATTAAGTAGAAGCTGTTTTCCCAGTACTCCTAAAAATAAGACACTTGAAAACAAAGAGGCAAGATCCCTGCTCTAAGAGTATTGCCTACACAGACAAAAACCAGGTAAAGATGAAGGCAGGCATATGGACTGGCATTGACATTTATATGAAATTCCTTTGACTTATTGTCAGAAAACATTTGCAATGTCCGGTACACATAAATGTGTTTGATACTCGTGTAATTTTTTTACATAAATATAAACACACTGAAGCAAAATCAAGTATCCCTCACATCATGCTTCCCTATGCTCCTTATACAGTATGACAGGATACTGAAATAGAATTTACTATCAAATTCTTATAACTTTGAGCTTGGGCTGTAAGTCTTAAAATCATACAAAATAACAATCAGTGCACTATATTATCAGAACAATCTTTCTTTTTATCAGATTTTTTTTTTCCTCGGCTACTTGTCAGATGTCTTTGCCTCAGTCTATGTTATTCAGAAAATGTAGGGGGTAGAAAATAGATGCTGAAGAAAAATGACCTGCCCACAAAGCTTATGGCTGACCACGACAGTTTTAAGGGTGTTCCCACTCCTTAAAGTTACTTCACAGAGCAGATAATGATCTGTTCAAGCTCATGGAAAGTATGGGGGCTTTTAGGGAAAACTGGGTATTAAGACTCATATAGTATTATGTTAAGCAGTCATCTTGCTGCTTGCATCTGAATTTCATACTCAAACATGCATTTAATACAATGCCAGTGTTCAGAAAAACATAAAAAACAGTAAGCATGTATTCTTGTAGGAAAAAGAAATCTCAGTACTAGAAGAACAGAAAATAGCTGCATAGGGACAAAAATAATTCAAAGCAGAAGCCTTCAATATATAGCAATATAACACTGTATTTGTTTTGATTTTTACTTTTCTGAATCCCGTGAGCACCTAACATACCTTTTAGACTATTTTGAAAGAATTTTAAAAGTAAATAATTTGGTAGGACTTCTTTAATCAATTGTTAATCCATGATTTGAGTGGCAGTCTCACTAATCGGGAAAGCAGCATGAACAAGTGGTAAGTAAATACAAATCAAAATGCATCAAGAAATAAATGTCTGAAAAAAACAGCAATGCACTAGGGGATTTTCTGACTTCAAATCTGTGCAAATACAGATTGAGCTTAAGATGTGTGGTTATTGGTTAAACAATTTTTAATGAAATATAAAGACCTATGTGCTCTTAAATGGATAATTTATGTGCAATGTTATTGTCTCTCAAGGTTTAATTAAATGTTTGCCTTGTGGCTAATCAGCTACAATTAATAAATGAAGCCTATATTCATGTCACTGATAGGGAATGTTAAAATGGCCTCCATCAGAATTTCAGTACCACTTTCATGGCTGGTTGATAACAACAATCTAATGTATCAGAAACTTCCACAAAATAATTTGGCAAGGACGCTAAGACAAAATTACATTAATATAATGCAATGTTTTTTATCACAATGCATAATTTTAAGTTCCATTAGGAAGTAAGTACCTAGAATTACTTAGTGTGGAAGTGTATGCCTACAAAGTGCTTTTCATCCCCAAAGTTTCCAAAGTTCAATTTAAACATCTACTATACCTAAAAAGAGCAACACTTCTTAGCCTTACAGATACAAAAGAGTTTACACAGTGGAGCAAAAGCATCTGTTAATCACCAGACCTACTGAACCCAAAGGATTTGAAATATCCCTGGCATGATACAATAAATGTTGTCTTAGGACTATGTAACAAAACCAGGTCACTTTCCTAGACAAGGCCTTTCCATGCTTTTTTCACTCCTGTTACTTTAAGTTATAAACCTCAGTAGGTAAGCATTTAAAAAGTAGGTGAGCCTCTGCTGAGTACTCTCCCACCTGAATAAATTATATAAATCACAGGTCAACAGAGAACAACGATCCAGAAGTCAGCTAGAAAGAGAATTTGAGATCTCCTGACCTCAAAACACATCTGTTCTACATAGTTAACTGTGATGGGTTGACCATGGCTGGATGCCAGGTGCCCACCAATTCGTTCTATCACTCCCCCCCTCTTCACTAGACAGAGGAGAGGAGAAAAGGAAATATAACAAAGGGCTTGCGGGTCAAGATAAGGACAGGAGAGAGATCATTCACTGATCACCGTCACGGGCAAAACAGACTCAGCTTGGGGAAATTAACTCAATTTATTACAAATCA
>JANZLQ010000007.1:22212337-22224811 GCA_026212715.1 Elanus axillaris | reverse complement strand
GCAGCTTCTCACAGAAGCCACCCCTGTAACCCCCCCCCACTACCAAAACCTTGCCACAGAAACCCAATACACCTACACAAAGTGGGGTGTTTCCTTACTGGTTTGTAATAAGCTGTTTTTCAAAGTTATCAAAGCCTCTCAGAAGATTAAAATGAAATATCATAGTATTCTGGTTTATTTCTATGGAGATTTTTTAAGTACATCTTTTAAAGATTATATTAATGTTCTCTGTATTAAATTATTCTCAGAATTTTAGCTTTTGGTAATAGCTCAGCACTTACAAAATTTCTATAGCATGTAATTACTAGTGCTGTTCCACAAACCTGATACAATCATTTGAGAGCAAATAAATGGTAACAAACTAGCAGCTACACAGTTATATTAGTACTAGGCTAATCTAGTTATAAAAAATGAAATGCATCAACAGTAATTTTAAACCAATTTATAAAGTAAGGCAATGCCATATCTGTAAATGATCTTACTGAAATCAATGTTATGCTTTGTATGTCTCAGCAGACAACAGATGTTTTTATTTAAAAAAAAGTGTGAGAAATGGCTTATAATATGCTGTGTAGATTTTTAAATGTTGTTTCCATCCTGGAAGTAGATTATTGCACTTCTTTATGAAAGGACAGGATATCTTTCTTTTGCCACCTAAATATCTGTACTTTTGCTTAATATGGAGGTTAACTTATTAAGTCAGTCATTATTTTGTCAAGACAAATTCTTGTAGCCACATTCCTGCTTAATATTAAACACCCTTTAATTTTTTTGCTGCATGTCAGGCAGATAATAAATTTATTATCTCCTAAATAAAGGAGTGTATGGGTAGTATCACATTTATGGAAACAAGCAACATTGTTTAAAGCTGTTCCCTAAACTGTATGCTTCAAAACATTCTTTAAGAAAGCTGGTTTCTTCATAATTGAAGGAAAAAAAGTTGCAGTTATCCTTCTATTATACAGTATTGTACTCTGTTCCAAACTTCAGCAATTAAGAAGAATTCTGTTAAGTGTGCTTATGTTATAATCTCATTTTTCTGGGGAAAAATGTGGAGAGTTTTTTCTTTTTTTTCCTTTGTAATAATTTTTTGTCCCATGGGGATATGATAGAAGAAGGAGAAAAAAACAATGCTTAAGAAAGATAGTACTTTAATTATATTAAAACAGGATATTGCTTTGTTTTTTTCATTGATTTTGTTTTGTTTCCTTCTCTAAGAGTTTAACTTGAAATAAGAAGTGAATGTGGTGTAAGAACCTGGAAATGGAAAAAAAGGAAAGGTTTCTATTAATGCAGAATGTGACTGCTTTGCTGCCACAGAATTAGGCTTTTGTAAGCTTATGAAGGGTTGGCTGACTCCACTGGCCTTCAGTGTGCTTTCCCTGTTCTTGGTCTTGACTCACCAAATCATTAATGACTCAAAATCAAGTTGCAGTAAAAATTAAAAATTGTCCTTATGACTTACCTAAGAGTCAAAAAGTTCATGATGAACTATGAAGTAAGGCATTTTCCATCAAGAGATTGATTCCAGTGCTGAATCTTCAAATGAGTTTGAAGCCTAGAATGGACCAGAATTTGATGTTATCATTCCTGTTTCCTAATCTTTTTGTCAGGGCCAGAAAGATCAAGTAACAGTTCTCTCCTCTTCATACAAATGAAAATTGTCCAAAGACGACCATATCATCAAAAAAGAGTTAGAGTAGAAAGAGATACTTTGAAATCTTTTCGATTAGAGGAACAGCTTTGTTTAGTAGTGACAAAAAAATATTACATTAGCAATTTTATTAGATTTCTGTGAATCAGATGATGGAGTTCTAGTGTCCTCACTCAAGACTCATTGGTAGTCAGTGGCATCTAAATTATTATACAGAGATGGTACAAGCTGACCTAGATACACAGAAAAATTGTATTTGTGTTTTCTGTCTTGAGTGATGGATCAGTGTGTTATGGAAAGCTTGCCTTGATTTGTGTCCATAAAGACATGCTCTGATACAACTTTTTCAGGCAGGAGACAAGATTATCTTATACACATTCAATCAGATGTCTTTGAGCTATAGTGGGTTGTTCTGTTTAGAATTTACCAGAAGTCTGGTCCACTTCAAGCTTACCTGGAACACAAAAAGGCAAAGGCTTTCACTCTCAGTTGGGCTGTGACGCCCCAGAGCAATTGCTGGCCATCTCAGCTAATACTGGGAGATCAGTCATTAAACTACTTTGCAGATTGTATACTGAAAACTGGAATATAATATTTTTGCTCTAGGAATGATGACTGTGAATATAGTAGCAATCCTTTGCTTCCATAAACCTTTGTCCTTCTCTGCAAAAAGAGCAAAGGGTTTTTCACCTAAGTTTAACTGATCCAGAGGACTAGCTTAATCACTCATATAATCAATGGATATAATTAGGAATAAGTAATTCAATTAGTTGAACCCCATCTTTTATGATTCAGACAACTGCTTTATAATAAGGTGAATTATACATTTGAAGTACCTGTTTCTCTCCATTGCTTATAGAGAGAGCTTAGGGTGACCAGCTCAGATGTACGCATGTACATTTACCATTGAATCCCACACAGGAGAACTACTGAATTTTAAGAGCTGTGAAAAGGATCAGATAGAAGACTTAGACACTTGCATTCACTAATGCCTGAGACAGTGTTCCTTCAAGAAGCTGGCAAGTCCAGAACAAGTGTGATCTGGCATCCATTTTAAACCTTGTTACTATGATCCGATAGATTATTTTTCCATTCTTCAGTGAGAGAATTAAAAGGGACAAATTATTTACTACCTTCCCTGCCAAGTTTCTATTGTATTCAGTGTCAGCATCAGGTAGGTAGAGTTAAGGAAAAAAGATGTTGGAAAATTAATGAGGGGTTAAGTGTTAGTGTTCAAGATAAGTTTGTGGAAAGAAAAGATATCTTCCCTGCACCCTTACTTCTTCTACCAGTTGGTCTCTGAATATTTAACAGCATGTCTCCTCCAAGACAAAAGAGGAAGAAACTTCCTCACCTGATTAGAAGGTAGGGTGATCTGGAGAGTCCACTGAGGGGGAAGAAAGGGGTTTGTGGGCTTATGGAGAGGAGAAGGCCTAGCTCAAAGCTGTTTTATTCTTTATTTTCATCATAGCCATGACGGACTAGTAAACCCTACTATTAGACTGGGCTTCTTCTGACCTTGTCCTCTGTTTGTAAGTTTTTAAATCATGAGAGGTTTGGTACTCAGTTTTAGATTTATTTGCTTTTCTATTTGTCCTTATTCTAGTCTTTTGCACTGATGGACCAGTTCTTTAAGGAAGCTGAACACAAATAGCTGATTGGGGTTTTGATTAATCCAGACTTTTTAGTAGCTGTCACCTCTACCAAATAAATTAGTAAGGTGACTTCATAGGTGACCTATGAAATCTTTTACTCAATGAATATATTGGGACCTTTTTTCATCACATTGCCATGTTTTCTTTTTCACAACCTGAAATCTTTACTAGGGCTTCCCAGTTGGAACATGCATAATCCAGGCTTGGGGATTTTGTGTCATAAGGAGGATTTGACCATTTCTGTGTTATGGAGTGAAGCCCTCAAGGGACAGGGGAAGGGCACAGCCAAGAATATGGGTTAGGAAAAATATCTTGTTGCAGTGGGGCTAAGGCAAGGAAGGAGGAGGGGCAGCTGCTATTACTAGAAAGCTTGCAAAAGGCCATTTCAGACACAAATAATGTGTAGGTGCAGATTCTGCTTTTACCTTGTATTTTAGTCCTTGATTGCACAGTACTTGATTCTAGTGATGCAGTGATTTGAGCTGCTTCCATTTCTTCTGTGTACACCACTATGAAGACAGAGGGAGAGAGGAGAGCTCAAGGCAGCTAAAGAAGGATGTAGCAGCAAAAGGAGAAAGAAGTAAACTGTCCTTTCCCTTTCATGTTCAGGTCCTAGCAAGATTTTGCTGGTTTTGCAGATGTTAATCTTTGGGTATGGCATGTGAGTACCTTATGACCCTCGCCCACATTACTCTGGTTGAGAACTGGTGGAACGTTGTGTCAACTCATTTACATTTTATGAGGATATTTCTTCACTTTTAAATACTAAAAACTATGGAAAAGGCTAAACCAGAACCAAAGAAATGTATCCTTTCATAATAAAAGAAATTTTAAATTAAGGCACTCTATCCCAAACTCCCTGCTGATTGTGGAAAGGGAGATGGCACAAGTCACTTGCTGAGCTAGATGATAAATTTTAAATTTCTTTCACAATATTATTTAAATATGTATTTTTTTCTTTCTGTCTGAATAATTCCTAACAATCTTGCTTGCCATGACCAGGATTCAATGTTTATTAAACAACTTTCAATAAGAGATTTTAGCTCTTAGAGGCACACATTCTTTTTGGTTGAATGATCTCTGCAAATTTCAGGCCTGATAAACATATTATTTAGTGCAATTAGGCAGTGATCTAAAGAACAGAACTGTGTGGGAAGTGAATGGTTTGCCTTTCCTAAAGAAACTTCTCTGTGCGTTTGTGTAATGTGAAAGGTTTTTCTTGAAAAGGTTAAAAAAGTTCTAATCAACTTCTGTACATTATGTAGAACTTCATTTTCTAAACTCTGCAAAAGAAAGTTTCATATTTAATGGGAAATCATGAATTATTCCATTTATTATCTACTTCCTCCTTTCAAAGACATGATCTGGATAAAAGGCGGGGTGAATAATTTCAAAAAAATACAATACATTTTTAATGGGAAGGTGCAAACTACAGATTCTCATGACTATTAGCAAGTATAGAGGAAACAGAATTTTACTTGCAAAAACTCATCAAACTCTTGCAAAGATAAAATACATGACATACTTTAATAAAGAAGAACACAGTGAGCTGAAGTTTTTCTTTTTTTGTGTAACTTGTTGTTTTTACTAAGTTTGGTCTTACGGTTTTCTAGTGTTTTCATTTCTCAATAGTTCAACAATATTTAGTACTGAAGAAAATGTACAAGCAATACACAACTGACTTCTATTTTTAAAACACTCCATAACGGTGAAGCATCTCTAACATGCAAAAAGAGTTTGAAATAAAGAAGGACAGTCTAATTTGCCTTCGTACAATCATCACTTCCTAATAATTCTCACAGTGAATCCTTCTGAATTTTGCAAAATCCTCTCTTCTTTTCCTCTTCATCTCTGTGTGGTCTATTTGTCCTTAGACTACTGAGTAAGTTCTGCTGGGGACTGGCATGAGGTATCATAAACAAAAGCAAATACACTATGGGAATTGTTCATAGCAATAGTATAATAAATGCATAGCCTTGTATAGGGTTTTATGATAATTCATAGCATCCGCTTGAGAAGACACAGAAAGTAAATAGTTATGATTATCTTTTTCTAAAGATAATTTTGCACACTGTGAAAGAAACTTGCAGCGAAATATAATGACTTCCCCGATATCATGCAAGTCAAATGGGAAGGGTCCCAATCTCAGATTGTTTCTAGCTCTCAGACCATTTGGTCAGCTCTGAAATAAAAGAGGAAAGTTGAGAAATACTTCATTTTGATAAATAATAGTCCATAAAATATGATTGGAATTACATTTTGTGAATGAGCATAATTAATTTAGAGCAAAAGCAGAAAGATTAATGAAGATAATGGTGTTTTTTCTGATTGTGCTTGAAATAATCACAGGTGTGTATGCTCCTGTATGAAGAACATTTTTATGAGGGTAGCACTTTTATCTTTATTTCTAGTGCTCTCTTTGCATTTATGTTTAGGGACAGAATGTTCCAGAAGTTCATTGCTAAATTTATATTTCCATTTTCTGGGTTAATGAGGATTCTTAATTATTACAGTACTTACATTCATTTTAAAATACTTTTTCTGTGTCATCTTTTGATGTTTATAATTGATTAATTTTTCATTTTATGTAGTATTAAACTGGCAACGCAGCTTTGAACAAAAGGAAGCAAGTTCAATGTATGTGTTCCATGTGGGATCCTACTGACAGCTTATGCATCCACCTTTGATTGCATGATTTAGGTTAAAGTGTGGTTTGGCAACAGTTGGAGACCGTGAGGCAGTGGATGAAAAATACTGCTTTACTTATGCTGAAGAGTTATTGTACCTATATATATGGTATAAAGTACCTATATATTTATTCTCTGATATACTTTATTTTCATCTTTCTATTAATAGTTCTGAATACATAGCTCCATAAACCTTTCCTTATTTAAAAAATCTGAATTGTTACAAAAGTCAGTTTCAAGTCAACATTCTTCCCTCTTGTGATATGTACAAATTGCCATGCAATATTTTTTCTTTACTATTTAGAGTAGGGATTTCTTTTTATAACATTTGGTCGATTTTATGCTTTTTGTATTAGGCCGTTAGCTATTTCAGCTTTATAATTTGGCATTAAAAAACATGCACCCCACTCCAATATAATTTCTCAGCCTTAGTAATCAAAAATTCTGATATGTAAGCTAACCATCCATTACTACTTAATGGCACTTACTGTACTTTCATATCTTTCTTTAATGAGATTACTATAGTCTACAATTTAACATATTACCATCCAGTAAATATTTCATTAAAAGAAAAGTATTTAAACGGACAGTCTTTAAACTAGGATTAAAGAGGGCTATGCCCTGATTTAGTTAAATAGCTTTGTATCAGTAGCAGTATGTGGTGAAAATGTGCTGAGTACCTTGACCAGCTGAGATGTTGACTCCCCAAAGTACTTATATATATAATTTTCACACTGAACTCAGGTACTCAGATGACTCAGATATTTTTTCAAGTTAGCTATGTACCTACCTTTGGTGGATCGCAGCCCAGGCACATGACAATGTAGATTTCAACAGTGTGAGTACATGGTTTTATACCACTGTAACCTGGATCGTAGCATTGCTGAATGCTATAGTCAAATCTTCAGCTTCCATATTTACCAAGTATTTGCATAAGTGCTTTTTGCGTTCAACAATGCCCTGCAGGAGTTTTAACTGTATTTTAGATGTGGGTCAGTAACGGTGTTGCAAAACTGTTACCATTTTTGGTTGTCCAGCTATAACGAAATAATAATTCCTCTTTTGATTCTTAGGCAGAGCAGCCTAAAGTTATAAACTCTTACAGCATGCTTGGCTTTTTAGTGTTTTATATAGTATATTTGTTTTTACTTAATGCATATACTTTTCAAATTTTAGTGAGGAAATTCTGGTATCTCCTTGTTTATGCTATGTTGTTTGCATATAGGTTAAACACAAAGTAGCTAAGTATTCACATATGTGATGTAATTTTAATTTTCTTGTAGATTTATAGACAGGAAATGTAGGGGGGAAGCAAAATGTATTTGTTTAAATAAACTTAAGCAAAAATATCTTGATTATTTTTTCATAATTTTGTGATCCTTATCTAAGGCATTTATATCAGTCATTGTCTTGCCAACTGCAGAAGGAAATCTCAAGTGGATGAAACCTATTTGAATACAGTTTTTAAACATTATAATAATTGGTAGAGTAATTATTTTACACTGGAAGTACACTTTAATATTTTATGTACTGTCGTTGTTTAATCCATGCCATTTTGTGCTTTACAAAATTGGATTGCTGCAGTACACTTGTATTGTAACCAGCAGCTGGCATTAACCTATAGTACTAATTAAATCCTACAAAATCTAAAGACACAAACCATGATATTAAAAAAAAAAATAATCTGTCATCTGAAAATAGTAGACTTTTGCACTTATTTTGCATGTCTGTAATTGACCATACCAGGCAGAGGGCATGGAGAATTAAGCTCATGATAAATAATTGTTGTGCTATACTGACTATTTTGATGATTTCTCACATCTGTACCTGTCTGTTTGCCTCTTAATTTCTTCTTTCTTTTCTCTCTTTCAGTGTAAAGGGTAGAATGCAAATAGCCTTGTTGTGCAGGATTTTAAGTTAAAGGGAATGTAGTACGGTACTGTCCTTATCTCCCAGCACTGCTTAAGAGTCTTGCAAAAGTACAATACCTTAACACAGGAAGGTCCTTGAGATTGCAGCAACAGTGTAATTTCATTAGCCTCACTGAAGGTTAGTATTTATGGGTTTTGCACTTGTACAGGCAGATTAGAATCAGGTTTCTCTGATTCCTCATCCTAGATTGTTTTAGAATAGTAATGATAATAATAAAAGAAATCCATATAAGAAAATTATATAAGTAGGTGTATAGTTCAGGAAAAGTAAAATGCCTGTAGCGATATCCAGGTACACTTAAAGCACAGTGTTAGCAACAACAGTGCCTTTTCAAGCTCGCAGATCCACATTCAGTAAATAGCTGCTTCCACTCATGTGATATCATCTTGCATGAAATAATCACCTATAACATGGTACCACTAAAATGGCAACTTTAACTTTTGTTGGTTATTTATTTGGTGCTAAAAATTCTTCTGGCACCCACCCCGCATGACAGGCACACAGAAGCGCACAGAATTTTTCAGCACCTCATGCATAAAATACAGCACCGTGGTAACTGCTGATGTAGGACAATTGCACGAGCCAGATCCACTGAGTGGACCTCATTCCACTGGTTTACCCAGCCTGTGCAAATAGACATGTAGCAACACCAGCAGGGTTTCAGTAATGACAGAGATGAGTGTACAGTCAGAGGAACAGTAGATTCTCAAGCATCGCCTATGTTTGTGTGAAGTATTATGGTTTTCATCTGTTGAACTTCGCGGATTTAAAAAAATAAACCAGATCTGCTTTAAATTAAAAACATTAAAGGGTATCTTTGTTTTAACCACAGAGAGAGATGCTCCAGATCTTAAAAAAAAAAAGAAAAAAAAAAAAGTTTTAAAAAATCAGTCTGAAATCTTCTTCTCCTAGCGTGCACATATGCGCCTTCAAGGGGGAAAGAGGACTTTAGGTTTATATTCGTCTCCCGGTTCGAGTTTAACCTTAAGCAGGCCAGCAGGACGAAGCTGCCTTTGCTGTGCAGCCGTGCCCCGCCGCGCCGAGGGCTGGCTGCGCCCCTACCCCGCCCCGCCTGCAGTTTTCCGCCTTTCCAGTAGATGCCCCCAGAGACCATTAAACCTCCTGAACGTCTCCCCTTCAAGCAGACGGAAGGCCAGTCTGTCTTCATTTTGCGGCTCGACGTTTACATCGTCGTCCAAAGGAAGCCTCAAACCGGCGCGGACGCAGTGCAGAAAAACAAACCCACTTGTTTAATAACACATCATAATTTATTAGGTAGTAAGCTTCAAAAGCTTTGGTGTAAACTACTTTATTAATGGAGCGGAAACATGCTGTTAACAGTTGGACTTGATAAAACAAATCATGTACATTTAATTAGGTATCTGGGTTTGATACTAATATTAGAAGTAAAGTAATCTTTGGGTATGTAAAACATGAGATGTTCTGTTTAACCGCTCATTTTATGTGCTGTGTGACATCATAAAAAGTAGTATGAGAAGGATTTGGGGAACTGAGGATTTATCTCCAGATATCATGAAAAGTTTACTTTTGTCACCTACACTACTCCTCCGTTTGAAAGCACTGTTTGTTGGAAGAAAAGATACTGGCGTTTTCATCGGGAACCACTTCGATAACTGAAACGATTTCAGAATTCATTGCAGCGTCAAGCTCTCTTAGGTGTCATCAATGCCATTCATCCCCATAATATCATTCATTCCTAACCCTACTTTGTTGTTTGTGGGTGGTCAGTCACTTGTGGCTCATATATAGCAAAAGCTTAAGGAAGCAATAGTATTATTATTTTGCACTTTGTATATTTCCTGGTTGTAAGTATGACTGAGAGAGAACTTTTATCTTTATGCCTCTAAAATTTGAATGGTTATACAGTAGATAGCTTTGTTGCTTGCGAGTCAAAATCAGTTACCTTTGCCTAAGAAAAAAATGTGCTCTGTACTGTATGATTACTTCTGCATTCTTTCCATTTCTTTACTAACTGGGATGCGATTCATTAGAAGACACTGATTTTTAAAACTGACCTATTTTACTGTGTTTTGTTTTCCTGTATTGCTTTGCTAAATAATGCTGTCTTGTGGGGAAAATGTGCTTTGACTTCAAGTAAAATGCATCAGTCTACAGGAAATAACAAGTTGCATGGACACAGTTCTATTTATACAAATACTGGTACTGTGCTCAGTGAGTACGTAGGGAACGTTGAAAATTAACTGAATGACGTTTTGTTTAGTCACTGTTAAGATATTTTAGCAGTACTTTCTTGTTTACTTCCAATATATCTAGTGTTCTAATGCATGCACACATATACAAATCATATTATAGAAATAAATATGCATGTATGTGTGACTGCTCTACAGATTCTTATTCCACTGCTCTGAGTTGTATTACCGCAGCATTCAGTCCTAGGCCTTTGGAAGTTGGTAGGAATTTTTTACCTGCATTCTCAATATTTTTTTTTTTACTTGGGTAGAATTTTAAAACAGAAAAAAGAAAGCATTCCATATACAGAGTAGAGAATACATTGTACTGTATTAACATAATACCTTTACAGTATTTTTGAGCTATATACTGTGAATCTGACATATGGCAAATATAGCATATTCTGGCAAATTAAAATTTAAATGTTTAAATATATTTCGCATTTGCTTTTCTAAGATAAATGTTGCAAATGTTTTCTGGTACAGAATAGTTATATATTTTCCCTTCTCTGTGTGAACAATGTGTGCTTTTCAGTCTCAGAAAAACGCCTATTTATATATTAAACATAAATTCGGTACTGTCTAGTCTAAATCATATCAGGATTTTGTGATATTTTTCTGTTCAGTTCTGCAACCGAAATGTAAAAAACCACATATGAAGGATTAATGTGCATCTATGTAGTAACTAATAGATTTTATTTTAAGCATATTAAATATGAAATAATGCAGATTATTTATTTCTTACATGTCACATTGCTGTTTATTTCCCTGACATCTAGCTAAGAAGTTTTTTACATCACTTCCATCTTATTAGTGTTGTAAAAGAGCTCTTTTTAGGCTAGAAGTATTAGTCTCATTAGGCTATTGTTTAGCATGAGGTCATCTGAATTTATTACATACACAATAAATCTCAGTTTTCAGAATTCCGTATTTATTTTAAAGCAGCTGAGAATTTGAAGTTAAATGGATTTCAATCTAAAAAGATAGTCTTGAACACAGTTTGGAAACTTAATGGAATATACAAAATAAAATTAATGCATCTGGGTCCTTGCCATTTTACTGGGACAAAGGTATGTTTTCTCACACTAGATATGTATGCCTGCGAACCTTTACATCTGTGCTTTAGTGTTGCAGGCAATCCCATTGGACTCATAGTTTTCTCCAGGATAGGACACAATGATTGCTTCATGCCACATAAAAGAAATATTTTGATTATTTCCATAAATAATACCTCAAAAGATACATTACCTCTTGAGAATATTTGATTACACAACTTTTTGATATGTATATCTTATCAGAGTTTATGAATGAGATAACTTTGATATAAATTCATCATTGAATCATTTGATTTTAAAATTAGGGAGAAATTATCAAACTTTTGCATCAGTAAACCAGTCCCAGACGAAGTTATATGCTAAACAGAAGCAAAATAATATCTAATGATTATGTTTCTGGCATAGCATTTGTTTGACATTTTAAACCAAGCCATCATATCCTACAGCAAAACTATTTAACATATACATTGTTTTGACATGTGGAATGTGGTTCTTTTTTCCCTGTGCACTGTTTTAAAGCAAACTAAGAGTTCATTGTGTTTTCATGAACTAATGTAAACACAGGGGGGTTTCCCATCAGTCAGCCTTTCTTGCCAATACCAGCTAAAGAACACCAATATATTCTTAACATGTTTTCAATATATAGATTGGTATTTATTCGATATTGCCCTATTTACTTCCCTAGGGTATGGCATTCATAATTGTATTTTAGGAGAACGCTTTCTGAGCAGCGGAAAAAAATGCCCCTTCCCAGCTGCTGAACTGCAGAGGTCTCTTCTTGAAAGCTGTTTCAGTTATCTGTACGTATTTGGTAAGGTGGAGAAGAGAATACAGGCTTAAAGGCTTAAAATCTATCTTTCTTATTCCCAGTAACAGGAATTCATACAAGAAGAACATCTGCATAGACATGCTGCGACAGGGTTATCACAAGTCCTTCTCCGAGCTCTTCTCTCTGATACAGAAGTGGAATGCCTTGAGGGAGGCTGCAGGGCCTGGGTCAGCCATATGGCAGCAGAAGTCCCTGGAGGAGCAGCCTGATAAGCTGGATCAGCTTTACCACCTCCTGACCAGGGCTGAGGCAGCCCAGCGAGCAGGTAAATGGGGGGATTGTGGGTAGCAGAGCAGCGGGAGCCCCAGCCGCCAATGCCTGGGGGAAGCTTCCAAATTGTTTCATGTATGAATTTGAAACGTTACTGCATCTTAGCACGTTTCAGCCTTAGTCAACTAAGCTGTATTTATAGAATAAATGATTAGGAGCCCCAGATAGCGGGAGAGGTTTTG
>JANZLQ010000007.1:22181567-22202655 GCA_026212715.1 Elanus axillaris | reverse complement strand
GGGGGGCGGCAGCGGTGGCATTCTTTCTCTTCCCCCTTTTCTCTCTTTGTCGAGTAAAGCTTACAAACTGCAGAACTCCCCAAAGCAAAGCAGTTCTGTTCACACATCTAGCTTAACCAAACAGTCTCTTACCTGCTGCAAGACTTGTGGTTCTTAACTCCTTCTTTACCCAACTACGTGAAAATTCTTTTAAGAACTGCCTGTTTGGCTTATGTTCATTTAACAGCCACAAACACAGTAAGTAGCCAACTAAAACTGCAATGGAATTTTAGCTAGTTATTCCCATTCACAACTGACAGGAGCAGGATTTTAAAAGAAAGTTCATTTAGTTTAGCCAGTGATAAATTTAGCTGTGAAACATATAGGTTTGTGCTATACTTTATCTCAGATTCTTCAGCATCATGTAGCAAATATAAATTTCAAATCCCCCTTAGCGAGAAGCAGTGTGATGAGAGTTATCAGGTAAGTTTTAGATCTCTACTCCAAATTATTATAGCTTTGGAATAATCCAAAGAGGATTTTTTGTGGATTTTTTTTTTAAAAGGTGCTTTTCTGAGAGAAATAACTCCAATTCTGTAGAAGCTCTCATTCTGTAATTTAAAATTGTGAATAATATATTTGTTGACAATTTTGTAATGCTGTTTAGATTTGGGACTTGCAGTGTTTCTATAAATTTTAGGGATAGTGTGTGTTCATTTAGCTGTCTGAGGTGATAAAGAATGGGAACTAAACATGGGGATTTTTTCTTCAGATCATAAAGGAGGTCTGTGACTTTGAGTCTCGCCTGCTTTCCACATTTAGTCTGAGAGCAGTACCTTGGTGAACTGTTTTTTCAGGGCAAGGTGTAAAATTTCAATTTGTCCTTAATTTCTAAGAGTGATAAGGTACTAGAAATGGAATGTACATGAAAATTCAGAGCCTTTCCTGTTAGTCTTACTTTGAACTTTTAAAATGTTACGAATTAATGGATTGTGTTTGCAGAGTGTTCTGTTTGGTTCTTTATCTCCATCACCACAGTTACTACCTTAGACCTGTTTTGAAAGCTCTTGGTGCCTTTTCAGGCCTCAGTGGCTCAGACAAACACTTCTCTTGCAGTGACTCTGTGCTTTTTGTGCTCACTCTAGCTTCTCCCTTTTGTCTAGCCAATGTCTTATCCAGGTTTTGCATGTTTTATTGAACTGAATTTTGGTTTTGCATACAGAAATGAGAGCAATTTATTGTGGTTTTGCTAAAGTAAGTTTTCAACTCTGCCTAATTTATAAGGTTATATTTTTCCCCTCATCATATTTCTTTGAGTGGATATGTAGGAGTGTATTGAGTCTTGGTGTATTGAGTGGTGGAAATATAAATAGCTCTTCATTATGTGGTTATTGCTGTAAGATGTAAGAGTTCTGAAAGCTGGTGATAGTCTAACATTTTAACTGTAATTTTGTTTTTAAAGGGCGCTATGAGGAGGTGTATGATAACCAGCTTAACTTGGCCTACTGTTTCAATGACCCTGAGGACAAATGGTTAAGTAATTACTTTTATGAGCAATGCTTTAACACTGCTCAACTAATAAAAATTGATGGTGGGAAAAGAGAAGCACAAGCGCATGCCAATATGGGCCTCATCAATGAGGAGCAAGGTAAGTCACTAAGATCATAAAGCTACATTGTATCAGCACTGAGACAGTCATTTTTTGGGATTTGTGTTTCATCACAAGGCACAGTATTTCAATGTAACATTGATTTCCAACCATAATTTAAAAGGTGTTTTAAAACAACTGTTGCAATTTTAATTTTTGGACCAGCAAACAGGGAGAAAAAGAAGTCTGTAATTATTCACAGACCTGTTTACTCTGACATTCCATCTACAGTTGAAAGTCGTCCATCATGAAAAACAAAACACAAATTTAAAGGAAGCATTTGTTTAGCACAAAGGTTATTTGGGTTTGACCTTATTTCATTTTGCTTGTTTTTGACAAGAAACTGGTAATGCTGCCTCAGGTCACAGGTGTTTGAGTAGGATGGCATCTGTAGTTACACAAACGGGGTTGATTTAAAAGGGGCATGAACACGTTATTCAGTTTAATCCTGCCTCCAATTTACATCTGATAAAACAGCCTGTATTTTTGTGTTCATTTTAAAAACTACCTTCTGGTTCTCTTGGCTGAAAATGACACCGTTTGTTTGTACGTGACTACCACATTGGTGTTTGCTTCAGATTTATACCTTACCACAAGCTCCATTAGTCCATTCATGTATCTGTATCCTCAAACTGTGAGTCTCTGATACTAGAAAAGGTATTAATAGAAGTAACTAGAATCATAGAGCAGCCCAGGCTAGAAGGGACATCAGAAGATCATCTGGCCCAACACTTCATGGGAAAGGCAGCCTAGATGAGATTATTTAGTGCGCTGTCCAATTGCATCATGAAAACCTCAAGTGATGTGTACCCTACAGCATCCCTGGGGAGGCTGTTCCAACGAACGATGGTTCGCACTGTAAAAAATACTACTTTTTTATATCAAGATTAACCTTGTTTCTGTATTTAAAAACATGTATTACCTTTCACGGCAGAGGGATTCATGCACGTATAGCAGTCTGGGTATAAAAAGGTGTTTTCCTATGTTTGTGTAAAATCCTTTCATGTTGTAGGAAGACAAGCCATGAGGGAGCCTCAAGTAACTGAATAATACTGATCTTCCAGTTCTAATTCCTAAGTGTACTTGATGTCTAACTATTGCTTCAAATAAAGGTGATTTGTGTGGCCATTACATTTTTGTTTTTAAATTTGACTTTGTGGGTTGAAACCATTCCAGCTTTGAGCTCAGTTTGTGGCTGGTTTCTCAAATAGAATGGCTTTTCTCAGAAAAAAGAATATTCACAGAAATTGAAATATTTTGTGGAAATAGTGTAATTCCAGTAAATGACAGAATGTGTGTGGGGTTTTTTTTTTGAAAGATGGCCTAATTTCCCAGCAAAAAGTTGGACATTAAACAAAAAACCTGCAGCTTTTTTTTTTTTTTAATTGAAAGGTTATTGTCCTGTTTTTCCCCATGTTATCTTAAAGCTGAAGCTTCGCACTTTTAAAAATATTTCCTCATATTTTCTAGTCTGCTGGTCATTCACACTGTTTTCCTCTGAATTGTTGCCGTATCTTTCTTGCTAGCAACACCCAGGACTGGATTCAGTTTTAAAATTTGAGTCCATACCAATGACTAATAATATGGAAAGGTTACTTTTCTTACGAGTTGTATTTGTATTTGTGTTTTCAGGTATGACATCTATATTCTTTGTTTCAGCATAAGTTGCATACTCGTATTCAGTTCATGACCTTCAGTAATCTCTAAATTCTTTTCTGAAGAACTATAAACTATTCTGTTCCCTGTTCTGGGATCACCAGTTAGTTCTGCCTAAATGCAGTATGTTGCTTTCTTTCTGCACTGAGTAGCATCCTGTGGTTTGTATGTGGTTTCTAGAAATTGTTAAGATTGTTTTGAATTCTGAAGTTGTTCTTCAACATGCTTTCTCTTCTTCCTAGTTAGGTATTATTTGAACATTTTTAAACGTTTTTTTCTATCCTGTAACTCAGATCCTTAATGAAAATACTAAGTAGTAAACTGGACCTAGGACAGGCACCTGTGGAACCTCACCAAGTAACTTTTTCCATACTGACAGTGAACTGCTGATAACCAATGCCTATATAGTATTTCCTAATCAATTTGCACTCACCTAATAATAGTCACAGGTGAACTATCCTTCCCTAATGTTTTACAAGAAAGTTATATGACGGTGAGAAAGAATTTACTAACTTAAATAGAAGATTAGTTTAATGACGTTCACTCTTGATGTATTGGCATGGGCTATAATGTTTTCATGTTTTCTCTAAATGCTTGGGAATAATCTGTTTGTCTATTTATTTATTCCAGTATTGTTCTAGGAATTGAAGTTAAGCTAAATCCAGTTTCTCAGTAGATAAGACAGCACTTGCTTAAAGCCCAGCCAGTCACAACCAAGTCATTTTCATTTTGAGTGAAAAATGCTTAATTAGGTTATCTGTATGATATTCAGTAGAATAAAATGATTGAAGTTGCTGGATTTTTTGCAACCTTTTCACTTGGTCCTTCAGTTAGTTAAAAAAAAAAAATTATAAGAAAGTGCTTAAAAGGAAACATCCCTATCCATTTGTAGCTTCAAAGGCTCATACTGAGTGTGACTCGTTACTGTTATCCAACCGCTGCCTAAAAAAAACTTTAACATTTCCTACTTTTATGATATGTTAAGCAAAAGTTGTTGAATACTTAAATATTTTTAAGCCCATTACAAAAGCACATAAGTAAAGTTGTGAAATACACTCTGAGATGCTCAGAGGAGGGGAAATGTCATTTTCCTGCTGTAAAATATTAGAAATGTCCAGAAGACAGGCTTCTTGCTTTCTCTCTCCTTACCAATGTTAGTAAGGTGCATTTTCACTGCTCAGGGTAAAACTCCACTGAATCTGTAGGGTCTGTCTTGCAAATATTTTCTTTCCATAGAGAGAGGTGAAAAAATGAAGAACCTGGAAGAGTAAGCATAGCATTTGTTTTGAGGGACCACCGAGAAAAAGACAGCAGATGTATTCCATGCACTTTTTATTTTCAGTGGGTAAAAAATTAAATCATAAGTTCTGATTGCAGAAAAAGTGTAAGAGCAGATGTTGAGTTGGCATTGTATAAAATTGCGTGAGTATTAGTGGTGTTATAAGTAAAATTCTAACGTTCTGGTTTTGATATTAGAACAGATAGATATAGCTTGTAAATTAAATGGGGGGGGTTGTTCAGTTATTTAAAATGCTGTAATCTAATTTGTGAACTGAATGCATTGGATATCCACTTCCTATAGGGATATATACAGGAATATAGACATGTATGTGTGCATTAATATATAGATATAGGAATAAGCATGTGTACCTATATAAATACAGGGATGTGTGTGTAGTTATGTGAATGATGCCTAACATTTACATGATACTTTTATCTGATTTAAATCATCATATCTATAGTAACTGCATTGATTAATAGTGCAGCCAGGAATATAGGAGAATTTACAAGAATGAGAAGTTAGTCTTACAGATGTTCATGTGTGTGTCCTTTTAGATGTAAATATCTTGTACCAGTTCTCTTAATTTCTCTCACCCAATAGTGTATTTTTTATTACTTGTGAACGGAAGCTGTCTATATGTGCTTAGGACTGATTGCTTGGGAGTATAAAGTTAAACATGTACTTGTAAAGATTGTTGTTTGCCTTGGAAGCAAATCGATAAATTTGCTGGGTAATTTTTGTGTAATCAAATTTAAAGTTCTTTGACTTTCAGCCTGGTCCCTGTCCTAAAGGCTGGATATAATCTGATGTTCATTAATCTTCAAAGCTAAATATTTGAGGTGTCAGCAGAGTAGACTTCAGTCATGATATTTGGATGCAGGCGATTAGTGGCTGTCAGTACATAAGGGAAAGAAAACAATAATAATAGAGTAGCCTGCTACAAATACAAATGGAACATTCTGCTTGGAGCAAACATGATTTTAGTGGCAGTTCTTTGCAGGATAAGATTTTAACCTCTTCCTTAAAAAAAACTCTGTAAAATAAGGTCTCTGTTTAAAAGTTACCCAAATGAAATGCTACTCATTGATTATTGTAGGAGTGTTCACATTATGATAGTGTTCAGTTAGCTGTACTCACCTCATAGTTTGTCCTTCCTCAGGGGGGCTGATTAGAAATTGGTTTATTAGTTTGGTTACTAGTCATTTTCTCATATAGCTATTAAACATGCCAAAGTCTCTTTGTACACATTGAAAAAAGCAATGTCATATTTAGATTTTTTTTCTCTCGTTAAATCCAGCATTATTTGTCATCCAAGTAAGCACAGGCTTTGTGACAGAATCTCAGTTAAGAAATATCAATTTAAAAAAATACTTTTATTTCTGTGCTTTGAATGTGTTTTTAGAAGTAATATCAGTCATTATAAATGTGTGCATTTTTCTGCATATCAGAGAATAAGATTATTATAGTCTGTTATAGTTCTACTATATTAGTGTAAAATCTGCTAAAGTTAAATGTGAATTTCATGTTTATGCTGTTGTACCTTGCAGAAGAAACACAATCTGAGTGTGCTGATAAACATAATGGCTGGTGTTAGTTTGTATAGATTCTTACACTGCCAGTGCTCATCACTACAATGTTTGAGTGCTTTCTGTTTTGTATTAAATGGTTAATTTCTATCATATATGAAATTATGTGGATCTTAAATATATATCAGTAACAAAAGCAGTCCAGGGGAAACAAGGAATTTGTACTTGTAGGAGCTGTTTGCTTCAAATAGGTTATAACAAAATTAGATGTAATACATTTCTATATTATTCAAAAGCATAATAAAAACAGATATCTGAAAGTGTACTTGTTCTAAAAGCAGCCATCAAGGTCACTGCAAGTAATGCAGGTGTTTGTATAAATATGTGTGTACACAGATGTGTATGTATGTACATGTATATATATAATATATATTATATAATAAATACACATCTATATATGTTCATATGTATGCATCTACATGTACACACACATTCAAATACAGCCAGTACTTTAAAGCCAGTACTTCAGATACCAATATTTCAATCTTAATGTCAAGCAATTCTACATTTGTGAGAGAAGCTTAAAGATGACTAATTAACATATCTGACGATGTTTTTCTACTGTAGATGCATGACTGTTCTTTCCTTGAGGCAAACCCTTAAAAAAAGATAGGTTAGTTGTACATTGTCTGTGGGACCGTGGAGCAGGAAGAGTGACATCGAGAACTCTAGAGGAAGCAACGAAAAAACATCATCACTACAATCTTTTTCTAAATATCTATCGTCCCACCCTCAAATGATGCAAGGATCCCAACACTTACCTTTCAGATATTAGCAGCAGAGACATTCACAGGCCATGGCTGCTTTCCTGCCTGAGTAAATTAATCAGTGCACAGGGATGTCTATGAGCAGTGGAGCACAGGCTAGTGCTAAAATGGTGTTAAAAGTCCTGCACTCACTTTTAGCTTGTGCTAACTTGGACTTTCCTGTCCTGCAATTATTTATGGGCGCAGTTTGGTAATTAAGAGTGTTGCAGGACTTTTCCTAACAGCAGTTTGCAAGTAGCGGCACTGTTTTAAAGGGTAAGAGAGTTTACTAGGATGGATGTACCTTTCCATACCTGTTGGCTGGAGTGCTTGGAAACATTTCTGGATATACTTAAATAACTAGTTTTGAGAAAGCATGTAAGTATCACAGTAGAGTCCAATGAATAAAATTTTCACAACAAATTCCAAATGTAAATCAGTGCATTCCAGAAACTGCATATTCCCTGGTATGAGAGCTGAAAGATGTGGGAAAATTATGCTGTTAATCTCAATGCAGTGGTGACTTTGAATTAGTCATCAGATTCTATTCTGCTAGCACATAAGGATCAACAAAAGTGGAAGTAATACTTTTACTGAAATGCTTACAGACTGGAAAGACTAAAGGCAGGCAGAACTAGCAAGAGAAAGGGACAGAATGCAAAGCAAATAGCAATGTTAGATATCTCAGTGCTTATTCTTATAATAAACAGCTAATCCATAAACCCAATTTTGTCTATCTTTATGTGTTTTTTAGATTGCAAGTCTTAAGTATTCCTGATCAAGGTCTCCTTGGTTCTTTCTAAAATAAGCTTAGACATTTCAAAAAATCTGCCATATTCTGCACATTAATGAAGGGGCACTAAGTGTTTATTCTTTATCCAGTTCTGCCTTGATTATAAGCAATATTAAGCTTCTGTCACTTTTCAGTCAGAGCAATAGTATGCCAGAGTTGACCACTTCTGATCCCTCCACACCCACCCCAAAAATATTAATAAATTGGACCTAATCTATGAGAGGTTTAATTGTTCTATCTGTAATCATGGATAAAACAGTTTATTTCATATGTTAGAATTTGATATAGACTTTTCTGGTTGAAAGGCCTACTGAACACAAGGGACTTATAAATAAATATAATTAATTTGTTGTGGGGAAAAAAAACCCCACAGGGTTCTTACAGACTTTGACAATCTGAGTTAAGACTGAGGAGTAGGATTATACCCATCATTTTATCATACTGTTGAAATCAAAGTTTCTAATCAAGGCATTATAGAAGTTGGTGGAAAGATTCCTATTGAGTTTAATGTGCATTAGATTCAAGCTTCTGAAGCTTAAGTATTAATTACTAGATATATTTGGTAAACAACAACTTAAAGACAGTTTATAACATCATCTTTTTGGTTTGGAACATTAAAAAGTCTAAACTGATTGTTTTCTTGTTCTTAGCAGGTCCTATTTAATCCATTGCTAAGAAATTTTTGATTTTTTTTTTTGTTGATGGCAAGGGTTTTTCAATTAAAAACTGTAATGTATAAATAATTGAGAGAAACTCAGCATACATTCATGAGTATCTATGCAAAGGAAATATGCACATTTAAGCAGAATTTCCCCAATTGGTTTGCTTTAAGGCAGAAATAATTTATGTTCAGATAAAAAAAAAGAAAGTTAATATTGCAAAATGCAGTACTAAAAAGGCAAAAGTTAAAATTTCTTATGAAATTTCTTATGCTTTTGTGTGTGTGCAATTTGCAACTTTGTTTTAATTACATAAACCTGTATTGTCTTTTGCTAGGAGATCCCTAACTATAGCCAGGATAAAATTCACCTGCGGGATGGATGGCCCGCATGTACCTTCTTTGTATTAGAACTTATATTTAGAACTTTATATTATCTGTGTTGCAAGTCTGCCAAGCCCACTTAAATATCAAATCCCCATTGTGCTGTATAATCTAGAAATTAAGTGCTGCTCTACAATCTGATTGAAAAATTAGAAGCAGCTGCTGAATAAAACAAACCAGTGGGACAACACTTGTGAAGAGTGATAAATTTCTTCCTTACTACCTATGGAGTGCAGAACTGTTACTGATAACAGTATTGCTGCATTTGAACTGTCCATCCTGCCTATTTAATGTTGTTATGTTTCCACCACGATGTGTATTCACAAGTGCGGGTCTGGCACTGGAAGAAGGCAACCTAAAATGGATCCTATCTCTTTCTTCAGTAACAAAAGCAACTCGTATTACCAACAGCTACCCAAGGCCTTTCTGGTTTCATCTTTCCTTGAGTCTGTGTTAGAGATTCCTTTTTGTAAGCAACTTCTTTTGGTTTAAAATGATATCCAGATAAGTTTGTGATTTTTGATAAAAGACTAGCCTCATAATTTCCTTTGGGTTTATAATGGGGTTTTTCATAGTGTGGACCAAAAAGAGAAAAGGGATTTAAAGATATAAATGCCTATGTAATTGTTTTCATAGGAAGCTGGAGTGCTAGCCAAATGTGGCAGTGGTCTAAAGGAGAGTTGTGATTCTAGATAGTTAGAGACTATACATCCTTTGAGGCAGGAACCGCCATTTTGTTCTGTGGTTATAAAATACCATTTCCTGTATGCTTCTGTAACACTTGTACTTGGTAAGGTTCAGTGTGTGCTGTGATAAATTGAAAGCTGTATGTGAACATGCTGCCGACTGGCCAAGCAGCATGCTGCCCTCTAAAATATGTACAGGAGAGTTCTGCCTGTCTTTCTGTCTGTTTGGAATTTGGATCAATCTCTATCCTCAAGCTGCTAATTTTCAGAAAAGTGGTTGGAACTTATTCTCCTACAGGCTTCTTACTACTTCTTACCAAATTTGGTTGAAATTTGCTTCAAATCTAGTTGGAGGACAGGGTGAACATGGGCTTGTTTCCTTTGGAGACTAACCTAAAAATGTCTTTTTGTAGTATTCATTGTTTGGAGAAAACACAAAGCATGTTTCATTTGATTGTTTTAATTTTTCTTTATATAACAGACCATATCCAGTAGTAACCAAATACCATTGCTTTATCATGATATCCCCACCTCGCCCCAGGTTGCATATCCCAGATTGCTAACTTGTAAAATTTATTCCTAGTTGTGATTATTTATTCCAAACAACTTTTTCAGACAAGGGAGTGTAGCAATAGTTCAGACCTGAAAACTTACTTTTCTCCAAATCCTGTATCTTTGGCTACATATACCTGTTGTTAAATTTTGTCTTTAAGTTCATGTAGAGACATATACTTTAAAAGTCTCCACATCTGGGAACTCCAGAGACAGAAAGAAGCCCTTCCTTAACGGGACATGGAATTCTGCATATCCAGTTTGACCATTTGAAACACTTCCAGTCATTGATTTTCATCTTATCAACTGAAGCTGACTCTTCCTTGTTCTTCTGCACTTAAACTGTTTCACAAAGCAATGATACTCGTTTTTTTCTGGTTGCTTAGGAATTGAATACATAAGTTAGCTGAGAAAAACTTGATTGTAGAGCATAATTTAAAAAGTTTAAGCAGCAAATTGCTAGGAGATAAAGTCTTCAGATACCATGCTTTTCTCCATCACTCAGTGGCAGATAGGAGCAGCCATAAATCCAGATAGATTCTTGGGGAGGACAAATTTAAATGGTTTATTAAATAATTGAGTTCATCCTCATGCAAGTGCAGAATGTACTTCCTAGATAAATGACATCTTATTATTACAGGGTTGTTACTGGTATTGAACTAGCAGGTACTGTATTGAATTGATGTTATAGAAATTAAGTATGTTTTCCATTCAAATTAGTATACTCTTAAGAAAGTCTGAAAGGAGCCTCTGGACATGCAACATGAAAGCAAAAAAGGGCCTGCTGAATTCATAAAAAATATTTTTCATATAATTTTATTTTATACTTATTTTTTAAAAGGTTTTGGTAGGCAGTGAGGATCTTTTGAATAAGAGAACCTGGGGAGAATTCCGTAAGGTTCTTATTTTCACTTCTGAAAAAAAATACTGTGAAAATGAAAAACTTTTTGTGCTTTTCCTTCAGTTGATTCAAATCAAGGTTTATAAGCGGGTTTGCCAAAAGCCTTCTTAATCCTTTCACCATCAATGTTACTTTCCTTGCCTCATTCTTCAAATGCAGAATCTTTCAGTTCTGATATAACACCTGGGGACAGGTCTGTATTCTTATTTTGTAATGAGAAGCCATTCAGAATAGTCACAGCCATTCATGAGTGCTAATTCTAAACTTTGTAATTTGTGTTTTCCTTAAAAGTTTTGACATACATAAAAGACTTTTAAAAAAATCTTAAATTAGTTTGTTCTTAGGTATTTAGTGTTTATAAAGTTAATTTTCAAACACATCATAAAATTGCTGAAAAAGTATTGCTGTTTTTTTACATGGAACTATGAAAGATATATCAGAACTATTTAGAAAAAATATTTTATGCACACTTGAATATAATGTGTAGTGCTCAAGTGAATTGTTTATATACATATTTTTGTTAGAATCATATTCTTAATGTTTTTTGGTATCAAATGTTGCTCTGTTTGCTTTATGTCCATGTTCATAAGACTATGACATTTAATGAAGAGATCTTTTTAAAGTATTGATAGCCATGAGTAAATTATACTATGTTTGATCTGTGTTAAAGATTCAAAGTCCAAGGTCTTTGAATAGAACTTAGAATAAAAATGTAATTAGGTTACATCCCTAAAGTCTGATATATCTTTAAACAAGACTGCAAATGAAACTTTATTAAAACTTCAAATGAATTATTTCTTTGCTTTTTTAAATTCTTTTTCCCACTCTTCTCTTTCATGTCTATTACTGACATTGCTGCTTGTATTTTACCTGTCTTTTCCAGGGTATTTTAATTATTTACTGCTTAATGAGTAGTACTGAGATGAAGCTTCATTCAAAGCTGCCCGCTCACTAACAGATTTTTTTTTTTTTTTTTTTTGCTTCAAAGCTTTGCAAGGTCTTGGACTACTGCAGCTGAACCGGCAGTTGTCATCATAAACTTTCCTGGAGGCAGTGTTTCCTTTTAGTAATTGATAAAGGAGGTACTGTTTCCAGAGGTGCCTTCTCAGTGGGACTGAGAGCTGATGGGGTTGCATGTCCTCAGCCATTATCAATAATCCTTAGAAGTCATAGGTAAAACAAACATTATGAAGCTATTAATAAAAATATATCCTACTCTTCAGAGGATCATAGGATAATTCAAGTTGGAAGGGACCTCAGCAGGTCATTAGTCCAACCTGCTACTCAAAGCATCCTTCTGAAGTACATTATCTGCACAACAGAACAGCTCCAGTGCTGGAGTGTTGCATCAGATACTAAATTTATTATTGGAAGCTGTGAAAAGTAAGGGGAAGGGGGTAGAATCTGAATAAAATGTAATCACTACAAAAAAATCATTTAAACTGAGGCAAGCATTTGACATAAGTTAGCAAAAAAAGTAATTTAGTGAAACTAATCTGCTTCAGTGTCACTTTCTGTATTTAACAGATAATGATCATATTACTCTTTGAGATTAAATAGTAATATAACTTGTTTTCATTTGGTTCTATTGAGTTAAAAAAAAACCTCAAGCCCTGAAAAACAGAACTGCAAAGCGTATGCCATTCTTCACTATTCATCACTGCATTTTCACCTCCCTCCCCTCTCTGCATTTTGATATCTGCCTATAAACTGAAATATTTGTGAAACCTGAAGTGCGAGTGTCCCACAGAGTGTGGGCCTGCTCTTATTCAGAGCCTGGAGCCTTACATTGTGAGCTTCCTGAATACATTTTGCATCTTAGGTAGCCTTTGCATATAGAAGGCACTTTGATGCTTTACAAACATGAAAGAAGAAGGTTTGCTTGTTATCGTGAAGCAAGAATTCCATTCTCTTTAAAATGGGTATGTTGTCATTTAGCTAGTATTCAACATTGTTTGCAACGTTCTCCTCTAGAATAAAATTGACATATATCAAAAAGTGGTTTTTTATATATAATAATATCAGAAGGTGGCATGTGACAAATGTTGCTTTCATAAAATATGTTAACTTAAAAAGATAAAGGGATTTTAATTGTAAGCCAAAATTTTCTGTGTTGGTTCATTTGAATATGAATGTAGGACAGACAAGTTAGTGGATTTTCCATATGGGACCTGTTCAGTTGTCAGTTTTTTTGTGAAGTTGGACACTCATCTTGAAAGAGTACTTTTTTTATTCTAGTTTGCATGTGGACAAAATGCTGCTAAACCAGTTTGTGCAATTAGTGTTGCAAAGCCTTCAGATTCTAGATTCCACCTCAGACCTAAACTTCTGTGAAAATGCCTGAAATAGGAACATTTTTTCCCACAGTTAAGTCTAAAGCAAAGGCAAAAATTGGTGATATGGTATAGTTCAGGTAGCAAGACAGTAATTACAAGTATGTTTCTAACTTTCAGAGTTAAGGTTTATATTTAGTATGAAATCACTCTTTGATTTATTATTGTCTTTTATGTATGTCCATGTGTCATATTTTGTACCACTCTTTGTAAAGTATATGCAAGGTCTGTGTGCATATAGTTTTGGGGGAAATCATGTAATTGACACCAGGTTTTCTTTGTAGTTACTCTGAGTAGTTGCAATCGGTTTAGGGTAGCTGTATGTCTTGGAGAAAATCTGAGAGTTTTTATGTAGAGCCAGAAGCAATTTGGAAGGCCTGGAGCTATCCCAGAATTTTGAGGGTACACTGCAGTAACTGAAAGGTAAGAGGAGGGTATTTGTTCCAGTCTCCCCTACAACAGTGCCTGTTCTTCCTGTACTTACTCTCCATGCTTTCTTGTAAGAACAAGAGATTTTTCACAGCAGTTCCTCTTCTGGTAATGTGCTCTTCAGTTAATTACGGGGTTTTTTTTTCTCTTACTGGCCCACAGTAAACTATCCCCAAAGCAGCTGTCTTTTCGGCTGCCTGTGGGAAACCCTTCCTTCTTTGCAGTTCAGTAGTGTTGGCAGCAGCAGGGGAAGGGATTAGAGAGCAGACAGGCAAGCAACCAGAGAAACTGGTATTATCCCTAGCTTGTTGCCTCCTAAAGAACCCTTTAAGCAACATCTTTTTAGAGCATTTTTAATATCATTATGTGTTGATGATGCGATATAACGCCCTGTGAACAGCCCTACTGTGGGTGCTACAATATGCACTGCCCTCTAGGTTTGTATGGGTATATTTTGAGTGTTTGAGCTTTAAGGCAAGGAATTTAGGTCTCCAGAGGACACGACTATATATGATCTAATGCTCACTGGATTCCTATAGTTATGTTTTTCTTTTTGGACAACAGATACTTGCTTAACTAATGTCAACAGAAATAATGATTAGCCTAGTAGTTCTTAACCCAGACAAGGGAACGTAAAATACCATCTTTTTTGTACCGCAGTCTTAATCCACCAATGCCATATCTCAGGTTGCGTGGTGCTCAACTTTCCTTTTTTCTCCTTCCTTCTCCTTTATGTCCTCAAGCCTTCTACTTCTCAAGCATGCTTTCAGTTGACCTTGAGCAGCTTAGACTCTAGGGAGAGATCTACTGGTATATTGTCAAATTGGGGAAATTGTCAGAATACCCCATGATGAGCCAGCGTGTTCATTACAATATTATGAACTGTCTATGTCATTTTGCTAAAACTCCCTGTGGAATCTTCCTGAAAAATGTTACCAGCTCCTGTAGAGTCACGGAACTGCAAAATTTTATCTTGAATCTCTTTCACAAATCTTGCTTTTGCAGATGACGTGTAAAATCAAGTTCTTGCATCTGAGATCAGTCCCAGTTTTGTAAAATTCCTTTTACCTCAGGAGTCCAGTACCAAATATTCACTGAATGAGAGCCTTGTTTTATGATTCTTGCAAGCTTTTTGTTCCACCTCCCAACATATCTCTGTTAAAGACTTAAAACAACCTCTGTAGATAGTGGCTCATATTGGAAACTGTGACAAATTCTTAACTATTTCAGCATGAATAGTACTACCATAATTATCGTAATTGAACACAGGAAACTAAAAATAATACAAGTAGTTCAAGCAGTTAAACTGAAATTTAAGACCATATCTTTTAAAATAGTAATAACATTTTTTCTTTTTTTTGCTACCATTAACTGTTGCTTCAAGCAGATTTTATGTCCACATTGTACAGTAAAATAACTGATTACAAAAGATGTACTAGTTCTAGATTTAAACATACTATAATATACATAAAGCTTTATTCTTCCTTTAGGTTGTTTTTTTAAGCTGAAGTGGAATATTTTCTGAAGTCCTCAACAACTGTTTACAATTTAGAATTAAATGTGCTTTCTGCTTATACTAATGCTGCTGAAGAAACGTACCTAACAGACCTGTCACTTTTTTGTGCAATTGTTTCTGTGGCATTTTTTTTATTGGTAAATTTACGAGCTGATAGAAAAGGAAATCATTAGGTGCTCTCAGTATTGCTGAGGCATGGAGCTAGAACAGGTCAGTCACTGCATTTTGCAGATTGTGACATTTTAAATTACCTGTACAGTACTGGAAGCAATCTGTGGACCTAATTAACATCTCACCTAATTAATGTCAGGACTGTATACAGTGAATTCTAGATAGTTTTTCATGGCCTTTATTTATTAAATACCACATTATTCAAATTTGCTATCTTTATTTTCAGTATTGAAAACTTCAGATTTGTGTGCTGTTTTCTTAAGTGGGAGTAACTTTTTTTTTCCTCCTTCAAGTAATCAATGCACTGCTGAATGAGTTCATTTTAATGCACTCAATCATGCCTCTAATGTTTGTAGCTTACGGGCGCAAGCATCAGTAATGCAGGAATGTTATATGGCTTTAGTTTGGGCCATTTCATAAAATATTCATGGAATCAAAAATGTGCATCAAAATAGCGGCTGGGAGAATTACATTTATGTGCCTGCTTTTATGGCAGCTTCACATTTAAACCCATTTGTGTTAATATCTAGTCAATCTTTCTACTTAAAAAAAAAAAAAGGCAAAATAGTAGTCTCCATATATACCCCTTTTGGTTTGATATCTATTTTGATATAACAAATGTATACTTTTGGAGTGGGTTTTAGGAAGGGGAATTATAGAAGAAGTTTTAGATAATGTAAAAACGTTTCTCTTCAGTATTTACAAAATTACATTGAGTTCTTTTTCTTGAATGAATAGATTTATTTTTTTTTGACTTCTAAGCAACTCAGTAAAAACTGTAGCACAAATCTTTATGCATACATATGTAGCTGCTATGAAAATAAAAGCATTTTCTAAAAATTGATACTGTTAGTGGCAGAGTAATGTCTTATATTCATATAATTGTTTAAAACTGATTCTTTACTCCCAAAATTATATTGTGACAATGTTTACCTCCCATATTTAGGATCAAACTATTTCTGATAGGGTTTCTTTTGTTATGCCCTGAGCTACATTAAACTATAACATTTTAGTAGTGATATATTTATATATGTTGTAAGAGTTACATTTCTGGTTTTTTTATTCCTTTTATAAACAGGGAAGAGATATATCAGAGATTCTCAAACTCCACTTAGTATATATATACTGAACTAATTTCTGCATGGCAGTGGAAAAAGAAATATGCAATTGCTGTTAATGTTGCCAACTGAAAATAGCTATACTGCTTTGTGTAACATTTTGCAAATAGATTTTTCAAATGTAGATGTCCTAGAAACACCTTCTGGATTTTCTCTTTGAATTCCTAGAGATATAAAAGATACATTTGTACAAACTATTCCAAGTGATTTTCCTACTAATTGTTTTTCCTCTCATTTTACCTCTTTTTTTCCCCCTCTTTCTTCTTTCAGTTGATAATAAAACTTCAGTTGTTTTAAAATCTGCCTTATCACTGCTCAGATGAGATAAAAATGCTCTCAGAAATGTTCTGTAATTGGCTTATTACTTTCTTTTAATGTTTTTCAAGATTTTCAGGCAGCATCTACCTATGCCTGTGACTAACAGTTGCAGTAGTTCAGTGTTTAAAAATTGGAATGCACTGGCTGGATCAATTCCAACTGAACTGACTCATGACAGTGAATAAACTGGCCACCCCCCTGAAAACATTATTTTTCCACATCTGAGGTTCACATAAGCTTTATGGATTAGAAAAACAGGCTGGTATGTCATTTGCCAATGAGAACAAGGGATTTCAGATTATCTTGATGGAGGAATGAATTCCAAAGTCTAAAATGTTTTACCTTCCATGAATTTGAGAGGACTCCAAATAGCTAGTATTACTTGAAAGTGTCTTCAGTAAGCAAATTCCCAGCCATGTGAGGACTTTCATGTCAGGAATTCCATCTTTCCTTCATTTAGGAAACTAGCAGGTATTTTGTTTCTTTGCTCAGCACCTTCTTTTTTTATATTTCTATGAGCAGTTTGTGTTCCTTTTTACTTCATAATCTTTCTTGGTAATTCAGTGGAGCCAAATGTAATCTAGTTCCATTTGAATACTACCAAAAAATTATATTGCTTTTGTATGTTGAAGCTTGATGTAGATGGATTGTTTCTAAAGAGGTTTCACTGGGATCTGGCAAAAAGGATGTCAGGTCACAGCTCTTATGGTTAGGTCAACTCTTAAGAACTATGGGGTACATGGAATATATGAGTTCAATTTCTAGTCTGACAGAAACTTTCTCAAGGGGATACTGCAAGTGAGGAAGCATGGGTAAGAATTACCATACCTGATAGTTCTAACAATCTAAACAATAGTTCCGAAGGTTGCATGTATTTATTTACCTAAATGATGTGTCCTGTTAAGAGATTATATTACAGAGTCTTAGGAGAAATTCAGATACTGTTTTCAGTTTCAAATTATGTATCCAGGTGATACTATTCATTTGTTTGCTGCTTCCCATTCTTACTAGAAGTTTTTGAGTTACACCTGAATCAAACTATTATTCTAAAGAATCTGTCACACATGTAGTGAGACTAGATCACCTAAATGTATGGCAATAACCTTTCAAAAGGATAATCAGCTGATAAATAAAGTTTGGAGAGAATTGCAGGGAGGAGTCTGTATGTGCTTGTAAGTATCCAAGTGAATAAAATGCTAGATCTGGCTATTAATATTAAATTTCAACTCAACTTTCCATCATTTGTCACAAACCCAACACCAGCTTCTTCAATTAATATCTTAAATATGCATTTAGCAACTTAGATAACTGGAATTCTGTTGACTTCTGGGTTGAGCTTGCCCTAGGAAGTTAGCCAGACTAGACAGGCAGAAACCAAAATCCAAATTGGAAGCCTCCTTAGAATGGACAAGAGTTTTCATCTGGGTTTAGCAAGTCTACATCTCTGTCTCCTTTTACATGTACTGTCTGTGAATCCTTAAACAGCTTGTACTGGGCATGATAATTTCACCTTGTATTTCTGTTTGTTCAGTCTGATGTCAAGTATGTGGTATTTTGGAAAGAATGTACAGATCTTTTCCTGTCTGTTTATAGGGTGTGATAGCTACCCTGGAAATAAGATTTTTTTTTTTCCAATGTTTTGGACCATCTTTCTGATACCTATCCCTAGCTAAAATACAACTGAATAAAGCCTGCTGTCTCCCCTTTCACCTGGCACTTCACTCTTCAGCACTTTTTGTTGTGTCCTCTGGGATTCTTAAATAAAACATAGGTTGTAGAGCCTTAAAATTATTTGTCTATGAAACTCATTTAATTAGTTGCGTCTTTGAAAGAGAAGTTTCTTGTGCTTGTCAATTTTAGGTGACCATTTTAATCATCAGAGAAGCTTAATATGAAAATAGATTTAATTCTAATAAAGAGTTCTGGTTTATACTGTAAAGTTGAAAGCATGGTTGTAAAAGGGTAACATATGCAAAAGATGAATCTAAATTAAATTAATAAGAGGAATCTGTCATTGCTGTTCTGCTGCCTCTAGATTGGCTGGAGGCCTGGGGAACTAGCCTTGTTTTCTCTCAGAATGCTTGAAGAATGTCCTTCTCCAAGCTTCTCCCTTCCTTTCCTGCAACTGGGAAACAACTTTTCTCCTTCCTGTTTGTTTTTTTTTGTAATCTGGATGCAGCACTGTAAAAACAATTGCAAAACAGTAATCATTCCTTATAAATCATGTTTCAGAACAGGTGCAAACTGCAAACATGTCTAAGCAAACTTAGGTTTTGGTTTGTTTCAACTTTTAATAGAAATAACAATTGATATATTGATGATCTATGGGGCAGGATTCCTCCATCACATACACACAAACTTAAGAAGTAAGGGTCACACTCGCAGTTCTCCCTGCTATAGAACATTCTTTTTTAAACAAGGTACTGTGACCAGAATGTTTTTATTGGTTTTTTTTTTACATAAATGGTCTCATCTTACCTGCTTCCCAGCAGTTTTTCTGTACCCATTATGTATAAGGTAAAGCTTTTCTGTTCTTTCAAAGGGCTTTGAATTTCCATTTTCTGGAAAGAATGGAAATCACCTAGATCACATGTATATGTGGAGATAAATCTTGCTGAAGGTAGAGGGGAGGAAGGAACTAATTGTATGTTAAAATGTATTGAACTTTATCTTCAAACTTTCCATTGCCTTAAGGATGTTTGAGTAACTTACATTTGAAGACCTTGGAGTGTATTACTTCAGGCTCAATAATTAATCTATTGGTGGTTAACACTCTTCCAGTAAATTTACTAGATAAACTCACCAGATTTGGCCTAGTAATAACTGCTGAATAAATTGCTTCTCATAATACTTCTTTTTTCATCAATTAATGTATTTGAATAAAGATTCCCCCCCCCCAGTTTGGAAACCTCTATTCTCCACATTTCAAATCTTTCAGCACAGGTTTTCATTATGCAAAAAGAAACTTGAGGACCAGTTTGAATTGTGATTACTTATGCATAGGTATGGTTTTGAAATATGAGATCCACAAAAGCTATGTTCATGAGTCTGTAATAGATGTATTTTCTAGAAAATTCTGACTTTGCATTCTTGGGATCACACCCCCTAACATTGTAAATCTACAAAGGAAAGCTAATTTAGCATGTGATAAGCTTAAATTACAGCATTACTGGTAATTGTGAGATTTGGCAGTATTTTCCAGTGATCTGTAAGTTATATATTGAAGATTCTTGGAAAAAATCTGTGAAATTATGTCTGCAACTTACTTTCTAATGGGAAAACTGTTATAGACTAGTAACTTATAGAAATTTTGTTGATTACACTGTAATTACAAATGACATTTTTTAGGTCATGTCATGAAAGCTGCTGAGCATTATGAAGCATTTTATCAGCTAACAGAGGGTTCGACATGGAAGGATGAGACAGGCCATACTTATAATTCGCTGGCATGTGAGCATCTCTGGAGAATTTATACATTACTAGCAGACAAAATGCTAGAAAATAAAGAACACCAACAGGCCATCAAAACGCTAACAAAAGCTTTAAAAATGGCAAAAGAAGGTAGGTGGAAAATAACGCTTTCACATTCCTTTATTTGATGTGCATGCCATGATTTTCCCAGGAGTAAAGTAGAAATTGTCAAGTGTTTGACTGGGTGATTATTTCCTATGAAATTCAAAGACAAATGCTATCAATACCCTTCCAGATCTCGCTAAAGCAGAAATGCCTTCTTGCTGACAACAAAGAATCTTTTAGATTCCTTGAAAGCTTTATCTCCAAAAAACCAACCTTGTGGGAATAATACTATAAAACAGTGAACCCATAATCAGAAAGTGAGGTCACTGATGGAAGCTCAGCTGACTGATTTTGATTGACTACTCAATGTTTTTTGGCAATTTTTGAGTGACATTATCTGTACAAGGAACACTACCTTTTCACTCTACATAGTTTTTTAGTAGTTGCAAAAACCAGGTTTTTATCATAAGCAAACACAATTTCTTCTGTGTATCTTAATACATGTAAATTTTTTGAAACCTAAAGTAAAAAATTACAGAATTGCAGAATAACTGAGGTAGGAAAAGACACCTCTGGAGATCATCAGGGTCAGCTAAAGCAGACTACCCAGTACTATATATAGTCAAGCTTTTAGTATCTCCAGAGGTGGAGACTCCATAACCATTCTGGAAAACATTTTCCACTGTTCAAACAACCTTGCAATGAACAAGTATTTTATTGAGTTCAGATGGAATTTCAGTTGTGCCCATTGCCTCTTGTCCTGTTGCTGAGCACCACTGAGAAGAGCCTGGCTCCCTCTTCTTTACACCCTCCCAT
>JANZLQ010000007.1:22163993-22180734 GCA_026212715.1 Elanus axillaris | reverse complement strand
TTCATCTCCCAAGCCAGTCATTCTATCCTAGAAGGCTATCAGCTTGATGAAGCATAAATTTCCCTGTTTAAAATCCATGCTGACTACTCCTAATTGCCATCTTGTTCTAGACAATGGCTGTACGAAGCTTCGTCCATGTGGGTGTAGATTTAAAATTGGGAGAAATTAGGATAGCATTTCAATGTTATATAGAATGTTAGATATTGATCTGCTAGAAATACCATGCTCTGGAGCCTTTTTTACATATGAGAAAGAACAGAAAAGAAAAAGCAAATCTTACAAGTTGACTTTATGAAAATGCAGATAATTTTCCAGAAATCTTAATAATGCTTGTTTCTCAAAAGATGCTGTTAAATGATTACTTCTACAGGCTTACTTTTCCTAGATTATTATTGGAGTACTTCTCAGAAGTAAGACAGAATGTCTCAAATGATCATCTTTTTCCATGCACAGCAATTTGAGAGCCTTTCATGGTATTCCTTAAGGGGCATATTGTGCAGATGAATTGCATGTACAATTAATATATAATATTAATTCAATATTTATCACCAGATATATTAGTTTTTTAAATTCAATAATATATGACCAACATTAATCTGTTAGCCAGTCTTTGAGTAGTAGTTGGGATAGATATAATTAAACTATCAAAAATTACTAAAAAATGGAAAATATTTTCCAATTTTAAAATGAGTTTTGCCACAAATAAGTATATGACTATACAGGAAGATAGTATAACACAGCAATCTATAGAAAAGTATAAAATGTATTCATTGAAGCCAAGGCAAGTTCTTAAAAAGAAACATCTTTATTAGACCAGCACATACTCTTCCAAAAAAAAAAAATTAGCAAGCTTTCAGGCATCTAAGCCCATGTGAACTTTGCCATTTATTATTTTAAAAAGTGCCAGCAAATTATTTCTATTTCAGGTTTTTTATTATATTGTCATTGATTATATTAATTCTTAATTCTGAAGAACCAAAATTTCTCATTTTGCCTTATCTCATGAAGAATTATTTTTTTAAAACACCATTTGAAATCTAAATGCTTTTAGGGGTAATTTTTGGAGAATAACACAAACAGGACTTTGGGGCCAAGAATTCAATTCTTTCTGTTCCAAATGTTTAATTTGTGAGGGTATATGATTGTATGTGGCTAATTTTTTCTTTTAATTAAAAGTCACTAAATAATATATTTTGTTTCTATCTGCAATTTACATTAGTAGATTTGTTTTGTGAGTTGCCTGTTTAGATCTTTTCTCTTGGGAGTATGTACCCAAACACTGAGAATGCCAATACAATTAATCAGCTGAAGAAGGACACATGTACCCCAAAATTTCTCCATCTTTTCCAGCTGCATCTGTTGATCAACTACAAGCTTTTAGCTTTTTCTACATCTGTTGCCTATAATGTATGCTTAAGTCACACCTACAGTAAAACTGCCGCTTCTAATACATACTGTGATAACTGGAAGGACTGCTGATGAAATTTCCTATCAACTTCTTCCCCTTGCTAGTGAAAATTGCTGGAAATTAAGAGATTGTCAAAAGGGATCCAATTCCTTTCCAAAACTGACTTTGACCAGGCAGATGTTCCAGTGGCCTTACTTCAAATCCATCACTTTCATAGCTTCCTGAGAAATGTAGTAAATATCACTATGTACAGTATACTTGCTCTTGTTCTCTTTAAATTTAAGCTTTAGAAGCTCCTTTTCAGGTGAGTTCTCCAGTCCCCATTCCAGAATCATAGCCTCTGTCTGTGAAGCTCATATTTAACTATTTAGTTAAACTCATACTGGCACTGGCTGCCACCTGTAGTACGCATTCTGTCCTTCTGGACCACCATCTATGTTTATGTATTTTATGAATTAGGATTAGATATTGCCCACTTCAGACTCTCAGACTATTCTTAAGTGGAGAAGGAAGTTTTTTATATCCTTACCAACTGTTCACTTATTATTTCTCTGTGAAACTATTTCTGTATCATTTTGCCTTATTAAACCTTTTAAGGGATATTGAATATTGGAATAGACCACCAGGTTTTTGAGTTACAGGCTTTACATAATTTTATGTGACATAGTAAGTGCTATAGATAGAGCATTGCTATAGCCTCAGCAATTATAACATTCAGAAAGTTCCAGAACTAGATGTAGGCTTTTGTGTGTTTGGACATAAAGAATTTATTAGCCTGATAATTGTACATAGAAAATCTCCCTTTTCATTGCAACTATATTTATTTATGCACTTTACAAAATAGCAGTTATGCTTCAGGTTTATTTTCCACTCTTCAATACGTTTGAGCAGATGGACACTGAGCAACAGAAAGACTGGATTTTTGGCTGGTTTTAATATAATTTCAACTACAGTCTTTCTTATGGATACTCATGTTCTGGAGGGAATTTTTTAATACAGTGTGATACAGTAAGCATTTAATTTATATAAAATCCAGTATTGAATGGATGATTTTCTATTAGGGAGCAATATAAAAAGACTAGCAAGCAGTGTTTATTAGATCAGTATGAGTGAAATAAAACCTGGCATGGAATAGTGTGATGCACCTCAGTTAGCAACTGCCTGTGAAGACTTTTCTGTGATTACTGCTTGCAAGTGTAAGTTATCCTTTTTTAGTTAGTCTGGCCTACAGTAGCTTGCAAAATAGCCATGAGAATAAGAAATATGAACATGGTCTACTGAAAGTTCTCTCTTGGTGTTTCACTAAGATTCACATTAGCGAAGCATATGGGTCAATATATTTTGTGTTTATATATTAGGGTGTATTATATATTTGTAGCTACTTTTATATATGAATATATATAGAGAGGTTACTATAATTTTCTAATGTGAAGACGCTGTGAGTATTACTAAACAATTAATGACAGAACATTACAGCACATTAAATTGATTATACTGCATTACTTACTGGAAGGTATCTTCTCTGGCTTTGCTGAACTTTCTTGTTGAACTTTGTTTAAATCCATAGCTTCTATTTTTAATTACCACTATATAATTTTGGAAAGAGATAAATGTCAAGGGTAAGGAGAAGGAAAAACTTACTACAGTATTTAAACATCTATATATTATTTAAGAACATGCAAGATCTGTCTGTATTAATGTAATTTTGTTCAGATTATGCTGGTAACTGTAACTTTAATCCTTTCTTTAGGAGGTGATATGAAGATGGAAGGAGAAGCTGTGTATTGCTTAAGTTTAGCATATCATTTTGCTGGGCAACAACAGACAGCGTTATCAGTAAGTTTATTTTAAAGTCACTTAGCTTTCCCAATGCCTTTCTCTGCCTCCTTGGCATCTTAGGCATTTTGGAGTGTGGAAAAGACTTGGAGAGACTTGGCTCACAGACCTTTTATAACTGTAGACAAGTATCCATGTGACTTAAGCAATTATGGCTCCAATAAATTCCAGAACTGATGGAATCTAGGTTTCCATGCTTCAATCTGTAGAAATAATATAAATCGACAATTCAGGTTATATGTGACTAGCTTTCCATTTCCTGTATTCATACATATATAAAACAGGTTTTTACTTAGGTTTTTGTATAAAACACCAGTTTTGCAAACTACTTTAATGCAGCATATTTGTGAGCAACAATTAAAATATATCACTTAACATGTTGAACTTTTCAGAACACCAGGAATTTAGAAGAAATATTAATTGCTTTTGGTATGAAAAGCTGTAATGCTGATGTAATCCCTTCTGTCGACACTTGAGTTCAAGCTCCTCTTCTCATGTTTCCCTTGAGCCTCTCATACATAATAATTCTAGGACAATCAGAATTCTACATGTGGAATTCTAGTCTGGAAGGAGGGTTCCTCTAGTTCATCACAGATCACTGTGAGAAGAAAGATAAGCAGCAACTCGATTAGTCCGTGCCAGTCATCAGAGAAGTCACAGTCCTCCATGACCCTCTTAAAAATATTTTGTGGAAAATTTGTTTGAATATGTTGTCCATGTTTATTGCAAATAATCAGCTGGAAAATTACCGTTTCTATTTCTGTTTGTTCCTTTAACTGCAGAATGACTTTGTATTTATTAATGAACATGTTTTATAGAGGTCATTCTTTTGATAATTTGTTGTGGTGGTTTATTTTCCTCATAAATATGCCAAAAAAAGTCACAGAGTGAATTCAGCATGGGTTTCAATATTGCTTACTTGGCTTCTGCAGTGTAGGAGGGGTTCTAGATTTCTCTCTTGAAATATCCCCTTATATGCTTTTAATGTTTTGTGATACGATGTCGTGGTTTAACCCCAGCCAGCAACTGAGCACCACACAACTGTTCACTCACTTCCCCCTGACCCAGTGGGATGGGGGACAGAATCGGGAAAGAAAGTAAAACTCATGCACTGAGATAAGAACAGTTTGATAGGACAGAAATAATAATAAACAAGAATAAATTGACAATTATAATAATAGAAGAATTGGAATACACAAAACAGGTAGTTGCTCACTGATCAATGCCCAGTTAGTTCCTGAGCAGCAATCCTCCCCAGGCCAAGTCCCCCCAGTTTAAATACTGGGCATGACATCCCATGGTATCGAATACGTTGTTGACCAGTTTGGGTCAGCTGCCCTGGCTGTGTCCCCTCCCAGCTTCTGGTGCCCCTGCAGCCTTCTCACTGGCTGGGCATGAGAAGCAGAAAAACCCATAGTATAAACACTACTTAGCAACAACTGAAAACATCAGTGTGTTATCAACGTACTTCTCATACCGAACTCAAAACATAGCACTATACCAGCTACTAGGAAGACAATTAACTCTATCACAGCCAAAACCAAGACATAAGATTTTTCCATAAGTTACTGGCCATCTTTATATATGTCTTCAATGCTGATAGACCTATCTTCTGTGTAAATCAACTGAATGTTGGAAAGTGGGAGCCTGTTCTCACATCAGTTGCAAAGTCTGTAGCTGAATGTGAAAATATTTCAAAATTAAAAAGCTATGTATAACTTTATAAAATTACATCTAATAGTTGCAACAGCAATAAGAGGATATTTGATCTCTTCCGAGAATACAGTATGACATTAGAGTAGCATTTTGTGTACTAAAGTTTATCTGCATTGGTTTTTGACTGACAAGTGTGCTGGCATTCTTACCTGATCAACTTTTCTGTTAAGTTTCTGAGAGTCACAATAAACCATGTGAATGATGAAGAGCAGCAAGATAAACAAATATGCTGAATAAGAAGCCTGCATGCATATTTGATCTCTTCATCACAGGAGAAATTAGTTAACAAGACTGCACAGTCTTCATGGTATACAAAAGATAAAACTACCCTTGAAAGTGTCAAAAATATTAGATGTCCTGGCATTGTTTCCTCAGGATCCATTTTGCTTACATTTTATAGCTACTTCTTTCCCTTCATTGCTCCCCCTAGCCTCCTGCCAAAAAGTTACAGCAATCATTTGGAGTTCCATTTCTTTTTGTCACCTGCAGAATTATTATTTTTAAAGAAGATTCTGAAACCTTGAATTTTGTAATGTACTACTATTAATTTAAAGTGCATACATAATAGGTTGTGCCTATTGGTTTTAGTCTTACAAAAACACCTGACAGGTAAAGAAAGCAATACGCATTTTTGTTAAAAGACAGTCTCTGTAGTACAAAACATAAATGATACATTATGTTAAGATTATAAAATGTTATTTCAACAGTAATGAAAATACCAATACTTTTCAGTGTAAATAATATAATATTATGTTATATAGTGGCATTTCCTAATATAATGGCGTTTCCAGTAATATTACATAAGAAACCTATGAGGTACTTTAATTCAGAAAATATAGTGTGTGCTATGGGACTAAGAATAAGGTGTAAGGTTTTAGTTCCTTTTGTCCTTAACAGTGATCAATATAGACAGCAGTAAAATATTAGTGGTTGACAGTACTGTTGAGCACAAGTTGTCTTCACTCTCCAATTAGAAATCATTGCCTAAAATTTAGCCTTCTGTTCTCAGTTTAATGGTCTCTGTATCCAAGGGGAGCTCAGATGCTTACAGAGATGAAATCATTGCATCCTGTTCCCAGGGGACTACTGGTTATCATTACACATAACATGCAGACAATACTGCTAGGAGCCAGTTTGCCTCATGGTAATATGTAGTTCATCACCAGCTTCTGTAGCATGCTAAAGAGGTCTTGCCACACAGCTTGGGACTATTCGGGTGTAGACTCAGGGGTCTCAGCAGTTATTTTCCTGCTTTGCATCAGTTTTCATCTTCTTTATCCTTTTGTGCTGTGGTCCACCTCAGGCAGTCTCCTTCTAGGGGAATCTGAAAGGAGCAGCTGTTACAGATACCATTTCCTCCAATTGTTGCCACTTGGTTCCTTTTGCTCTTCAGCGTGCTACTCCCTCCCCCAACATGCACACACAGTAGCACGCATATAAACTTGTTTCTCTTTCATTCATGTCTTCCAGCAGAGTGGAGAAGCATATGTTCAAAATATTCATTATCTGATGCAGTAATTAAAGGTTGAAATGATTAAGCTGCAGCCTATTATATCAAAAATATGCAGTCACTTTGTATCGAGTGGGCTAGTTTTGTTGGAGAACGTCTTTTATTTGCTAGGCACTTGGTGTTTAATCTAACATAATTTGATTTGGTGTATAATCTGTATAAATTGGTTTAATTTTATTTGATATATATGATTAATTTCAGTGGACCTACTCAGATGCAAAAACACACATGTGTGCAAGTTTAAAAGCCTGAGAACTAATTATATTCAATAGCAGTGTGGTATGTTCATAATTTTTTTCATATCATCTGGTTTATAATCAAACCTAATGGCTTTTCCACACAATATGACACAAAATATCAATAGTTCACATTGTAGAGGTTTTGTCTTAAACATTTTAGATTTTGTCAGGGAGAGTTCTCCATCTAGGCCAATTTTATAGAAAAAGTTAATGTTTAGTTGTTTTTCTTCAGACTTGTATAACAAGCTAAGTATTAAGTGAAACACTTCTGTGTCATTAGAAGTCTTGCACAAGGTATTGTAATATAATGCTTGATGTGGGAATGTTTTTTTAAACTGGGTTTTCAAGAATGCTTCAAAGAGTTAGGCATCATGGATTTTTTTTCTCTTTCAATTAGAGTTGCATCTCAAATCGTCAAAAAAAATCCAGTCCTCATCCCTTGTCTGAGTGTTAGTTTTTTTCTAAGTATTCCTTTATTCTGGATATTGAGTCCTGTGTTCCAGATATGTTACATATTTAAATAATAGAGGCAGTGTTCATGAGTACTGAGACTCATGCCAAAATAAATGTGGTAATTTATGACATAATGCTATGTGCATGAATTGTCAGAATTACGATATACAAGCCACAGGCATAAAATTATCAAGAAAATTTATGAACTTACAAAGGCATCTTCACATTCAAAATGACCCTATTAAAGTAATCAGAGGTGATTTATGACCATAAAGATAATTTCTGAAAAAGTCTATGTCAAAACAACTGAAAACTTTGTCTCAACTCATGCAGCTAGAGAGAATATAAGTAAATGTATCTAGGATGCAGATATACTGAAGTTAGTATGCATGGTTTATTTTATCTAATTATATCTATTATATCTAATTATAGACATTATGCCCATATGTATGTAGAATTTGGTGAATCAAGGGGGTTCTTAGCAAGTAAAAGAACTCCAAAAGTTAGACTGAATGTTACCCTCTTTTCTCCTAAACATTGTGAAAGGTAGTTGAGAAGAATGAGCGTCATTCCTTTGAGATTTGCTTGCTATTCTAGTGCTTTGCTAGAAGGCACAACTTCAAGATGCGTTTCTGTCAATGGTGTCTGGGTAGACCACTGAGTTTAGGCTTAAGCTTTCATTACTGTTACTACAAAAAGAAATACTTAAGTGGATATGCACAAAACACATCAAAAGATACTACTCAATAGGAATTATTTCAAACTTTCTTCTTTTAAATGAGCCAGATTGTCCTTTATTCATCTGTAAGTGATATTTAGCCATTAGTGAAGCAGTGCAACATTTTCAGCTTAGCAAATGGTGTCATATGTGCTTGAAAAAAACATTTTAGCATACCAGTTTAAGAAAAGGTCTCATCATTCCTAGACACTTCAGGTTTTTTTAAGAGACTTCTAAACTGTTCTTAAAACTCTACTCATATAGAAATTTTGTATTTTTCATACCTAAGGAATAAAAAGCAGGCAACACTCTGAGTTGTCTTTGAAGGTAGACACTTCTGATTGGTCTTGACACTAACAATGCATTATGTACAGGGAAAGGTTTTCTTCTTGAAGGTCTAGCATTAGTAAACCAATTCTAAAACTGATTAAATTTCATGTTTCTGAAAGGTCCCACTGCTGCCAGGCATTGGTGAAGATAGTACAAACAAAATTATGCAAGAACAATTAGTACTGGTAGTGAACCTTGCCCTGACAAAATATACTGACTCAAATACTGATGGAATTAAGAAATTGGAAGTTATTTGTGTTGAGAATCTTAAAGAAGACCTGAAACTTCAGGAAAGAGGTGAATGTCTGGTCATTCAATTAATATTTTGTTGTTACTTTAGCACTTAAAGTGATGGAAAGATCTAACTTTTTATTTGGATATGAAAGTTAACAGACTCTTAGTGAAGGAAGGATTTCTTCTGTTGGTTTAATTTAGGTAATCATTTTCCTATCTTAGCCAGTTTCTTGAAAACCTAAAAAAACCCCAGGGAAAATGTTCTAAGTAGCTCTGAGATGTAATGAAGCTACTTCCTTCAGTATATTTCTGTATACCACAAAGATTCACACCTTGGTGATCCGGTGTCTACTACCATTGCCTTGGAACATGGTATCATTTTTCTTTTGAGTTTGTGGTTCAAATTGCATTTTGCTTGGTTAATCAGAATCCCCTCAGTAAACTGGATTTTTGTCAAGATAAATATACCACAAGAATAATCTTTATAAGAAAACACTCTTAAATGCGATGCTGCTGCAGAATTACAGTAGTCATTACACAAAAATTATAAAACATGAGAAACAAAAGTAATAAATAGGTTAAAAATCTATTACTTGATGACAAGAAAATCAGGTTATCAGATTTCCATGTTTTCCCATAGCAACAATGAAAATAAATGCACTAGTAACTTGTTGGTATCAACCTTACTCTTCAGGAGTCTCATGTTCCATAAGACTGGCTACCGAAACAACATAAATGAGTGGACTTTCACCTCATCCATTATGATTTTAAATTTAATCATTCACACATCCCAAAAGAGCAAGACAACTGCAGTGAGCTGCAGATTGGACTGCATGTTTCATTAGATAAATCTATAGCACCTTTTCAGAATTTTAGGACTATCTGACCACTGGTGTTCTCAGGAATCTGAATATGAGTTGGTGACAAAAAGTTTAAAACCCAAATTTTGGGGATTATGCATGGAGGGCATTGTTTTGTTTCCATGTTTGGTTTTAATTCCCAAACAGTATGAAAGTTGCTGAGTTTGTATATATTTATAAGCTTTATGTAGCCTTGCTTAAAATACATATTAAACATCCTGAATTTAGAAGTCATGCTATTTAACATATCAAATGTGTTTTCCCAAACTTCAAACTTTCTTTTTTGGTAAGATTTTGAGTCAGGATATCTATTACAAATGAAAAGTTTTATTATTACCTTACACACACATGCACTTGCACATACACACGTACTCTCTGTATAAGTTTGCAAAAGAACTGGAGGGGGCTGCAGTGCAACATTAATAAGAATTTTTGCATGCTTCTGCATTAATAATAACAATAGATATCCTAAGATCAAGAGAATTCTTTATATGAGTCTGCATCATTTCCATGAAATTGTTGCGAGCTGTTATGTATGAACTCAAAAGAAACAAATTGTCCCTTACTGGAGGTTTGCTTAGCTCTAATTTCAATAAACATTGACAATAAAAACTCCTTAAACTGCTCTGCAAAGGAATAAAAATATCTTTGCATCTATTTTTCACCAAGGCATGGAGGGCAGAGCAGTTGGCAGTCATGGAGCCTTCACTCTGGTCCTACTTCTTTGATATACCTGATGGGATGGAACAATCTCTGCTACTCTCTGTGTATTCCCTGCTAGGTATAGCCAGTGGAGATGGCTCTTCCTTATACTTTCCCAGGCAAAGTAGGAGCCAGATTGTGACCACAGCTATACAGTGTCTATCTGGGATATAAGGTTACAATTAGTCCACTTGCCCTAACTGAGGTTTCTAAAACTCTAATAACTGTCTTCTGTCAGTTAAAAGATGTGATTTAGGCAGATATTTTCTACTGACTGTATTGAAACTATTTTTACAGTAGCTAAGAAAATACACTTTTTTTTTTAATAACTGCTGATAAACAAGTTTCCACTCATTTCATTCCTACAGGCTAGGAGCAAAAAGACAAAGCAGTACAGCTGTATGTTATAGAGGTTATTTACTTTATACATATATATATATGTACTTTAGACTATATTGGATTTCTAGCTTAGGTGTGCTAAACCTTGGAGCCTAAATGCTGTATATAATTGAGAGAAAGAGATAGTTCCAACATGTCTAAGTTGTAGCTTATATTATCTGAGAAACAATAGCATGAAAGATCTTAAGAACTGTCAATAGTATGTCTGTTAGTGAAACTGCACATATTATAGCCAGGGCTGTAGCAAATGGCTGAAAAACTATATAAGAAATTTTCTAGTCCTGTTAGATAATATACTTATAGAAGTCAGATATTTTATGTGTTTTGAGAAATGAAACACCTGTACCCACACTGTACAAACTCAGGAATTTCAGTACTTAAATGCAAATATATTCATTATCTAGGAGGTTTTGTTTTCCATTGTATAGTTCAGTTCAAATGAAAAGGCTTTTAAAAAAATTCTATGAAGTAAGGCTTATAAAATTAGATTGGTTTCTCAAATTGGTATGGTTCAAGCTATAGCAATTTACTTATTAAATATGTGTTTAAATTTCTGTATAGTTATTCCCATTGACTTCAAGGGAACAACTCATATATTCAGGTGTAAACAAATGCTTAACAACTTTGCTTGATCAGAACCATCGAAGGCTAGATTGGAGAATAAGAGGTCTTGATTCAGGCATCTGATCTTAAGGAATTTAAAATTTATCCTTTGATAGATAAATAACCTGGGAAGTTAAAACACTGAAGCATGCCAGTATAAAACCTAGAGCTTGCTGCTTCATTGCTAGGAGCAATTTGTTTTGCTGTTTTGCTTTCAGCTTATGTATTATTTCAGAGCTGATCAAAAGAATTGGTAGCAAAGTGTGAAATAAATTGTACTTCTAAATAAATCGATTTAACATTCCTTGGTGCTTTAAGTGATTTTAGTAATATTAATATTTAAAGTATTTCTGTCTGAAATCTTTTTATGACTACATATAGCAATAATGGCCACCATTTCATTCTGCTGTTTTTCATATTAGAATATTACACAGTAAACATTGTAAAAATACTATCTTTTAGCACTGAAATGGATGCAAAAGATTTCAAGTGTCTATTTGCATGTAAATGACTCAAGTTTTATTCAGTCAATAAAAACAGTCTATTAATCCTTTTACTACATTTCTTACATGGGTTAAAACTTAAAGAATATGGAATTTTCAGCTGAATGAGAACTTTTCCTTAACTTCCATATAGGTATGCGGAAGAATAATGGGGTTTAACTGACTACTTTTTTTATATACCTTCCTAGTTTCTCTCTGCAGTTTTTTTTCTATTCTGTTTTGCAAATTTAAGGGTTTGTTTGCTTTTAGCTAGGAAAACTTTGTGTAATTAAAAATATCTATTGATGGGTGGACTAAAGATATTAATAAGTGTGACGCAGAATATTTATAGGTGCTTTGGCTAAGAAGTAATGGGCATTTAAGCATGCACATGCATATAGTATGATATTAATGTCTTAGGAGGCTACAGCAGTCTGACAGCCAGGTACATTCATGTAGATACAACAGTGTGATAAAAGCAGTCCAGACATCTGGATCACAGTGCTGCTATACAAAAACATTTCTGAACAATTCACATTATTGCACTTACCCAAATTTCCAGTCTCGTCCACCCCTTTCTCCTTGTTTCTTTCTCCGCCTCTGCCTTTGTCTTTTATGTACTTGCGGAATCTCATTTTTCCTTTACAAGTCACCTCCATCTGCTTATGTGTCAGAGTGGCCCTCGTGCCACACATCACATTGAGGAATTCTCAAGATGAAGGGCTGTATTCACATCACTACTTCTGTCTCAGCACTGTTTCATGCTTGTCACTGCTCAGCACTCAGCGCCACACTGCCTTGTTTTGTCAATAACCATTTATTTGTTGCTGGAATAGTAGCAACCATTACATCTGACCTCCCTGTTTCATCAATTATGGATAGATTATTGGATGTGAACATCTGCAAAAGCTTGCTGTTGAACTTACCTCCTGGCTGGGATTAGATAAAGTATTAAACTGTTGTTTATTGTCAGGCCAAAACTCTACTGGGAAGCCAGGGAATTCCAAGACTAGCAGACTCCCATCAGCAAGCACCAAAAATTGTTTAGTATTGCCACTGTTTCCCATAAGATCGTAGCCATTTATTATTTACACTTATTACTAGTTGTTATAACATACTTGATAAAAGCTCTTGGCAGGCACAGCGTTTCCAGCTATTGTCACATCTGTCAGGATGGAAAGGATACATAAACTGTTTTTTCCTCTTATATTGCTGTTAAAGGGTAACAGATGAAGCTTCTTCACTCCAGACTGTTAAGCCATGCTTTATTTTGAAGAAATATGTCAACAATGGCTGGTTTGGAAAACATTACATTCCCGTACTAAATAAAGATTGCAACAACCTTTACTAGAGTAATGCTTCTTGCGGTAGATTTCAAATTCTACAATAATAACAAACTAAAATATCTGGTTTTGGTGTTTGCATGAGGTTTTTCTCTGAAGGACCTGGCTGATTTGTTTTTAATTTTTTTATTTAATAAAACCCTTTATGAGGTATAGTAAATAATAAATTGCATTTCTACAAAGTTGTAGGTGTAGAGAATCTGAATTAATAGAATTGTTAGTAGCACAGAAAGCCAGAATTAAGAACAGTAATTGAGAAGAAATAAGACAGATGGGAACAAAAGTTAACATTTATTCAATCACCTGTACATTCATCTCTTTTAAGGTTCCTGTGCAGCAAAATGAAGCATACAGGGTGAACTCCTGACCTTGTGGAAGGCAACAAAAGTTTGAAATGACTCTGGGGAAAGGAACTTTTTTAATTAGTTATTTGTATTTACATAGCATCTATTCAGAATCAAAGCAAAACATAGATACTCTGAATATTATGCAAAATATACAAGTAAGACTTGATACAGGCAAAGAACCCTGGGTCTTATCATGGTAGACTGTTAAGGAATGGGTGAAATGTATGTCTTCCCTTCTCTAAACCTTCAGAGAGATGCAGACACAAGTAACCTGAAGCATATATTGTCGTGCTAGTGTATAAACCATCAAGGTAAACACTGCATTTGGTAGCCAAGTGTAACAGGGGAGGGAAGAGTGTGGACTGGATGGAGCAGTTACCCCTCAGGGAGCATGTCAAGCAAGCAACACCTTAGTGATAGCCATGTCCTAGCAAGAGCCCGTAGAAGGTCTTGAACAAGGGTGCTCCACTTTGATGTTTGACTTGGCCAGACTTCTGAGTGGCTGCTGCTTCATTAGTCCCCATCCCTCTGTCCCCAATTCCCTTGCTCCAAGATACATGCTTATGCTATGCATTATCCAAATACCCAGACTAAAGTCCCTGGAATAGCAGTTCTGGAGCAGACCAGATTGGCCAATTCCAGACAAATTCTTTCTGTCTCTGTAGGAACACTGATTAAGTTCATGCATTTCTGGTTTAATTAGTTTCCATTTGCTTATCAAAACGGTGCAGTCCAGTGTAATTGGATGTGGCTAAGGATAAGGAGTTAGCACTCACATTTACAGAATTTGAGTTGGTGAATTTCAGTTGTGGGAAAAGAGGGAGAACTAAAAGTTCTGGCAAATTAGTGACTACGCCCTCTTTCCTCAGCATGGCACCCAGTTTCTGTGTCCCTTAGTTGTGAGCATGCAGACAGAATGCTGTACTGCTTCTTCCCTCGATGCTCACTGGGCCTGAGTACGCTTAATATTTAACGAGGTGCGGCTTGCCATTCAGTTGATATCGGTGTATTATTTTCCTGGGATCTATGAGTTCTGTTCATTGTAATCAATACATTACATGAACGATACAGTTTTTTTATTGCTGTCCAACCTCTCTCATACAGTTTTGGCCAAAATAAGAATACATCTGGCTTTGTATTGTGAAACTCTTCTTTGACCTTACTCAGGATGGCCACAGGTGTGTAACCACTCAAATTATGGTAATAAAGACTGCACTTTTCAGGCATTTTTAAATACACATTTCTTGGGAAGCTATGGGAGAGAGTTCACTGAACTGCAAAATGCCTATGCATACAGTTCTATTGTCTTCTATTTTCACTGGACTGTATGGAAGTGATTATTTAGTGACTGTGATAGCTATATGGTTTTTCTGAAAGTATTTAAGAAGAAGTGGTGTGAGGCCAGTAGTCTCACTTGATTGCATTGTCCGTCTACCAACACCTATTGTTGGCTCCAGAAAAATGTTGTCAGATGCTGCTAGCCAGGCTGGGCCTTAGCCTGTTACTGCAGCGCCTGTCAGAAATCATTAGACAGTGATCTCTTTGACTAATGTTCCAGTTGATTGTCTGATTCATGTTCAAGATCTGTAAATGAGGCAGAAGCATCTTTACTGCTCAACCAGCTGTGAAATGGCTAAACACAGCTAGATTTTCAGAAATCAAAATAAATGTATTTCCAATAAAGTTTGACAACAATATCAAGTGCAAAGCTGAGAGCAGAACTATGTTTTTGTGTTTTTTAAAGTTACAGTATTATAAATCAATATTATACCATCATGTTTTTGTCAGAGTAATGTGTTTTACCAAAATAATGAAATACTGGTAGTAGCATTAATCTTGTGTTGAGTTGGATAGACATTCTTTATTCAACATAAATTCATACCTTCGATTTTTACTCTTTTTTCCATTATCCCCAGATGTATCAATGTTTAGCATAGCCTATGTCCTTTTGTCTGAGTCCTTAGTGTATGCCAATGAGGTGGGTGCATGTTTTTATGTACGTATAAAAGAAGTACAGGTGAGACAACAATAAAAAAATAAAAGGTGGCTAAGTCTTCACCCTGTCACCTTCCCACATCCTGCATGAATGAGAACAAGTGATTGAAACCCACTTTTCATTTCTGCATTAGGCTTTGATTTTCATTTTATTTGGGTTTTTTAACAGTATTTCCACTGCAGACCCACAGAAGTAGGAAGTTTGAGACGGTCAGTGTGCTTGGTCACATAGAGCCAAAACCTAATTTGTCACCAGAATCAGTGCAATTTTTATTATTTTTGTTTTCTTAAACCTACCTTATATTTTCTTTTTAGAGGTAGAAAGACCCATACATTATTCTGATCTGTTCAACTGCATATGCAGTGATCTTTTCCACTAGTTGCCATGAGCATCAAACTCTCTTTGAAACACTATGAGCCTAGCATGATTAGGATAAATCTTTTGCAGCAGTTTCCTTCCTCAAAACTCTTTGTACACAGCAATTTTTTTTAAAAAAAAAAAAAGACAACAAAACAAGACATTTTGTCCCTTCAGTAACTCTAAGTCTCTGAAAACTTTGAGTTTTGAGAAGGAAATGCAGCCAGATTTGTATAATACCCAAACCCACTCTTTTTAATGTACATTACCAGTATAGATTCTTATGTAGTCGTATTCAGCATCTCTTTATACAATGTTATATATTTCTGTTTACATTTCCTTAAGATGAACAAAATTACCAAGATGACATTTTATTGCACAATATTTAACATAAAATCCTAATGCACAAGCATGTTACTTTAATAAGAAGACTTTTGTTTTGCTGTCTAAAACAATTTTTCCATCCTTTTTGGTTGTGTAACAATAGCTGTATTCTCTAAAACTACAAATGCAGCAAAACTGCACATTTGTGTAGGAGTTTTCAGCATTGACATGTTCCACCTCTTCCTTGGATGTCACTGTCCTCTGCATAGATTGGTCAAAATATATATAAAAGACCTGTTTCTGGCTATACTTCTGGCTAAAGGTAGAAAAACTTGCATGGGAGCCTATAAATTCTATTGGATCCAAATTATACGTGTTCCCAATATTTATCCACTTGTCAGAGAGTTAACAGATGACTGGCCCAGCCATGCCCACTCAATACTGTCTTGCCACGTGCATATCTTCTCTTGCCTGATATTCATAGGAACCCAGTTAAAGGGACTGGTTGTTCATATCGCGTGAAAATAAACAGGAAAGTTTTCATGGCCATTTGTCGTTTTCAGGCTGCTTGCAGATTCCAGCAGACGTCACTGTGTCATTTCTGCTTGATTTGCCAGCATGTGGGCTTTATAATTTTTCATTTTAAATGAAAATTAGGAGCCTGCTGTAATTGCAAGATACTTTGGGTGAAATCCTCTAATGCTTATGTGTTATTCCAGCATTTTTTCCTGCCCTACTGTTGTGGTTTAATGCCAACGAGCAACTGAACACCACGCAGCCACTCACCCCTTCCCCCTCCCCAGTGGGATGGGGGAGAAAATCGGGAAAAAAGAAGTAAAACTCATGGGTTGAGATAAGAACAGTTTAATAGAACAGAAAAGAAG
>JANZLQ010000007.1:22120891-22155330 GCA_026212715.1 Elanus axillaris | reverse complement strand
ATGGGAGGGTGTAAAGAAGAGGGAGCCAGGCTCTTCTCAGTGGTGCTCAGCAACAGGACAAGAGGCAATGGGCACAAACTGAAACACATAGGATTCCATTTAAACACAAGAAGAAAAAAAATTACTGTTAAGGTGAATGCTGGAACAGGTTGTGGAGGCTCTGTCTTTCAAAAGTCGCTTAGAACTCCACTGGACACAGGCCTCCTCTAGCCTGCTCTGAGCAAGGCAGATGAAGATTATCTCCAGAGATCCCTTCTAACCTTAACTATACTGTGATTCTCTGGTCTTTGTCTTAAGCACTCCTTCTAGATAAATTCCCTTTTGCCATGTAATGCTTTCTAATAGAATGCTTTCTGTAACCCAGTATGATGGATATTTTAGACAAACCTACTTTTCAAAATTCAAGGACAGCATTTGTCATGAACAAAATCGCTCCGGTCCAGTTCTACTGGTTCTTCCTTGGAGGAGGAAAGGGCATAGAAAAATGGTTTGAAAAGTCAATGTAAAGAGAGACATTTAAAAAAAGCATTCTAATTTTCTGTTTACTCTCACATGAATTTTTTTTATATTTACTTGTCTGATGTATAGCAAAAAGCAAATTTCTGGCAAGCCTGTTCAGAAAATATTGGATAAATGCATGAATAATTATTATCGGTGACAGAAACTCCATACTCAGCTTGTTCACTTTCTCTTTACTTGCATTTTTACCTGATCTAGGATAAACTTGTGCAAATAATTTTAAATTTGATGGGTAATGTCTTTACAAAGAAAAGATGATTCTTTTTCTAAAATAATGCATTATAACCATAACATCTGTGAGAATTTGCACTGATTGCCTTGTGACATGTTGGACAAAGTGGCTGAGCCCTCCCTAATCGCTCAGAACTTGTTTATGGCTTTGGAATTTTTTGTGAAATCTTTGCTGCAGATGTTTCCACAGACCATGGGAAACTGCAAATCTCCATCATGTGCATTTAGGTGTGTCATTTTCCAGGGAAAAATCTGACATAATAGCATCATGTTCTTGACTTATTCTGTCAGTGTCCACCATGGTAATGACTTCTTGTGAACACATGATTTATACATCCAATTCAATCACATGAGCAATCCTATAAAAGGTGCATATTTTCATAAAAGTCTAATAGGGGTAAAAATCTCATAGGGCATTTTAGCATGAAACTGGAAAATGAGTTGCTGTAGATATGTAATCTCTTCTGCTGAAGTCATCATAACTGTTCTGTGGGATCATGAATGACTATATCTTTAGGAAATTACACTTTATGCATTTAGGAAGGTGATGTCTAAGGAGATAGAAAGTATATGGCTATATAAAATAACATGTAGATTTTTGAAGGAACTATAAAATATTAGCCCTTTGAGTAGGAAAGACCTGTTTATCATGTTATCAGGTCCTGTGCAGGATAAAGTGTTTCAGTAATCCTTCTAGCATACTTTAAATATCTCAAGCTGTAGTGCTTTTAAAAGTACTTCCCTTGAAAAATTGTTAAACTGTACCAACCGATTGCTTGTTGGCATAAGTGAAGTTCTAACAGTGAGAAACATCTTTCTGATATGTATCAAATTGATTTCTGTTTGCTTGAAAGAGGTTATATGTCCTAGCAATTTTCATATTTTCTATATGTGGAGCATAGGGTTTTATGTGAAATATAAAAAATGGCCAAAAATACATGAAAACATTTCTATTAATTCATGAAATTAAGAAAACCTTTTTACATTTTCTCCTGTCACTGATTCCATTTGCTTTATTACTTTCAGCCTCTAACCCACAAACTTGGTGGCACAATCAACAAACCCCTTAGTGGCTGTTTCATCTCTGCTCTATTTGATTTCTCCACTCTGAGTAAATGATTAAGTTTTCATGCATTGGTTCAACCAAAATCTATGTTCACTCAACCACATCCTTTATTGATTACTTCTACTGCAAACAGTAGGCCAAGTGTGATATACATAATTGGACAGTTGTCAGGGGATGTGGGTGTTAACAGTCCTGTTTTCCCAATTGGAAACTGGAATCACCTTGATACACAAATATTCTGCACTGTTTCATTCTCATTCCTTGGACCGAGGAGTCCTTTTCCTCAGAATATATGTTTTTAACTCTCAAAGGTCTGGTTGAATGGATTTAATGATTATACCATATAATATGGTCTTCAAGTTGCACCTGTGCACTGCATATAGAAAACTAGAAAAACTGGAATTAATATTTGTCTAACACTTTAACCTTGTCCTTTAACTTATATAAATCATATGCTGTATTTCTGTGGGGAAACATTTGATTTTCTTTTCTTGGGAAAAAAAAAAGGTTTAAAAAATGTGTTTCTAATTCTAAAATTTAGAAGCCTTTTGACATTTGGCAAATGTTTACAGTACAGTATATTTAATATTCTTGTGATATTAAAATACTTAAATTAGGAAACTTTAGTAAATCCAGCTCTGCTTACTGACAACTAAGCTTTACAATAGCATATACTTGAACATTTCAAGCATCTTAGTTTGCACTGGTTTGGCATCATTTTCTAGCAATCTAGCTCATCTCAGTCACATACAGATAATCTCTGCAATATTGTAAATTTGGAGCTATACTTTGCTGTATTTCCTGTTCCATGGCAGGCTCTACCCTGTTATAATTACTCTGATAACATAAGACAGGGAATTGCAGACTTGCACCAGATTTTGAAAGCACATATCCCTAATATGGTTTATAATAAAAACCATAATGTAAATAAACCCCAGTCAGTCATTTGCTGCAGGAATATAACTCGAAGGTGTTTTAAAATGGTGAGAAAATAAATCACAGTTCTTTATCACTTACAGGAACTTCTGTTTCTGTGAATTTCTTAATTAAGACTGGATTTTCTGTCTTGCTTGGTGGCTTGACATTTAGCATGCTACACTCCTACATCAGTGACTCAAGTTCATGGCTAATATTGAGGTCAGCTGCAGTAACACTTCAGCCTTAAAGGGAAAAAGAGCGCAGTGCCTTACTCACAAGCAAACCCAGATGTCTATCTTATATCTTGTAATCATACTGCAGAGATCTTATATTGTTAATATGACCGGCTTTATTAAAAAAAGAAAATCTGCAAATGTTATTGTCAAAGTGCATTAGCCAATTTTCAACTTCGATTCAGCTGTGACCTCAGGTTGCTCTGATCTCACTGGGATTTGGGGGTGACACCTGCAATCCACAGTTTATAGGTTTGCCTGTGTGACTTCAGCAACCTTTGATCCACCCAGCCAAAGTGCAGTATTACAGTCAGGGAAAGGCTGTCATCCCCAGAACTAAGAGACAGTGCCGTTACGGAGCTGCTGCTGCACCACCAGGGTTCTAGAGCAAGAAACAGCAGCTCTGAATGACAGGAGCAGAAAAAGTCTTACTGAAAAACTAGCCTTTTACCTCATTCTCCTGTTTTGTCAGGATGTGAGGTCCAGCTGTATTGGAAATGTTATCAGCTGCTCAGTAGAAAAAATATTAAAATAATGGAAACTCCAAAACCCCTGTAAAATCATCACCTACATTTTCATTCTTGGCCTTAAAATATGGCAAAATATTCTGAAGAAGAATTTTGTTTTATTTCACTCAAAGGATCCAGTTCTGCCCGCAGAGGTTTTGCATGGACTAGTCTTATTGGTCTCAGCGCAGGTAGTGCCTAGACAACCGCTTTGGAAATAAAGTCCAGTCGTGGATGGGTCATCACAAAGTAAAGTTACTTCAGAACAGGGGGATAGATCTTCAGCATTTGGAGAAGCCGTATAAGTGAATATTTAATTTTGTCCCTGTCCTTTGCTTCAGTCAGGGAAAAATTGCTGAAACGATTAAGTACTTGGGAGAGTTTATGAAGACTGCTGAGAATGCTCATCTAAGCCAAAGCCTGGTGGATGCATGTGTATTACTTGGGAATATTTACAATGAAAGAGTAAGTACTGGTTGTAGTAATGATGTCAAACAATTGGGTTTAATGCATGGTAAAGATCTGATTTTGCATATGAGATGACCCAGGAGGATTTGATCCAGGTGGTGTATCTTACAAGAGTTACCAAAGGAGAAGATACTGTGTGACTGAATAAAATGTGCCGTAAGTTTTTGGGAAAGGTGAAAATTTCACACGGTATTTAACACAGAGGGCTTTGTTCTAGAATGGGTGAATAAAAACTCCAAATTCAGATCTTGACAGACTTTCAGTGTTGTGAAAAGTCTGCATCCAAATCACCATTGGGGTTGCATATGCCCATAAAGAGTCATCAGTTAACGCAAATGAAATTTTACACTGAAATTTGTGCTTTTTTCAAAATGAATGTATACTATATTGCATGCTAACAAGCAGTTTTTAATCTTAGCTTGATATCTTGTCTACATTCTCTCAGCCAAATTTATGAAATGGGTGCTAGCAGCAAGGAGTTTGGCAAAGGTCTGTGTTGGTAGTGAAAGGGCTTTCTCTTCTGTATGCCTCCACCCAGCCTGGTGGCTTTGACTTGGCCTGTTTAAATCAATAGATAGGCAGTGACGGACAGTATTAAGCTAGAGGTAACTAAGAAACTCCCTTTATTGTACTTCCTAAGGTCTTTAGAAGTGCTTCTTTCTGACCCATGTGCCAGTCTTTGAATTGTTCCTCTGGGGTGGACCCCGCAAAGGCAGCAGTTCTGTTGGCTGCCTGCCTGGGTAGCTGTTTCCATGCTTACTCTGTCCCTTACTGCATCCAGAGGTGCAGCACTTGCACTGCAGTAGCACTTGGGTTTTGAAATCAGAAGGGTTAAAAACATTACTGCACAAGTGAAAGATTCATGTTGAGCCCTTTAACACTTATTTTAGAGCTGAAATGCTACATGAAATTATTTAGATACAATAAGTAATAAAAATAATTCATTTTGCAGACAGGACAATGTAGAAATTAGGAAACGCTTTCACTATCAACAAAATAAAAATAGAAATACTCTTTCAAAATCACCCTTTCTAGCTTCTGTTGTCTGCTTTTTTTGTAAGAATTCCTCTTCTATGGGTAATATATTGAACAGGCTGCTTGCCCCTTTTCATTTACACTACCCTCAAATGCCTTTTATTTTTTTCTGGATTCCTCTTACAGAGAACACCCACTACCAAAGTTGCTGGCCTGTTTTTGTTTCATAAGCAGTAGAAAATTTTCTTACTCTGTAATCTCTAAATTAGCCTGGGAGTTTTCTACTTACATATGTTCTTAGCATAAATGCCAAATTTCCTGTTGAAAACTAAGTTTTAAACTCTTTGAGAACTTGCTGAAGTAACTTTAAAATGGATCTGAAACTCAGAAGAAAGTAGGGTGATGTGACACTGTGTTTAATTATTCTACTCCAAATTTGAAAAATAATTCACTGAATTCTCTTTAAATACTTTTATATTTCACTGCTTCTGTCACCATTGCTAATAGTCAATTCTATGAGAAGTGATAGTTTAAAAATTAACCTCTTTTTGCTTATTCTCTGCTCAGTTCAGAATTTGCTGCCATGAATTGGGGTACTGGTGTAGAAAGGAAGAAATGCAGTGACTTAATCTTATTAACTTACATAAAATATGTAATTCAAACATACAAAAAAAATCTCTAAAAGTTTTCTAATTCCCTATTTTCTTTACCATTCATTTTTTCTGCAAGGCCAGCAACGTTTACCAAAACTGAGTCTAAAGTAACATTTCCTCTCTTGGACCACTGCCTCCTTGGTGTCAGCTGTCATCGCCAGTATTCTCTCTTAAGCCATTATGAGGGTATTTTTATTCAACTCTACTTCCCCCAGTGATACATTTTGCAGTAGTACTGTCCTTCTCATTGAATTAAAGATATCTCTATTTATATCCAGATCTATCCTTGGGGACCTTTAGTAAACCAGGGATATAATTTTTTACTGTTCTTCCCAAAGTGACTTTGACCAAATTCTCTTTGCTCTGTCTACACTGTTGCTGTATCTTTACAGTTCTGTCATCGCACTATTCCGTCACCATCTTTCTTTAATGCTGTACACCCAGTTCCTGCTTTCTAGTCATGATTGTTTTACCCATATGTTTCTTGTTTCCTAAAATGCCTGGGTTTGTGTTATGCGCGAGTGTTAGGTCTAATTTCTCCCAGTTTGTGAAGCAGTTTGCTTACTTAATATGCAAACTCTGGTGGAGTTAGCATGACACACGCTGTCATTTCTGATTTCACTTTTCTCAAGTTTCTTAGTCTGGTTTGCTGCATTCCTCCAACTAATTGCATCACTTAACCTATTATAGTTCTCATGAGTATAGTAGGTAGATGTTTCTGCTTTTTATCTGTTATCCTACTGCTTATCATTCTTTATTCATTGCTGTGTCCTCATAGGCCTAATTCTGCTCTCCTGCTGTATTAAACAAAGCCTAAAGACTACCTGAATTTCTATTACTCTTTTCTTTTTTAATTACAGGCACATTTTAGCAGGTATACAAATTTTGATCCTAAAAAGTGGTATTAAGTGCAACAGGTATCAACTGGAGTCTCTCCTCCTGGTCCCTGTACTCTGTGCAGAAGGGAATTTCAATCTTACTAAATCAAGTTGAGATGGAAAGACAGCTCTGAAAATGCTTTCAGTCGGGACTTTTGTGCCATCAGGGCAGCAGAATACTGCACCAATGGGAGAAATGGGAGGCATCTTCCAGGGAGCAGGCAGACTATAGTTAGTGTTAATGATAGACATATAGAAACTGCCACAAGAAGTTTGTCTAGCTCTGACAACAGCCAGAACTAATTCTTTCAGAGTAAGGTAAGGGATGAACAGTTCCATAATGGCTTGCTCCCAGGAAGACCTTTTTTCACCTTGTCTTGTTTGTTGATTTTTTTTTTCCACACAAGGATGTCCAACTTTCTTCTTAGTAGGCTTGTGATCAAGATTGTCACCATAAATGGTCTGCTGAGAGAGCTGTCTGTAATTATTTTTAAATTTCTTGTTCTTCAGTTATATTCAGTTCATCCCTATTCTACTGTAGTTGGTAGCAATTTTCAGTGTATTCCTGGTTTATATTTGCTGTTAGGCATACATTTACTTTGTCCGGTTTTATTAATATACTGTTTATTTACATAAATTGTATCTACTCCAGTTTTCTCCACTGCATTCTTGATGCATCCTAATGTTTCGTTTGATCTTACTAGGTATTAGAGCTGTTTTGCATTTAGAAGCCACTGCAGAGCTGCCCATGTTATTTCATGTCCTGCTCCCTGAGCCCGAGTTAATGAGAACCCACTAAAAATTACAAATAGTTCAGGCAGTATGAATTAACTCTCCTGTTCTAAAGAATTAATTTCATTTGCTATCACATAACCACTCAGGTAGTATTATTAGGCCCCTTTGAAATTCCTCAAAGCCTTGCAAAAACCTTCCTTTTTTACTTTTTATCTTGGCAAAATTGTAATCTGATTCTTCTTCTATAATAATTAAACATTAGACAATACAGATGCTAGAGATAAAGTTATTACACACTGCCACATATAATACCAACAGAAAATGTGCTACCTTTCAAGCCTGAATTATACTACCTAGTTTTAATGACAGATGTCATTTATTTCCCAGCAATTCAATCTCTTTGCCTTTAGATTTCTTAAAATCTTTTATTTTTAGGTCTGGTGGTATGCTACTTTTTAAATTAGGAGTTTGCTCCTGCAACTCTCCTTTTGACTCCATCTCTGATGGTAGCTCAAAGTAGCTTCATGGCAAAGAAGAAATATGCAAAAGATGAAGAAATATACTAAGAAATATTTTAGCTTTTCAGCAGTATCCTTCAGCCTATCATGATTTCCCCTAGTTTTCTCTTTATTCCTCTTTGGTCAAGAAGTTAAGGAGTTTTCTTTCTGTATCTCACATAAAGAACAGTTCTTGTTATACTTTTTAAAATTCCTCTTAAAGTATTATCTGCTGTAGTTTATACTCCTTTTAGCTGGACTCATAAATATTGGATTTCTGTATTCTGCAGGATAAAGAGATAAATTATTTGAGTTTTCTGTTTAGCAATACTTGGCTTATATTTCTCCTACTGTTTCTCTTTTTGGTTTTAGGAATATCCCTGGGTTTTGGTATACCACTTCTTCCCCCATAAACGTGTAGGTTTTAATTTCTCTTATTATCTGTACTTTAGGTCCACCGTTTCATTATCCTCTTTTTTCCATTTTTAAGATTTCTTTTCTAAAATTTAGTATCACAATAGTAAATTAGGACCTTTCCTCCCACAGAGATGTTAAACTTAATGAAACAATAGTGATAATTTCTAAATGGCTTAGGTTTGTATGTTCAAAATACTATACAGACAATCAAAAAATAATTCCATTCCTGAGAAGGATATGAGCGGTGTTACCTGGATTTTAGAGGTTAGGAAACAGCAAGGGAGAGTGGTTTGCTTAATACCATACCATGAGTCATTCTGTGGGTTGGCCTCTCAGCTGCAACATCTCTGAGGTGCCAGAAGAGCCGGCTGTAATGTCAAGGTAAAATACAGGTGACTACAAGTACTTTTTACAATTCTTTTCTTTTTTTCTCTTCTTTGCTAGGGGAACTATAATGAAGCTTTTGAATATTTCAGTCGGGCTTCTGAGGCAGCAAAAACTTTAAATAATTTGCCCTTAGTGGATGAAACAAAGACTTATTGTGGCATTGCAAAGGCTCATAAACTGATGGTGGCATTTAACAGCCATATAGAAGCAGAAGATCCCGTCAGCCTCAAGTACCTGCTGGCATGGAAGGAGAACAGAAGTGACATGTGCATTGACCCTCTTACAGTCGGTAAGACATTGGTTATGAAACACATTAGCGCTGTATTGTCCTCAATGGCTAAGTCGTTTTTCTTGTAAAGTTTTATTAAATTATTTCCTGGGTTTAATCCTTGTACTGAATGGAGGTTAGATTTACTCCTTTGTGTGCTTATTTTAAAGGCTGAGTTAAATAGGTTTAAATACAACATAGCAGGAGGAAAGAGATAGCAGTAGTTGCTGTGGATGGTAACATACTCTTTTCAGTGCTGTTTTCAAATACATCACTGTTAAGGGCAGACAGTAATGTATTAGTTTAGCCAATTATCATTATTTTAATTTTTAAAGAAACAGAATAATAATCTTCATTTGCAGTCAGTTTTTCAAGTGCATCCAAAAATAAGTTCTCTGTTACTAAAAGTAAGAAGTAATTTCTGCTTGACATAGTGGAAACAGTTCTGAATTCAGAACATGCTGTTTTATTTTTGGCATCCTTACACTTGACATTGGAGGGGAAGAAAAAGGAAAGCAGCTCTGTGATTTCATCATGTGTTTCCTTGTCTCAGATAAAGAGTAGAGGAGGAGTTTCTGAGGAATAGACATCTTTCTTCATGGGTTCAATTTTCTTTACTTTTTTTCCACTGTACTATATGTTAAAACAAGACAAGCTGAATTATGCGTTATCTCCAAGTATTGATAGTATTAATCTGTATTATACTGGGGAAGGAAAACGGGTAAGTCTATTCCATCTTGAAACTTTCTTCTCTGCATTCCTGTGGAGAGTGTGAATCTGGAGTACAGTGGAAATAAATGACAGATGGGGCAAAGTTATAATATGGAACTTCAGAGTTACTGTGTCCAAATTCCCTCAGTTATCTTACTCTCAAAGACAAAGAACTGCTTGTCCGCTGTTTTCTTGTGTATCTTTTCCTTTCATAGAATTGTAACAATTAAGTATAACTTCAGTTGTGAATTTTATATACAAAATAAGTGGTTAATAGCCTTGTAATTGAAGATGTTGGCAGTTTAACAGAAGCCAGGATACCAGAGGCAACACTGGAAGCAACTGAGAATTGTGGAATGAGGACATTCATTGGCATGCTGAACAGATAACAGTTTAGATAGCACTCTCATTAGAGTTCCAGTGATGGTAATGGGGCAGTTCTTTCTTGATGAGAATGTGTTTCTTTTCCAATGACTAGATATAATTATGATTATTGCCTCAATAAGTGAATATCCAGCATTTTACAGATTTTGATGGCTGGCAGAGTTAAGTGGGTGCGTGTCTCCTGCAAGGGATAGTAGGTTTCTAGACCTGTAGTGTAGTGGGGATGCCAAGAATTCCAACAGAGATGGTCAAAGAAGAATCCAGTGTCAAGCAATTTTATATGCAGTTCATATGAGGATCATTAGCTGTAGCTGATGTAAATAGAAGGCCAATAAAAATCAACAGTGGCAACAGCAAAAAAAACCAGGATCCTCAAAGAGATAGGATGATCTTGGTATTTTCAACTTGTATTTTACTTCTTGCACCTAAAAAGGTTTTCTGTTCGACTTTTATATATCACTTTTTCCAGCCAGTTGTGAAACTCATTTATATCCTGAAATGATATGTGCCCCTTTAAGCTCGAGTTTCATGCTCCTCTTTAACAGTACTTCAGGGATAAAAAGAGTATGATTAGAAAAACCCTTTATGTCCTGGCAAGCACTGTACCAGTAACAAGTTTTGCCTGCTGAGATTCTCATCCTTCTGTATCTCTGCCTACTTTACCCTCTGTTACTTTTGGTATTACAGTTTTCATTTTAGTTCCAGTTAACTCCAGGAACCCTGTGGCTACTGCATATTTAGCAGCTCTTCCAGTTCAATATCATTCTTCTCATTAGTGCTCCAAGCTTGCTCTCATGATACCCAGATTACATCCAGGAAAACATAGTGTCACACTGTCAGCACAATCTCTAATGTTCTTCATGTGGAGTGTGCCAAATCTCTTGTACTGGCATTACATTTTTAATATCTTTGTCTGGCAAAACATGACCTGGCACCAATTCAATATTAGGATTCACCAGCTTTGAGTTTCAGGTACAGCCTTTATCCTACCTTCCAGGAGAATGCCTGTGCATCGTATGATGAACTCACCACTTTGGAAATTCCTGCTGTGATAATAGGACAGTATTTCTAGCTCTTTCAAACAGCTCAACATTGATAACCTACTAGATTTTTCTCAGTCTTTTTGAGGATAAAACAGCTAAAGACAAGACAATGGTAGTTCTTAATCTGCAGGGGAATTTAATGAAAGGAAGAAGGAAGGTAGTGAGGTTTTGTTTCTAACTGTTCTGACTGAATAATTTTTCTGTGACAAAAAAATAGGAGTAGTTTCTGTTTTCTTAGGCAAAAGAAATACTTAGGCTAGTGGAGGAACAATGACATTTAAATTCAAGTACAGCCATATACCTTATGTCTTTCAACCGAGGCTTATTTTCTAAATCAATCATTTCAATAACCAGGCAGGAAGAACCATTAATTACTCAATTTACCTCAACATTTATTAATAAAAAGGTTGTTTTGACCAAAGTTGTCATGGACAAAAGGGATGGGATTGTCTCAAAACAGTGTTTATAAATACAAAGGAGAATGTCTTTCTATCTGCTGCATTTGACTCAGTCACCTGACTCCACTTACAAGAGAGTTCTTTATGCCATTGTGAGATGCCACTGCAAGACCAAATACGTTTTTATTGATCTTTTTATGTTTAGTCAAATGTATAAAAAAATAAATTATCAGCAGAATCAGGACACGAAAAGGCTTGTGACTCCATGGCATAGCCTAAAAAGGAACCCACAGCATGGCTAACATTGTCTGATGAGAAAATATTTCACAGATCTTTCAATAAATACTCTCCTGACTTGCAGCCTTCTAGAAGGGAGAAGAATAATTAAAGGTGCTGAAGGCAGGAAAATTTTGGATCAGATTTTGGATATTGATTACTTGAAATGCTGATCAGGAATTGTGTCTTCTGTGAATCTGGCAACTCCCAACCCAGGTCATTGCATCTGGCAGGGCTGTGCCTCAGAAAGAGAACTTGGATGCCTGAAATCATCTAAACACTTTTAAGAGTAGACATAAAATGTGTTGTTTTCCTCATACTAAAAAGTCCTCAGTTTTTTTCCTGAGAAATGTTTGTGCTTTTGACCACAATTTAGATTTACATTTCTTGACTTCAGAGATCTTTGCAAAATTGACACATTTTACTATAGGTTTTCTGTGTTTGTTTTGTTGGGGTTCTTTTATAGTAGCTCCAAATGCCACATAAATGATTGTCTTAACCATATCATCAATTATGTTTTGTGATCAATGGAATTATTTTGTATCATCAACTTCAGCATAATCAGAACTTTTTCCAACATTCCACACCCAAGCAGCTTTCGATGTGATTTAAAATGCATGTACCAGCTAAAACTATACCTTGGAAAATACAGTCCAATGAGCTTTTGTTCTTACTCTCAAATAAGTAGTTCCCCAATATTCTTTCTCCAGCTCCCTCTCATAGATGTATGGAATGGTACGTTCCATACTGTGAATGTGTCCTTTTTGTTGTGTAAAAAGTTAAATTGTCATCATAGCAATTCGCATTTTTAAAAGCTCTTTGAGATGTTTTATAGTCATTTTTCTGAAAAAGATACAGCTGGCACAAAACTGTTAGTGTGTTGAAGAATAGAGATCTTGCCAGGTGCATTTTAGATTGAGCTTGTGTGTGACTGTCATTCATTAATAAAAGGGTTATCGCTAAAGAATGGTAAGTTGGAAGTGAGATATGAGATCAAAGATTACACTAAATGAATTCTGTTAACATTTCTCTACTGTGACTTACCACAGCCGTGTAATTTATGGGCCATTTTGGTGATAGGGTCCAACAGTAGAACAGTCTGCTTCATAATGTGATAAACTGCTTTTTTACTGTCTCTTCCTTCTGAAGTACTTTAATTCCAGGAAAACTTCTAACATTACAAATCTTGTCTTTCTTCCATTAATAAATTATCTTAGTTATCTCAAATGCATGCTAAATAAAACTGTTATGCCATGGCACTGTACCCAAAATGCTTGACTGTACTTTAGCAAATCAAAACCAATCTTCATCAGGAACATACATTATAAATTACACTTTGCCCAGTAAATGTTCATCAGTGGTAGCAGATTTTTTAATCTGAGAACATTTAAGAGAAAGAAAAGATGTGGTGCACTGATCAAAACTACAAAAATAGCAAGTCTTTGTACCTTACACAGATATACATCCATAAAATAGTTCTTATATGATGTCAGTAGAAAGGTAGAGGCTTGTATTAGCAGGTTCCTTTCACTGCATATTTCATATCTAAAGCTCTGTCAGAGATATCATGATACTGACATGGGACTACCCGAGTTGTGCACATGCGTGCACTCCCTCAAAGCCACTGTTTGTGCGTCTGTTTTATTGTTTGGCTCATTTATTATTTAATAAGTTCTATTCTGCAGTTAGCACGTGCATAAGGCAAATATATGGGCTTGTATGGTGACTGAAATTAGCATGCAGTCTTAATAGTTTCTTTTAACTTGTTTCTTCTTGAAAGTATATTAGTGAGTTTTGTAACTAACTTGTTGAGTAAAGATAATTAAATGTTAAGGCTGTCAGCGACAAAGTAGCTAGACTGAATTTGAACAGGCCAAACTGATTGTCTTCCCAATCTCTGCTGTAAAGAAGGTGGGAATGAGCCAGAGCCTTATTTTGGGAGGTGGAGAGCATGCCCCTGCCTCCCAGCGACACCCTGGCCCCTCCTCCCTCTCAGCTCTCTGTTCGCTGTGCAAGAGTCTGCATATAGGATCTGTAATGGACTCTGCTTCAAGCTCTGCATGCTTATGAATTATGTCAATAGCGAGTTATACAAACTGGGTGTTTATTTTTTTCAGAATATATTGTTTAGATGACCAAAAATAATGAGACATAGAAAGGATTTTAGAGACGGGGTTTGGTGTTTTCTCAGAAAGTACAACCAAACATGAAATAACGGAATTATATACTTGTTCACACTCTTGTTAAATAAGAACTATGATTTTAAATTATGGAAAGGAATTGTGTGACAGACCCCAAGGCTGTCCATGTGCCAGAGGCACAAAGGCTGACTTCTTAATAAGCATGTTTTGAAAGTAGCTCAAATGCTTCAATGTCCCCTTCTGAAATTCACAGGTTGGCTTCCACACATTTTTGTGGGTTTTATCAAATAGAATAATTTGTTCATTTCTGGAAAAACACTGTGGTTAGAAATGCCAAAATATATACATTTAGGAAAGTGATTACCAAAAAAAAAAAAAATAAAAAGTTGAGAGATGGTTCCATCATTATTTCTTTTTTCCTTAAAATTTTCTAAACTTGTACTGCTGCTTCTTATTCACATCACCTAGCATTCATCAGGTGCTGAATTTTAGCTTATCTCACTTTCAATTTTAAAAAATCTCAGTCATTTTGTTTTGTACTGCTGTACCTTTGATATTAACGCAGAGTACCTTAAGTAAATGTTGAAAAACAGAATGCTTACATATAGAAGTTGATGACATGGAACAAGCGTGTTTCAGGAACTGGGTTATATGGATGTGGTTCATTATCTTATTTATTATTAATTGGGTTTTGGTTTTTAAGTATTTGTTTAAGTCTGCTTAGTGACATACTCTGATATTTCTAGAAAGCGTGAGTGATTATTGCTTGGAACCAAGTGTGAAGAGAAGATAGAAGGGTTTTGGCACATTGCGATCAGTTGCCAGACACACCAGATTCTCAATGAAGAGTCTGAGAACCCTGTTTAAACACCTGTGTCAGTTTTGCCATGAGTACAGTAACTTGTTCTGTTTTCTGCTGATGGCTGAAGTTTGTGTGAAAAAACATGACAGGCAAGTGCTGATATTCAGTGTTCTTGTGCTTTGTACAAATGCACTATCCAGGTTTTTTTCCTGTGATTTCTTTTTAAATACTGCCTTAATGGGGAATTGCTAGACAGGATCAGCTCTAGGCTAGGTCTGTGGACTGGCACTACCAGATTTGAGAGGAGGGTTTGCAGAATATTTTAATGTTTAACCATGGAATAATGTGTTAGGAGAAGTTTCTTCACAGTCTGCCAAGAGTTGGCAGTTCTTGTATGTCTAAGCAGTGTTATAAATTCAAAAAGTTCACTATCATCCTGTCTAATGTGATTGTGAGTGTTCTTGTCATCTACAGTTATATAAAAACCTCTTAACCAGAGGAGAATTTGGATCTCAGCTAGATTTTTCTTCCATCTGATACTTTCTATGGAAATGTCTAAATCATGCTGCACATTTGCTTTAGACACATCCTATGCTAAACATTGTTGGCATCCAGCTGTATTTTCTCAGACAAGCTTTCTAGATCAGCAGAAAATGGTTCCCTAAATAAGGTGAATTGTTCTTTCTTGTGGAAAAAAGATGTTGGAAATGGTGTTCAAACTACAGTATATTGTCAGACCCTTTAGTGTAGCTTTATGCACTGAACTAGTGTAGCTTTGTGCACTGCACTGTCAGTACTTCTACCGAAAGCGGAGTTCCTTACCACTTTAAAAAGTGAAAATTCTCAGGGCAGGAGCTCAGTCCTGCTCTCATTCTGGAGGACACTCGACTGGTGCAAAAGAAATTGAAGCTCTCGCCCAACCACATTAGGTCATTTCTGGAGAAACCTTTGATTTGGAGGCACCTAGACCTTTTAGGTTTGCCTGCAGTCCAGAGCATAAGAATGCATTGACAAAGAGAAGAGTCGTAAAGCAGAACAGCTGGCAGCTGCTGCGCTCTGGCAGTCCCCTAATGGTTGCAGGGCCAAAGGAGGAATAACCAGTTGGCATACTTTGAAGTGGCCCTAGGACTCCTCTGCACGTGCCCATCATAGGCCCCTTTCCTGCATACACGAGCAGAGATGTCTCTGGTGGTTTTATGCTCTTGTTCTCAAAAGGAAAAACTGATTCTAAGAAAGAACCAAAGAGCAGACTTTTATATTTTTGTTTAATATTGAAAAGGTTGTTGTCATTTAGACTTCATAAAGAACCTTTTATTGGTGCTGTCTGCAAACATGCCAACTGAGAGAGATTGACCTCAGGCCAACATGAAAACAGTTCTCTGCTGCGAACCCTTCCTTACCAAAAGCTCTCCAACAATCTTTGGACACAGAAAATCAAAGCCAAGACAAAGAAACTGTATTCAGTGCATATTTTCTGTAAAAGAACCCTTAGGTCATCTCAGGAGTCACAGTCAGTGTATCAAACACCTTCCTTCTCCTTGGTCTCCCAAGGCAGCTTTCTTTTCTGCATCTTTGAGGGTCTTTTTCTGAGATGCCTTCCCCTGCCTAGACATATCCTTGTATGTTCCTCTTATGTTTAAGTAACAAATTGCTGTTTTTATTAAGACTCTGTGGTCTGAAGATAGTCAAGATTTAAATGATTTACATTTAGAAGGAGCCAATCTGTTTTCAAAAGTGTCACACTTCCACAGTTAACTTATTTGTGAAACCGCATTTCTTTTGCCCCAAGATTCACCTCTCTTTTTATTCTTTTCTGTAATCACCAGGAATATTTTGTGATTTTTTGGTTTTGAACCATTTCTGAAACAGTTAATTTCTTTTTGTTTGTCCTCCTTCCCTATCTGCTCTGTGCCCTACTTCTCTTTTGTTTTCTCTCCTGTTCTTCACTTTTATATTGCAAATAATTCTCTTTCCCTTTTGGCCCCACACCTTCATTCCAAACCCCAATTTTATGTGTTTCCCTTCAATGATTAAGGAACCTAAGATAGTTACCTCTGTACCCAGTAGCTAGCATCTCAGTCTATACCTTATTAGGTACATCTTTTGCACTTGTAGTACAATCAGTAGGGGGGTTTTGAGTGGTGTTTTGTTTTTTTCATACTTACTGTTTTGGCACTGTTCTTCATGCTCTGTGTTTTTTATTATGTTGTGATCAGAGAGTACACTGGAACAAATCACACTTCATGTTGAGTATCTTGGTAAGTTGTTTAATAGAAAATTGTGAAGTATCAAAATAGCTTTTAAAGAGATCTTAATCACCTGTGCGAATAGATTGTCTAAGTTTAAGTATACAACTAGGTAATTAATTAGCTTAAAGATCCAAATGCATGCTTAAGTAGATGACCATGCCCCCAGGCTCATCCACTTGTTTCTACTCAGTTAAGCATTCGATATTATCTGTAATACAAAGTATTCCCGTTGAAGGGCTCATACAAGTCTTGCCACAGAGCCAAGTAATTATACAGTATTTTCCGTAGCGTGTCATACAAGTACATCATTTTGAACATGTAGCTACTATCCTCTAATACTGACATTAATAAGTATCAGATAGAGTAATTGATCAGGGGAGGCCAATTTGAAATTGTTCTGAATCAAAGGGTTTTTTTCATATTTTTTTCCATGGTTGCTACAGTGTTTTAATACAATTTCTTTTCCTAAAAATTCTGGCATATTTTTTCATTTTTGAGATGTAGCTGCTACGGATGTTAGTCAAACAAAATGTAGCTGGTGTCAGCTCCTGTGGGGAATTAATCTTCTGCAGCAGTTTTTTAAATGGGAACTGCAAGTGCCCAGCACCTCTCATATCTAAACCTTATGCTTATTCATATGCTAATGATAATGTCTGTGAAAGCCAGTACTCAAGCCGTGTCTTTTTTGTGAAGGTGTATTTCATAGTGTCTGATACCTACAGATCACATGAATATAGACATCGAGCTGCCCGATTGTGTCTACACATCTCAGCTGGGCATCTAAGTGATAGTACTGTGCATCCAACTCATTGCTGATATAAAATTGAACCTGAAAAATGGAGGATGATTATGCCATATAGTAGTCTTGCTCAGTCCATGTTGTGCACCCAAGGAATTTGAGGAATAGGAAGTCCAGATCAGTAGCTGGTGTCAGGAAAATCAGAATGTTATAGTTGGTAGGAACTAGGAGGGGAGGGGGATGTATACTGCACAGTGTTGGTAGTTCTGGGCTGTCCGTTGACTTCTTATCCTGATGATGTGTTCTTGTCATCTCCTCTATATCTTGAAATGGCTCACTGTTTACATAGGGGAAAGCAATACTTCTGTTGCTGTATTAAAACTGTTAGTAATGACTGCAACACATTAGCTGTGATTACCAGAAGATTGTTCAGGCTAATGACTTTGAAATTTGTGTTAGATAAATTAAATTTGATTTTAGTTCAAAATAAAATATTTCTTTCTCTCACATACTTTGGTAAGTTTTTAATGATTGTACTGCAATTATATTAGCTGTTTGAAAGGTGGCCGTGCATGTGGAGTATATGTACACAGAGAGAGAGAGAAACTGTATGGTAAAAAGGAAAATGTTGCAAATGTGCTAAAAGTTGTGGGCAAAATACTGCTTTTTGTTATGCCCATAAAACCTTGTTGACTTGAGGGGGAGTGCACAAGTGTAACTATGAGCAGAATTTGTCCCTTTTATCTGAGATGCATTATCAAAAACTTCTACGTCAGCAGAGGTTCAAATAATTGGGGGAAATGCTAGGTATGATATTCCTGCTGGGGAACATAACCTAGATAAAAGGGAGGTTCCGACTGAAGGTGTTCTAATAAATAGATTTTAGTCTATTTTATTTTGTATTTCTAAAGAGTGTTGCTTGAGCATTTGTGTTGAGAAGCACTGGAAAATACATTACTCACTAATCATAGTTGTAGTATGTTTAAGGAATGATGATGAAACTAAAATCCAGAAGATGGAGGAAGAGTTCTCACACATCCATAGGAAAATACGGGGTTAAAGTGGACTATATTTTAAGCAGTGTTCAGTTGACTTGCTGTGTGGGGAGAGACTGAGCAGTCCTGGCTAATGACTTGTAGGTACTGAATCCTCAGGTCTCTCAGGTGGTTTCACTCGACCAGTTTCAGCAGAATGATGAAAAGGTTGAGATAAAATAAACTGACAGTTGCTACTCATCGCAGGCAGCAAGCTGTACCCTGGCAGATGAGACCCTGGGAGCCCTCTTTTTTTAAACAAAGGCTTTCACTGCAGTGAGCAATGAACTCCACACAAAAAGGGAAAAGGAGAGAGAGATTGGCAGCTGGTGACCGACAGGAGGAGGGAAAGGAGGGAAACTGAGAAACACAGCAATTGTTGGCTAATTAGAAGCCGTTCCCACCTACTTAATACCAAGCCATTAAGCAGAAAACACTTTTCATCTTACTCTCTCTGCTACACATGACATTATACTCCAATCAATACCCTCCCACTGGCTGCCCCACTGCCCACAAATGAATACACTGCAGTTCAAGAATGCAGTAATTGAGTCAGGGCAGTGAAACTGCAGCTCACAGTCAAGATCTTTCTCTGAAGATATTAATGTAGCGTTTGTGATGCTTGGATAAAGAAATCAAATCCCTATATGGACAGCTGTCAACAACTGGTAAATGGACAAAGTCAGCAATGGATCCATTTTAACCTTTGATTGAAGAGACAATAAGTGTTTCTTTTCAGAGTACTTTTTTCCCATTTGAGTAGGAGATCTAGGGGTTCTGCACCCAGGTGTTTAGATTTTCCAGGCCATTTTGCACTCCGATCCTCGGTTATACCTACAGAAGATATATATGCACATCATTATGTACATGCAAGAATACATCTCTGTATCAATACATCTCACAGGCTTCCCTGTTTACTGCAAGGCTTTGAGGTAGCCCTAATCTTTTAAAAGCATTTACAACTGCTTGCTTTTTTTTTTTTCAGTTTTGTAGGCTACATATACTCAAGCTATGTTTTTATTTCATTTTAAGTTCTGTGATGATTTTTAGGAATTGCCTTAAAATGTACAGTTTGGTCCACCATAGCACATTGTGCAGCAGACCCAGAACCTTACATTTCGATCATTGGGATTTTACATTTAAGTTCTGCATTTAGATTCTCACAACAATTTTTTTTTCAAATTAAATCCCTTGTTCCCTGAGCCATCTGGAGTTGGTAATACTATGCACAGTCTGCAGCATAAAATAATACTGTGCAGACTGCGGTATAATTCCTTCTTCATGCCAGTTTTGTCACCACTGAATCAAAAGAGCAGGAAACTGTTACTCTCCCTCCTTGCTTAGTCTGAAGAAGAGATCAGTGTAAATCTTTTGGAAGTGCTGGAAGGAAGTTCCAATCCAACTGTCCATCCCTTTCAATTCCAAAGTGAATTGGATATCAGTTCAGGAACTTAGATTCCTTACAGTGCAAGTTTGAAATCATTTTTCAACCCACATAGATTGTATACTGTGCCATCTGATATTTGCAGAAAGAGACTACCATCATGTGTGCTATTCATTGTCATAATAATATTGTGGCATTTGCAGTATGGCTTTTCTTCAGATGCTGCTTGCTAAAGTACTTCTTACACACATAATTCTATAACGAGCTGTTGACTTGCCTAGCTGAGCCTTGAACCCTTGAGTTAGGCATTATGTATGTGCAATAAGTTAGCCTACTACTTGAGGCTGTCACCATTTAACAGCTTATCTATATCTGAGTAAGAATAGTTAAAGCTGAGTATAGTCAGTAAGCCTGACAGAGTAGCAAATGTTTTGCATCTTTGAAATTGCAAGCCAAATAACAACAAAGTGCTACTTTGTTACCTCTTTCCATTTGTATTATATTTTAATCCTATTAATATAATTATCATTAATTTTCACTGAATTGGTCCCCCAATATTGTAAAGCACCTTTTCAGCCACCCTCTTTGTATATGTTGCTTGGGTTTCTTTTGATACATGTTAATGACAATCTTAGGAAAAGATTTGTCCTCAATACCATCTATAAAGAGGAGAGAATCATCTTCTGATGGAGAAAGCTGGAATCCTCACCACTTGTAAAGATGTAAGTATCCAAGACACAGAAGTTGGATATGATAAGGCATGGAGACAGAGGATACTTGGATGGGACAATCAAAGCTACATTCCGATTCCATGTAGGTGCAATCCACTTTTTAAAATAACCTGGTTCTAACATTTGTGGCTGTAAACTATGGGACTTTGATTCATTTAAACACAGAGGTGTACAAGTTCAGTCTTACTTTGACTAGATGCCAGCTAGAAGGATCAGAGGCAGGCTAGGGAAAACATGAAGAGCAGTTGGCAGTCTTTCTGTTTCTCAGTGCCAGAGCCTGTGGGGTTAATTTGAAGATACCCGAATCACCTTGGCAGCATCATCTTTAGTCTTTCCCAGAACTGTGGAATTTAATGAACCAGGACAATAAACATAGGATCATAGAAAAATAGTCATGGAAGGGACTCTAAGAAGTCATCTTCTCCAGCACCAACGTAGGAGGAACTGTATTTATGTCATTTCTAAGAGAAGTTTGTCTTGCCTGTTCTTAAAAAAATACCTGGCAATGGACCTTCCACAGCATCCATAGGCAATCTGTTCTAAAGGGTAAAATGATACAGGAAAAGGAAAAAACTAGAAAGCCTTTCTTTTGTGCCTAAGCTGTCTGTAATTCAAACTCTGTATCTGTTCTATCCAATGATGACTTCAAATTCATTCCTTCTATCTTTGCAGTAACTCCAGAGAAAGGAATTATCTGACAAATGCTGAGGGTTAGAAAAAAAATTATAGTGATTTCTGAAAAGGATGGTTATAAGCATTACTATAGTCTAAGTATTAGGTATGATGGAATGTAGTTCCTTCTTATGAGCAAAACTGATGGAAGGAGGTAGAAAGAAAACACAAGGATTCTATTTCCATTTCATTTCTTTTCCAGCTATATTGTCAAGTAGGACTAGTCCATATCACTCAGCTGAGCACAGTAGATCGGTGTCTGCTCCAAAAGGGCAGTAAGAACAAGGGCTTTACCAGCAAAAAGTAGACCAATGCAGAGGGAATCATTGCTGCTTATTCTAAAATGGTCTCTAAGTGCTGGCAAGCTTTGTTATTCAAAGTCTTTTACATAATTCAGGACTCTTCTCCTTACATAAGTTTTTAAAGCAGGAAAGCAGCTAGATTTCTGATTTCATCTTACTGACTTAATCCACTCATACTTCAACTCTTACTAGAGATGCACCTGAACTCACATGAAATGCTTTAGATACTTATTTATGATTGAGGTTGTTTCTTCTAGAAACCTAGATGTGAGATCTGAACAAACTTTTTTTCCATTCTAAACTGTATGTTTTGATACTTCAAAAACCAGACTGATTTTTCTCCAGGTTCAGAGTTCAGGAATTGAATCCATATCCTCAAATAAATAAAATTACAGTACCACTGTGTGCCTTCAGAACTCTCGATTCTCAGAGAGCTGTACTAAATCCTGTTTTGCCAGTATTTTGTAATGAGAAATCAAAATATTTACAAGCCAAATGGCTCATCTTTTGAGCCCTTATCAAATGCTTTTATTCCCTTTTCATCAATTCTTTTTTTCTCCTCCCATGGCAACTTAATTAAGGTTGTTTTTTTTCTGATCTTGGAGCCCCTTCTGATAATCTTACCTGAAATAGTTCCCTAGTTCCATGTTCTCAAGTCAAATTCTTTTCTGTATGTCACTCTTCTTTCTATCCTAAGATTTAACCATAGCTGCCTCGGTTAGCAAGAGCTTCCTACAGAGAAGCTTCCAAGTTAGAAGCTGGCAAAGCTATTGTTTGCATAGGACTCATTCATGAAAAAAAGTCTGAGGCTATATTTGTCTTCTGCAGAAGTTATAACTAAGGGAAGAGAGTACAAAAAGCATCAATCTTCAAATAGATCAAATGATCAATAAAACACACTCAAATTGCATCCAGCAAGCATTCTGCTCAAGGAGACACTGCTTCAGGAAAATGGCTTCATCACAGTTAAACAGAAAGAGTATCCTGTGGAAGCAGTTATGGCCAGGCAGTTAGTTGGTCTTCCATACCATGTGAAATAGAGGTGTGTTTGATTTTTTCCTACCAATTTCAGTCATCGCACTCTGCTGCGAATGCTCCAGATTGATGGATGGAGCCTCTCTGGAGAAAAAGGATGTTTCTTTCCCCTACTTGCATGTACACTGAGCACTGCAGAGACACATATTGCTTTGGTTTTCATATTGTGACATGCCACTGTGCTTGGGGGTGTTTGAGAGGGGTGTTCCTAATGGAAAGAAAGAAGAAAATTCTCTATGAACATTGCCTATTGTCAGACTTAAGATGAGATATGTTGTCCATTACTGATTTCCATAAACTTGAGCTTTGTGTTCAGATCATTGAGTCTTCAGGGCCTCCCTAGCTGTAAACATTTTCAAGTATTTGTCTCTAAGGATGCATGTGTGGGACCTGCTAATGTCCAACATAAACAGGGGAAAACGTTTTTTTCCTGACCTTGTAATTTCAGTGTAGAGAGAAATTTGTGGTCTAGATATTAAGTAGGCTGTTGCATTTTATTTAGACTAGACTGAGGTTTCCTATGTGCCAGAGAATCTCAGTCTCCATGGATAAAACAAGGGCTTAAGAGCTTCTGAAGTAATCATTACTTAGAAGACTGAAGGATTGTACTCTACAGCTTCCTGAAAGCAGATGAAAAAAGCTTCCCTCCATCAGTGTTGTTTTAATTGTGATTCTGAGGTGTTAGCAGTTGAAAATGTGTTTGGTTGCTGCAAGAGTTAGCTGAAACTTTATTTTTTATTTAATATTTTAAATGACAGTTTTGATTAAAAAATGGATTATTCATTTCCTCTCCCCTACCGCCCCCATAAATTTAGTTTGGGTTTTGGATTAATCCTAACTCTTCGTAGTTCTTTCCTTATTCCAAAGCTGTTTCCATTGGCTGATTTAGATGCAGTTCTCTAGGCTGCACCTCCAGACTGCACAGAAGAAATATATAAATACATATGTATATGTTTGGCAATTGCCTATGTGGTAATCTTCCCGGTTTTCATATCTACCTGAGACCCATCAGGCTCTATCATGTTTGCTTTGCTATACACTATTTCACTTATCTAGTTTGAGCCAACTTTTTATCTGCTGAAAGTAAGATTAACAAATCATTATTAGCAAATATCATCATCGATAAAAATTGACCCTTAGAACAATCTCAGACTAAGCCACAGTGGCTCAGTCTCAGTAGGTGCCTCGGAAGGCTGGGTTTGGCTGGCTGATGGCGCACGTCTTGTATGGCGTACCTCCGGTGGTGTGCTTCTCTGTGTTGGCACAGTATGAGGTAGAAGTGAGCAGCACTCCCCTATTGCAAAGTCACTCTTTCTTCCTCATCTTCCTGTCATATTAGCAGTATTGTAAGCAGAAATACTTGAAACTACAAAGTGTGGGGTTTAAATCAGTTTTAACTGAAACTGCAGCCACTAATGGTCGTTTTTTATGTATTGCATGTCACCACAAGGAATCTGAGAATGTTTCTGATCCTTCAACAGCAATCTTCCTGTAAATTTGAGATTCTTTTAAATTTAACCTTAAGGTAATTCAGAATTTCCTGGCTTTATTATGCTCCCTGGGGGAATAATTGTTGTCATCATTTAACTGTTTTTACACACAAATCCCTGATACAAACTCAGCCTTGATTACATCAAGTGCAGTTTTATACATGAATGACGCAGACTTGTACCTGAAAATTAGGTCTATCTTGATAACCAGAGAAAACTATGAAACAGTTTAAGCCATTACATGTATTTATCACCAATCCATGGTATCCTTTGGAAAAATCACAATTTTTATTAATCATTATGAAAAGTAAGATCTTTAATAGAAAATTGTTTCTTAAGGAACAGAGTACTGTCGTGGAGACCAAAGTGTAAGAGACTTAACACCAGGAGAAATTTGGTACTTTTAGGTCAACTCTTCATGTAATTTACATAGAAAAAATAGCCTAATACTGTTCTTGCCCCTAATTAAATGAAATTGGTATTCTTTCACACAAGTGCTTCATTTAGCAGCAGTGAGGTATAGCAGGATGTGAAACACGAGAAAAGAAGAATTAATTTCATTGTAAGCTGAGGAACAAGGTCCACGATCATAAGTCTTTACAAGTAGTCTTGTCTTATCTAAATGACACAGCACAGTTAATATTCATCCGGGAGTGGCTCTGCATCTTTCCATTGGAAATACTTGATATCGAGAAATCGTCTTTGAGTAAGAACCACAGGTTATTGAAATAGTATATACATGTCTTTCCCTCGGAACTGGGGGAACATGCCTTTCGACTCCACTTTGCTTCCTCTATGTTTCTTTGAAGTTGTTACGAGCTTCCTGAGGGAGTCCAGCATGAGCAAGATGCGGCCCTTCCTGCAGGCAGGTGCAAAAAACCCTTATTTTTCATTTCGCCTGTGCACCCATACCATCCTAGACAGCAATGCTACGTGGGACGCCCTTGCAAAAGGACACTCCTTTCTAGCGTCTTACATCAAGACACCAATGCAAACCTGATCTTTTTAATCCCCCTCTCGTGACCGTCTACGGGCGTTTTGTTTGCAGGAGGCGATGTGGGGCCAACCCCCACCCTGGCTGGGGCAGGGGGCTGAGGGCAGCGGGTGCTTGCAGGGGGGCCGGGAGCCGGCGTTAGCCTTCAGAGGGTGCGCTTTGATCCCACTGGATCACACAGCAATTTGCTGTGGCACAAGCAAGGGAGCGGGCGAGTACAGCTGCTTGTGCCTGAACAGCAGCATCACACGCCAGCAGCCCGCTGTTGAGGCAAGGCTCTCATCTTCTGCAACAAACCACTTCGGCTTATGTGCAGTCTTCAGAGATGGAACCTGCCTCTTTTTTTCACTGAGTTGGGTGTTAGGTATTCAATCAGCGTTCAGATTTATGCTTTAGATGCTCATGAAAGAGGATGCTTTCCTTCGTGTGCCTGTCAGTGGTGATGCTTGCATGCAATTTTTCTATTTTTGGAGTTATTTTCTTAAAATATTAACACAAACATTCTGCCACGTAGACAAATCTGTGGAGATACCGAAATCTGAAGAGTTAAGAGATTTGCAGTATAAGGTTTTGTTTTACCCTTTGACTTCCTTATAAATCCTTTTTTTTTTTCTGTAATGTGAAAGGTGTCTTCAGGAACATAGCTTATCATTTTCCTGTGATATATGTGTGCTTTAAAACATGGTCTAAAATTGCACAGAGAAAATCATGTTCAAGATCTAGTAATATAGTTGCATTCAAGACAGAATAAAAGGCTTATATTACTACATCTGATTCAAAACAATGGCTTAATTGGCCAGGAAAATGTAGTTATCAGATGATAAAGATATGAAGTCAAGGGCAAGATATGCCTGAAAACAAGCATTTTCCTGCCTAAAATTAGGCAAAGTTAATAGGTTAAATTTTGTTTATTGAATAAGAGATCCCAAAGTTGATTGATATAGTAATTTCACTGTTTGCTATGGCAAATATTTAGCTCATTATCAGTTTTAATAGCATTTTGCAGAACAAGCCTTTTCTTGACATGCAGAAAATACTATTAAATTTCCCTGCATAGATACATTGTTATGACATGCAATAACTACTTGAATATAAAGGGGATTAATAATTTAAAAGGTGTTAACAAATTAGGGCCATCATTAAAAATAGACTTTGAACCATTTTGTAGAAAAATCAGATTGAGGTAATGCTCCGCTCTTATGATAAAGAATTACAGCATTAATTCTGCAAAGTGAACTTATTGCTCCTATTCGTCTCCAAAACCCTGGAGCATTAAAAGACAGGAAGAATGAAATGATCACTGCGTTTTTTCAGGCACAACAGCTCTAATATTTCCATCACAGTTTCACAGCTCAGCTTGCATGGTTGTGCTAGAGGAAAAAGCCCATAAACGTCATGCTTCCCTTTGTTTTGTTTTTGCTGGTCTTATGAAATCGGGTCGAATTTTTTCAGACAGTTTATATTAATATACTGAGAATTTTGCTTGTACAGCATCTGTGCAGAGTATAAAGCAAACATTTCTTCTATACAGAAGCTGTTCTTTTCTTGATTTTAAAATGTAATCCTCAGTTTTCTTTTGCATTTTGTTTTTTCTCTCTTGCAACAATTGATGACCAGAAGCATTTCAAGGTTGAATTCTTGTTGGTTTGCAAATTATTTATTTGCTTTCTTTCCAACTTGAGATAAACAGAAATAAGATCACTTTTGAAGCCTTTTCTTCATTGTTTCATATTGCATCCATGAAACACGCAGAAAAATTAATCCTTTTTTTTTTTTTTGCAAAAGTGTATTAGGAAATACATTTGTGACTTACTCATGTGATTAATCCCTGCCCATATGAATAGTTTCACTGCAGTAAGTGTCAGGAGTGGACCCTTATTCTAGAAATAGTTCAGCTGAAAGATTTAAACAAGCTTTAAAAGGCTTAGCTTCTATATTTGCTTCATTCCTGTTATTGTTTTCTTTCAGATGTATTTTGGAGATGAAAAAAATAATTTCTGGGATTTAAGTAATAAATTACACATTTGGAGGACAGAGATACCAGGAGCTCTTTCAGGCCCCGAAGGTAGCAAAATATTTGTCCTGTCCCTCTCTCTTACTCTCACTTGCCATGGCAGTCATCTCCCTTCATAACATTTCCCTCTCAACCCCTTTCCTGAGTTTTCCCTCTCCTTCTCCTTGCACTTTCTGAGACCACCGAACCCAGCTGGTGCCCTCGCTGTTGCCAGGCCCTTGGAGGAGGAACTGTTTTTGTTATACCCACCTCTCAATAACTGTACTGAAGAAGATGCCAGAAGTCCAGTGCTGAGATATGTTCAGTTCTGATAGTATTTTCTTTCCAGGGAATTTGTTTGTCAGCACCAATTTTTATCCCTAAACTCAAGTCTCCAATATTGGCAATGGTGCAACATAGAGTTTAAATAAAACAATGAGTTTCCAGTCATCTAGCTGTGATTTTAGCAGTCAGATGTTGTTAAAGTACCAATCAATAAATGGTTAAAGCATTGCCTATATAGCACCTTCATTCCCGCTAATACTGAAAAATTCATAACAGCATGACATTTTTCAGGCAGAAGTGCATATGTTGGTGCAGACAAAAAGAACATCTCCTTTTATGTACCAATATACCAGTGTTTGATTTTTTTAATCACACAGAATGAAGTGTGATGGAGAAGGTAGAACATGTAGCAGAGGAGAAAACATTCATGTTCTGATAAAGTATAAAATAAGAGTAACTGTGGTAGAGATACAGTTAGCAAGGGACATCAAGGATAACAAACTATTAGTACGTTATTAGTCAGAGGAAGATCAAGGGGAGTATTAGTCTACTATACAACAGAGGGGAGAAACTCTTAATAGATGACCTAGGGGAGGCCAATGTGTTTTAATGCTTTTTTTGCTTTAATCTTCACTGAAAAGGTCAGCTGGGATCATGTGGCAAACGGGGTTTATATCTGCCACAAAAAAGCAAGATCCAAGGCTAGAATAGGAGAAAGTAGGCTAGAGAGTACTTAGAGGAGTTAGATCTTCAAATCAGATGGGCCTCAGAAACTTCATCCTACAACACTTAAAAAACTGGCTGGAACAATCTTGAGGTCATTAGCCATTTTTGAAAACTCATGGAGGTCAAGTCAGGTTCCAGAGTAGTGGAAAAAGACAAACGTGATGCCTGTTTTTAGAAAGGGGAAGAGGAGGAGCCGCCAAGGAATTTCAGGTAGATCAGCTTAAGATCCTGTCTTGGAAAACTACCAGAACTTACAATCAGATGTTTAATAGATACCTAGGAGAAAATGGAAATGTGCAACAGTCAAAATGGATTTGCCAAAACTAATTGTGTCAGCCAAAATAATTAACAGGGCAACAGGACTGCTGGGTAAAGAAGTTAAAATAAGGAGGATATATATGATATAGTCTGTCTGAAGCTTTTGACATAGTATTATACCCAACATTTATAAAGAAGTAAGAAAGCATGGACTACATGAGCCTGCTGTCAAGTGGGTTAATAATGATTATAAAAAAATCTGACTGTTAAAAGCTACCAGTGGCCATTGTTAGAAATGGAAGGCTATTTAGCATGTGCTTCTACAGGGATTGGAGTCTGTACTATCTTATATTTTCTTTCCTCATCTGGAGACTGGAACAGAGAGTAAGCTTATTACATTTGCAGATAACATGAACTAGGGAAGGAACATAAGCATTCTGGTTCATAGTATTGCAGTTCAAAAGGATCTTGACAAATTGAGAAACATATGTTGTAATGTTCTCAGCATTAGTGTATATATATGTGTGTGTATATATAATGAAGAATAATCAAGTGCATAGTTATAAAAAGGGAACAAGTACCAGTTCTGTAGAGAGGGGAAAAAAAATCTAGATGCAGTAAATCACAAGCTGAACCTGACTCAACAGTGTTAAGCTGTTGTAAAAACTGCAAACATCTTACTACGGTATTAAAAAATGATGACTCGTGAAGTAATCCTTCTGCTCTACTCAACACTGATAAGGTCTCAACTTAGTATCCTGGCAGTTCTGGATATCATGCTTTATGAAGTATGCAGACAAGCTGGAGAAAGTTCAGAAATGTTGAAAAGGAGAGAAAAGATTAATTTAATGGTAGATTTTGAGCTTCTGTGTCTACAGAAGAGACCCAGGGAAGACACAATAGCAGATTTGAGATATGTAGACTTTGAAGAGGGGGAGAAAATAAATAATGATCTTTTCTCTTTGTCCATGATAGGTTGAACTAAAAGTAGTGGGGCGGAAAAGGCAATTACTGGAAGGATGCTTCTGATAGGCCACTGGGAAAAACTTTGTAACAGTTTGAGGAATGGACTGTGTCATGTCCATTGTAGCCATGTGTTTCAATGGTTTAGGAGTTGCCATTATGCTGAGGGTGACTTTTATATATATTTGTTTATTCATATCAGAAAATAGAGATAGCAACGTTCTGAACATGCTGTAATTCTGGAGATAAGGCTGCAAAATGTCAGTGACAGGATCTTGTGGCCTAGCAGAACAAAAAATAGAAATTATTTTCTGGGAATAAAGAAACTTGCATTTTATTTGAAAATAAACACTCATCTGCTAAGAAAGGTTGGCTAAGAATCATTTCATTTTCATTGTGCCTCAGTTTGCCCATCTGTGAAATCAGCTTTAAGATGTTGATAATTTTTATAAAATAGCTTTCCAAAATACTTCTTGGCTTGAGGATCATAAGAGACAGATATTCCTTGCCTACCCTGGTCCATCCCCTCATACTTTCCTCCCTGGAAGCTCTCCAGTTTTTTCTTCGCTTCTTACACCTGCTCTTCTCCTCCACAGAAACCATTTCAAGGCTACCAAAATATTGAATTTTGTTATCCCATTGGTTCTTAGGGCAACAATATCCAGTTTTGCCTATTGTTGAAACACCTGGAGTCAGCTTCCTATTCAGGTTTAATGTGAGGGAAGGCTATGAAGACTGAGTGAAATCCACTTTTGCCTCTTGGGAGCAAAGTTCATAGCTGCAGTTTATACTCTTCCCTCCTTCCACTGCCCTTTTCTCCTCTCTCTGGCTAGAATAACAAACCAGCCTTTTCATCCTGCTTGGACAGGCATTACCATGCGTCCCTTGTCTACTTTCCAGCCCAGGACCATTTCATCTCTTCCCATTATCAGGCTCTGAGCTGCCAGGACTACAAGTAGCAAATGCAATCCTTTGCATTTTCAGCTTTTGTCTCAGTATCTCCTTCCAGAGCATCATCTCTTGGGGCTTAAAGCCACATACATGACCTCACATTACGTTGCTGTTAATGGCGCTTTCATGAATGTGCTGACTACACAGTACAATATTTTGTTGGTTTTGTGTGGTTTTTATCCTCAGGTACAGACATTTTCAAATGCAAATATTCAAGTGAAGAGAACATACATATTCTAAATTTGTGACCTCCTCTTTTGCTATTCCCTGGGCTGTGTGCCCCAAAACTGACAAGCCTGTCTTAAGGGAGCAGCAGCAGCACACAGTGCCTTCAACATCCTTCCCACATAGAACCTAAGGGCTAACGTTGGCACCTCTGGCTAGAAAGGGTGGGAGGCTAAAGTGTCTAGCACCAATTTGGTATATTCCTCGGGGTTTTTTCACATGAATGGTTTGATTGTAAACAAAATGGGAACTATAGGTACTTGTGTGTATGCGTGCATACACTGATGAACATGGGTTTTTTTTCTGTAAATGCTGAAAAACTTCCATCATATGAGAAAGAGAGTCCTACTATTGTGAGGAGTACTGAAGCTCCTAACCCCTGAGCAGGACTTCTTTATGAAAACCTGAATATGGCATCCCTGTATAGGTGGGACATATGTCAAGGAGGGGCTCCAGGGCAAAACATTCTGGAGACTGCTGCACAGATCCTGTTTAAAAGGTGTTGAGAGCAGCTTACAAGCGGTAGTGTTAAGATCAGGAGTAGCTTGTAAGTAAGAATTTGGGGTGGAGGTTATTTCCTATTTTCTTGTTCTTACTTCATTTTAGGAAGCTTTCCTGCTTCTCCAATGGCAAGTCAATCTTGCCTTGATATGTTTTCCAAATAATGCACTCTATAGTTACTGTTTTAAAGCTACTTCAAGGTAAAATGTTCTGGTATGTGCACTTCATCGGGTCCCACAACCTCTGGTAGTTAGCATCTGAAGACGACCACATAATGGCACCGAAATGCTTGTTTCCACTGACTGATATCAACCAAGAGATGTATTTTCTTGTTCAACTTTTTAGATGCATACACAATATTGTTTCTCTTGCTGCCAAGTCTTCTGATATAGTATGATTTTCATTAAAATTTATTTTTCAATTTAAAAATGTTTCCGAGTTAATTCAACTTTAGGCATAGGTAACCACCAAGGAAGATGAATTTCACAGAAATTCTATTGGGTCTGTAGTGTTTTCTCCCTCTACTCAATATTAAGGGATCTATAACCCAAGAAATTAAGGCTTTTGAAGGTAAACTAAGCAAATAGAAAATTGCGGCAGGGGTTGTATGTTGTAAAATATTAAATATTTGAGCATTTGTCCATGTCTTTTGGCCTCTAGAAATTACAAATATTTATAGATTTGAAATTCAGACAACTATTTGAAAAATGAATTGAGTACAGTACTTTATGTTTAAACTGTATCTATAATTTCACTAGTTTCCTACAAGTGTTTAAACTATTTGATCACTTACATTTCAGTGGAAGAAGGCTATGGAAAGGGCTATGGAATGATGGAAGTTGGTTCAGAGTCTGACTTAATAAATGTAACGATCAAATATGAGGATTTTTGGAAACAGAAATAAGCGATGCTAGCCCGAAGGCTGAACTTAATGTCAAAGAGGGTGTTCATGCAAAGCAAAACAGTGTATCTAGTAAACTAGAGAAATATCATCTTTGGAGAACAAAATCTCTAAAGATTTTATGCCACTTTTAACAGACAACAACAAAAAAGGCTTAGCTGTACCTCAGGATATGATCAGTCTTTTTGAACTGAATTTGTTCAGTGCTTTTTTGTTCTTCAGTGCTGTCTGCAAGCATTCCCTGTCTCAGTCATAAGGCTCAGAGTTTGGCAGTTTTATTTCTTTGTTATATTTTCATCATGTGAGATAAAAAGTCATGGATGAGTGATATAATAGAAACAAATGTTACCTGTGTCTGAGCAGGAGGAAAAAAGCCCTCAGTTGCACTGAATCTGTGCTCTTATTCTTTCATACAATTGTTTGAAATTTTTGAAAATGATAGGCGATTTTTTTTTTCTTTGCTCAGCCAAACTGCCTCTCTACCAGAAGTAAAGTTCAGTAGCCACCTTAGGAATAGCACTTCTCAGGCTAGCTGAGGTTGAGACTGTTGTAGGTATGGTATGTTCAGACTCCGTAGGAGGGGATGAAGGCTGCATCACTCTCGAGTAGCCCCTGGAGGTTAGCTTAGAGCAGCAGTACAGCTTTGGAGGAAGCTGTCAGCCCTCTGGGCTACAGGGATGTGCTGTTTTTAATAAGTACGTTGCACAAGACAGTACCTATGTGTTAAAGTGTGTTTTCTCACAAGAAAGTCTTTTTTAAAATAATGATTAATAAGTCCAAAGCTGCATAGTTAATTTCTGAAGAATATAGAGTGTTCAAAATACCAAACAGTCCTAGATGTTTTAAACGTCAATAGAGCCTAAATAAAATACATTCTACAGATGGGCAGCTTGGCTTATCCCTTGCTCAGAGATTTGAAATTTGAATTTTGAAACTCTATTTATAGTTGTTAGCAGTTGTGAAGGAGTTAGAGATATGAAGATCATTAAATTCCATTCAGTGGTGGCTCTTCAACTAACTAATATTTAATTTGATTAGCTAGCATATTCATTTGGGGGGGGAATTGAGAAGAGGATAAAAATAATAGAGACTTTCAATAAGTATGCATTTTGTAGATATCACAATGTCATATATATTGCAATAAATTGCTTTTCAGAATGTGGAGTGCAGCAGGTTTTGAGGCTATTGTATATAACTTGTACTTTCCGGTCTCGCTTTAGTATTTGGTGATGTCAAACACTTCATATATCTCATGTTTTTTCAAGTTTAGCTACTTATGCTCTGTATCAATTAGTTACTGAAAGATTAGGGTTTTTTTATTGGACACATACTAAGTAAACACATCCAAAAGTTACTAAAAAATTAAAACTGAGCATTATGTTGTCAACATATTAAGCAAAACTCACATGTTCATGACCAGCAGTTGACTGAGCTAAATCAGACAATACTTTAAATGTGACATGACATGACAACAAGTCCTTTGTATTTTCTTTTACATATTCTTCATTAGCTTGTAAATCTGGTGTTCATAGGCATGGTTCACTGACCTGCTCATTGAATTTGGGCAGTCATTATCAAAAAGTCCTGCAGAATGTCACTGACAAACTGATCTAAAATGAGACCGCAAGATTGCCTAGCTTTTTATTTCCAAAGAAATGCAAGCCTGCCAGAAATTAAGGACAAGGTTCTGGTTGTCCTGAAGTTATTCCAAGTGGGAGATTATATGGACATATATGGTAGTGATGAACAGAGATCAGAGAGACGAGAACATCAAGGGGAAGGAGAAAGGGGAATTAAGAGATCAAAGATTGTAGAGAAACTGGAGGGAGACTTGACTTTGTCTTCTCTGCCAAAAAAAGGTGTGGGGTTTGTAGTGAAAAAAACTAACATCAGTATTAGTTATTTTGCTGTAGAAGACAACAAAAGCTCTGTAGCTTTTACTGTGATGTAGCTGAACAAGTTCAACTGCAGAAGTGAACTGTAACACCTCCGTCCTTTGTCTCCCTTTTTACTTAGCAGTAAGATAATTTTTAGTGAATGAACAGTGAAAAAATTACTCTGAATTGCTCTGATTTATCTCATTGAAGGCTATTGTCATGGTTTAACCCCAGCGAGCAACTAAGCACCACACAGCCGCTCACTCACTTTCCCCCCACCCAGTGGGATGAGGGAGAGAATCGGGAAAGAAAAAACCACAAAACTCATGGGTTAAGATAAAAACAGTTTAATAGGACAGAAAGGAAGAAAACAATAATGATAATAATAACAATAATAAAATGACACTAATAATAATAATAAAAGGATTGGAATATACAAAAGAGGTGATGCACAATGCAGTTGCTCACCACTTGCCAGGTGATGCCCAGTAAGTTCCAGAGCAGTGATCTACCCCCAGGCCAACTCCCCCCAGTTTATATACTGGGCGTGACGTCCCATGGTATGGAATACCCCTTTGGCCAGTTTGGGTCAGCTGCCCTGGCTGTGTCCCCTCCCAACTTCT
>JANZLQ010000007.1:22083651-22120791 GCA_026212715.1 Elanus axillaris | reverse complement strand
CAGCTGCCCTGGCTGTGTCCCCTCCCAACTTCTTGTGCCCCTCCAGCCTTCTCGCTGGCTGGGCATCAGAAGCTGAAGAACCCTTGACTTAGTCTAAACACTACTTAGCAACAACTGAAAACATCAGTGTGTTATCAACGTTCTTCTCCTACTGAACTCAAAACATAGCACTATACCAGCTACTAGAAAGAAAATTAACTCTCTCCCAGCCAAAACCAGAATACTATTCAGAGAGGAAAAGCCTAACAATAAAGAGCAGCCTAACTTGGACAAAAATGATGGAATCTGGTTTTCATACTAAACAACATTTGGCACAGGAAGGACTCAAACTGTCACAAAAGCACATAGAGAGTAATATCTACAGAGGATAAGGCACTGAGGGTTGTGCAGTATGAGATAGCAATTTACTTCCCTCTTTGCCACCGATTTGCTTTTTAAATGTTGAAAACTCACCTTTCCTCTCCGATATGTTTTTTTCTCATTTCTTAAATAATCACAGAAAAGCATAGTTATTCATTAATTCTTCTCTTAATCTTTCATTATTCAAGAAAAGAGATTACTGAAACCTAAGGTCAGATCTCTTTAATATTGGCTACTTATAATTAGGCAGTGAAAGCCATACCTAAATATTTAAAGCAGTTTGAGGTGTTGATTACCCATAAGTCCCAATGGAAATATACACTTTATTTATAAGAAGCCTAGGGAGAGAATGAAGTCTCTGTATTTTGGGTGGTTTTGAAAGACTATGTTAGAAAAGTGTCTGTCCAAAATGGTTCAGGTACAGTTGATTCCAGTTCCTACCAAAATTATTCTAGGACTATTTTTTTTATTATTTTGCACTTCTTGGATTTCAGTCAAAGATGTGGCATTAAATGCCTAAATGTAGTACTCTGGTTTTAAAGACACTTTCTACAAATTATAGCTTTTATATACTTTCTCCTATAAAATTATCTGAGACTTTGAGGAAACTTGACTACAGTTTCCCCCATCTCATCAGTAGTAGACAAGGCTTTTTCAGAAGGCTTTGTATAAATAAGAATCTGTGAGAGCATGCTTATGCTGGATCATATCCTAAGTTTCCTTTATCATACAAGTTTCTGTAGAAGGAATTTGCACAACATGAGTATTTGCATGATAGTCAATCCAGCAAGAGTAGAATTTCTCATGCATCAGTTACATTGGAAATAGTTGCTTCAGTTTGGTGAATTATTTTAGTTCTGTTAAATTTTCATCTTCAAATGTGTACTGGAAGCCAATGTATCACCAGGTTCTTGTTACTTTCTAAAGAATGTAGTATGTCATTCTCCTTTATAGTACCTGAAAATGATTAAGATAAAAACTTCCTCACCCCCAAAGTTAAAAAGCAATAGTAATAGAGCCAAATTGTAATAGCTTTATTTTCTGGTCTTCAGGATAGGCTTTGTAGTAGCATCCTCTTAAATCCACAGGAAAAGAATAATTTTTTTAATAGAGTAATTTTTCCTCTAGGATTATATGTTTAACAGATGTCAACTGTATACCTTATCTAGGGAGTTTATTCTTTGTTTAGTATAAGTAGCACTGGGATCACAGTAAAAGAGAAGGCTAGCCTCCTTTGCTGTCTGCAGACTAGATTGCCTTAAGAGACATTGAGACCAGTAGAGAAAAAAGAAATTACACTGATCCAATAGATATACTGCTGAGAGGTTTCTATTATATTCTTACCTCAGACATTGTACCACCATTAAATTCACACTTTCAGGCCCTGGGAATCAGGTCAGCATGACAGAGAAGTTTGGCTAAAATGAATCTGCTATATTAGTTTTTGTGAAAATGATTAAGCTCTGCAGGTTCAATATCAGTACTATTTTTCAAGCAGTCATTGTTTCAAAGCTAGGCAAATAAACCCTAATATGAAAGAGAAAATGATAGGGAGCCAGACAAAGATGAAATTGAGTAGCAGAGTAAACAAACTACCTGAATACATGATCTCAAGTAGAAAACAACACAAAGTCATTCGTCTGGCACAGTTAAAAATCAGCTGGCAGGCAAATATTTTTTTTAAGTGTTTTAAGTAGACTGCCCATCAAATAAGCATAATTATAATCAAAATTCTTACAACGTTCTCAAAATTCCTAAAGGCAATCAGCTCCACTCAAATTAGTAACTTGGATAAATCACCATTAATTAGCTAATATAAGCCAGCAGGTGGTTTTGAGCCCAGAGAGATTCCCTGGTTATTTAAATTATGTATACTATACCACACCAAAGATAGAGTAAGTGAAAGGGGAACAACAGGCACAAGTCTGTTTAAAAAAAAACAAAAACAAAAACCACCACCAAAACTGTTTAGGGATGATGCTCAGCTAAAGTCTTCTCCAACTCTCACATCCTACCCAAAGGAATACAAGGCAGCTTTGACCCTCAGCTCAGATAATATAATTCAGGAATATTCTGCATAGTTCCTATTTCAACACCAAAAGATATGCAGGAAACAAAATCTGCATTGGAAGCTTGCTTGAATAGGTTTGTTCTGAAGGTATTGTAATTACTAGAGCATGGACATAGCAGTGACTATGTTTTATAAAAATACATCATTGTAGCCACAAGGATAGCCTTGTCAGCACACACATTAATCACAAACCAGAGGGCGATTCTTTTTTCTGAGCTTGTGGTAGGTACTTCCTATAAACAAATAAAATACAAATTACATCATTTTAAGAGATTAATGTCCAATCTTCTGTGACCAATGCTATCATGCTCAGTTGTGGACAATAGCTGTTAGGAACCAAACTGGACACTTTTACAGTATTACAGCAGAAGAAAATTAGAATTTTTTGAAACAGTGGTACTGATATCTCCATGAGATCCAGAGATTCTTTGAAAGATCTGAGACAAATCTGCATGCAAATCTATTGGCTTGCAATAATTTCTATCTGCATGGTGTGCTACCCTAAAAATCCCAGAGATTGCCATAAAATTTTGTCATAAATTACTGCTATCCTTAAGACTTATGCTTGGTGGTCATGCAATATTGAGGTTCAACTATATTTTACAGTCTTTGATTGAAGCTAATGATGTTGTGTGGGAGGAAACGGCAAGATCAATACAGATATTTGAATTTGTCCCAGTGATAGCATCTCTGAAAGTCTGGACTGTGATGCAGTAACAGTACTTTAAAGGATTAAAAATCCCACCAGGTTTTACTGAACGATGCGCAGGTCTGGTAGTAATATTTAATCCCAGTGCATGCTCTTGGATCATCCATGATCGTCACATTAATCAATTCCGTGTAATGCTCTGTTTACAAAGAACTAAGATTGCATATTGCATTGTATTACTGCCTCTGTGTCTGGCAGACTCATTGCTTGCGTATACTTTGTGCTGGGTGATGTATTTTGATGAACTTGTTTTCTTACATTTATGTACTTTTCTAGTCTATCACTTTTTTTCAACATAAATTATAAATGCATTTAAAACATATTATCCCCAAATTATTTAGCATTTCCATTCAAACACAAGTTTCTGTAAATTGAGTCTGTTCAATACTAGAAAGAATTGTGTAGCAAGACGGTGTTTTCATTGCCATATTATAATCCAAATCCTGAAGTCCTTATTATTTTCTCAACAGTAAAAACGTAAACCCTGTACCTACCTAAGTCCTCCCTGCTCCTGCAAGAAACACTCAGGAATTGGGCTTATCCCACATAAATGCAGAGTCAAGGTGGTTCCCAAGTTATTCGAACAAGCCTCAAGACATGTTGCAAACTACTGTCCAGTCTTCACAGCAACATTTCAATTAAAAACACTGTTCGGGGGACTATTTCCCATGGCCTCATAGACCAATGCTTCCTTAGTGGATCAAAGTCCCTCACAGAAGAGGACAATAGGTATATAACGATTGAAAGCATGAAGATAGGGTGCACAATGTCAACTTTCCACCTGTTGACAAAGACTCAGTTAAAAGGTGATACAGACTAGAGCTTTATTCATTTTCCTGTGGACTTCTCTACCCATCACCAGTCTCCATGGTCCTGCCACAATTACTTTGGGTCACTCGGCCAGAAATGAGGGAGCCTAAGCAAGAGCCAGTGTGTGTATGTGCACGAAGGCCTGGACAGCACAGGAGTTTTCCAAACTTGAGTGTCATTTTGCCTCATTTTTGAAAGGTTTTCTCAGCCTTTGCCCTAGCCTTTCACTCTTCCACTGAAAAAGAGAGTTAGGGCATAAGCAATGATTTCAGAAGGTATCCTCAGTCAAATGCAAAATATGTAAAAATGGTAACAAACATACCTAATTCAGTAGGTAAAATTAATTCCATAAAAGTAATATCACTGGTTTTTTAAAAAAGTGTCCTGCCTTGTATTTTAAACTACCTTAAAAATTCTTTTTTTCTGGGCATGGTATAGAAGCATACAACTGTTCAGGGGGAAAAAAAAAAAAGACTTGTTGCTCAATACATGCCACAGTGCCCTTTGATATCTTTTTTTGGACTTTGTAATAATGCTGTGACTACTGCTGTTCACAAATATTTTATTTATAAAAACTGTCCTCCCACAGGGCTGCTGCAGATGATCTGCAAGCTGAAGACTAGCCTGTAAACTCCACTCGCTCTAGGAAATGGTGCTTCTGTTTTTAAACATCAGTGCTTGGGTTGAGATTTTTAGTAACTAGTATCATGCTCCCAATTTCAGTATATAGAGCAAGGGAACTAGCTCTTGGGTAAAGTATTGAGATAACAGTTTAATGTACAAGTCTTTCTACAACAATGCTGTTATGCTCTATTGTTAATAAAAACTGTAGAAAAACAGTCTGAATGCCTTTATGTTAGCACAACAGGTAGAATTAGTGGGGCTTTTGCAAGTAAAAATAGTTAATTCGATCTTAGAAAGATCAGCACTTACAAACCATCATTTGTCAGTAGCATTTGAATGGAAGCGTTAATGCTCAGAAAATGTCAAGTTTAATAGAATGAGTTTTAGTGGCCAAAAATACAAAATTTAGAGAGTGATGAAAAGCTTGGGGTAGTATTTAACAGAGGTAAGTTAGTCTGATTTCATACAGGGAACAATCAGAAGAGTTCCTGTGTAGGTTTTTTTATGTTAACCCTTCTCTAATCTCCACAATTAGAGATCATGCTTTTCTAACAGTAACATAATATACTGAAAAAATGACTGCAGTGAGGCAGATCAAAGACCTATCTAGTCTGGTATCTGTCTAGTAGTGCCTAATAGATAGGAAAAAATACAAGAACAGGGAACTTGGAAGCAATACTTCTGTCTCGTATTCTCTCCACATCTTCAGCAGCCTGCAAGTTTGGGACTTTCTGAAGAAGTTTAATGTAGATCCCACTATATTTAATAGGATTTCCTGTACTTGTCCATGGATTTGGCCAGTGTATTTCTAACCATTGCGTAACTTTGGCAGCCAAGACACCTCACTGAATTTCACAGCTAAAATACATCTTCCTTGGATCTGTCCTTAGCCTGTTGTTTTCCAGTTTCAGTTGTTGCCCCTCAACTTTTGCTCCATGAGAAACAGTGAGTTAGCATTTCTCACTCCTTTTCTTCATGGAGCCCGTGAAAATACATACATGTCTTTATATCCCATTGCCAGTCATCTTTCTATCAAGCTGAAGCTTGCAATCTCCCCGTGCATAAAAGACTGTTCTCCACATGTGCATTAATTTGCATGTATTAACACTGAATTTTATCCGATGCTTTATTGCCCAGTCACAAAATCTTTTTGAAGTTCTTTAAAGTTTTGATTTTGATTACCCTGTTTAATTTTGTGTCAGCAGTAGATTGTCACTTTGCTGTTCACTAAAATTTTGTGTTCTTTTTTTTTAATGTTTAATGTTTAACTGTACAAATTCTGCCTTAGATCCCTGTTGAATCCACTACTGATCTGTCTTCATACTGAAAATCAATCTGTCTATTTTTTACCTTTGTTTCTTACCTTTAACTAGTTATTAATCCAGAGAAGATGTCTGAAGCAGTCAGGGAATCTAATCAACCAGGTAATATTCATCCAGATCCTCAGGTATTCCTCAAAAGAACAATAATCTCATGAGACCTCTACAAAAGCTATCTTGATTTCTTTTCCTCATTATAAGATTTTATTTCACTTATCTATTATTATATACTTTATTAGAGTTGTAGCTAATTTTCCTAGTATGAAAGGCAGATTTTTACTGGTCCCTCATCCCTTGGAACATTCTTGGTTTTAATTAATGTCTTGTTTAGCACTTCGTATTAGTCTGATATTGAGGCTGATTTAAGTAATACCTATGTATGTGTCCTTTAAACCTCTTGAGCAAATACTACGTTCTTGCATTGTTCATTTCTGTTTGTTCTAATCTTCCTCCAATGGTGTTTCGATTTGAGACTGTTCCTTTCACTTTTACCTAGAAAATAAAGCTGCTGATGTAGATCTCTGCTGGAGGTCTTTCTTAGTGACCACCATCCCAAAACTACATTTTGCCTTTCTGCTGTTAACTTTTATTCCTTGGGTTCTCTTTTAACTCTTTTGTGTGTGTGTCTGTGTGTGTTTTTCTAGAAAAAAAAATATAAAAAGAAGCATGCAGTTATGCTTTTTCCTACTATTTTATTGTAAGGACACAAATAGAAATAGGAAAACAATGCAATGTGTGGGGATGTGATACCCAATATCTGTGCTCTGTTATCTTTGTGCAGTCCTCATAAAATAAAGTAATGGACTAAGTTGTATTTTTATGCCTATACCCTGAAATCTTTCAGCTTTTCTATATTAGAACATTGTCTCCAGTATCTTGGCATCATGAAAATTAACATTGGAGTTCAGTTTAAAAATCGGTAGTCATCAGCTATTTGTAGGTGCAGTGAGGGGGGTCAAGTTCATGTTCTTGGGTTGTAGCAGTGAGCAGTTTTCTGTGACAGTGGCAAATGAGCAGGGTACAGAGTGATTACAAAAACAGCCACGTTCTCCTGTGCTATCCAAGGGAATTTCTGACAGGCATGTCAAATTACAGAGGCCCTGATTCTGCTTCTAATTAAGAGCTATATGTTAGAGACATCCGTACCTTCCTTCTTGCACTTTGAAAGTCCAGGGGAAGATTGCACAGTAATCAGTGTCAGAATACAACCTTATGTGGTACCTAAACTTTTCATGACTTACTGTTTCTTCACTGTATTGTCTGATTCATTAGTCATTTGAAAAAAATGCTGTACTGTTCATAACCATTTCCACTCTTTCTTCCTTCATCTTTCTTTTTTACATTTTTGCTGCCTTCGGGGTTTTCTTCCATCTTTTCCGTGCATTTTTTTCCTTTATGGGGACTTTACTCCTAGTTCCTTTCTTACAGCACGGGTTAAATAATCAGAGATTAAGTTTGGCTTGATAGCAAAGCATCATTATGTGAATTTAGAGATAACATCCCGATCAAATTGGGAGTGGAAGAAGCAGCTTACCTTCAAGGGACATTGCTTTAAGTTGTCTGCTGGCTTGGGCGAATACCACTGCATTAGATATTGATTAGTCAATGGAGAAAAAATTTAAACCTCTTTGGGGAAACTAATGGAGGGAATAGTTCAATGAAGCTATCTTGGAAGTCTTTGGGTACTTGAGAGAAAGAAGGAGAGAGAAAGAATTTGGAATGCATAAATGTAGTGAAACAATAGAAAGCATCAACACCTAAAGAAGGAAAAATTTGTATCTTCTAAGAGTTTAGCCTGGTCACCCAAAAAGGAGGGGCAGGGATTCGAAAGAAATTAAAAATTTGATTTGTGATCCTTTGTGGCTCTTTTTTTGGCTGATCTTCTGTTCGTCAAAGAGTCCTGAAGGGTTCTAGGCTTGCTGACTTGTTTTGGAAGTTTCAGAAAACGTGGTGTGTGCTCTGTGGTATGTTGTTGGAGCTTTTGAAAGTTATCTTTAAAACTGGCATATTACAGTTTTGCTAAAAGACATTTTCTCACAAGTGTATGATGTACATTTGAATTAAGATGTCATTTGTTTGAAAAATTTTAAAGAACAAAAAATGACGAAAAAGTCATGTCCTTATTTCAACAGCTTAACTTTTGATCTGTTACTTTACAGTGTCCTAAGCTTGCTGGTTTTTCTATTTACCTTCTGTACATAGTCAAGACCTACATTTAAAAGAAAAATGCATAAAAGTATTTAGGTAAAAACGTCACTTTAGATTGATATTATATAACCTTTTTGTATTAAGGTCTTGTCTGTAGATGTAAGGCCTCTTTGCTTTCAAGTTAGTTAAGTAGCATCATAATGCAATATTAAAAAAAGAAAAAATCCAGACAGATATCCTTTTAAGCTTGCTGGTGTAAGCTCTGCATACGATGAAATACTTAGTGCATGTTCCAAATCCCACCATAGATAGCAGAGTGCATACACATACACAGATGAATAAACACCAAGTTAGAAGACCTTTTAAAGGATAATGTTGACACAAGAACAGACTTTTTTTTTTTTATGAACTGGCTCATTGGTAGGTTTAGGTCAGGAACTAAAAGTAGTGAAGTTTTGAAGAAAACCTAAAGATAAATCATTGGGCACTTCTGTTAAGGTAGGACTTAATACTTCAGCGAACAAGATTATATTATGTGAATGCTGCAGTTGGAATAAAAATTCAGAGGGTATTGATTCAAGCTTGTAAACTGAAAAACTGAAAAATTGAGATTCTCAGGCATTCCTTCATGCCTGATTCAGTGATTCAGTTTTGGGAGAGAAGCTTATGATTCCCTTCATAGCTCCCCTATATTCAAGATAGTTCTTTATGGTCTGTTTTAAGAATATTGAGGATCTAATTAGTGTTCTTTTCATTTCTCTCCCCTTCTCTCTTTTTTTTTTTAAATATATAACATCTTTAGAAGTGAGGTTCAACCAAAATCTCGGGGAGAATACAAATGGAATACAAGTTTTAAGATTTTGAATTCCCTTGGTGACTTGAGTGTGAGGTAAATACCTTGACCTAACATTTTTACAGAAAACATCTAGCTGTACAAAACCTGTTTCATTAGAATCACCAGGTTTCAGTTGCCATTAATGGAAGAATTCTGTTCAGATTATTAAAATTACAACCATTTAGTATCAATCCCCACAGTGGTTAATGAAGAGACTTGTGAAGCTTTACAAAGTCAGGATTCAGTCCAGACCTGGCCCACTAATTTGGCAGTGATACAGCTCACATTAAGTTGTTTGTTCACCCTGACTTTCAATTAGTAGATATTTCCTTAGCAAATGTATTATATACAAAATAATTAGGATTGTCGTAATGAATTTAGTTGTCCGTAAACAGATTCAGAACTCTTCAGAATAAATCTCTCACATTTCATAACTTGAGCTTCTCTACTAAAACTACTTTTAAAATGCTAGTAACTTTAGTCTTTATTTATTTGTAAATCCTTTGTGTGTGTGGCTGTGTAATTAAACTTCAGAATAAGTTATAATAAAATACTCTGTTTTGTTACAGCATTACTTAGAAGCTCCCAGGGAACTGAGTTGTAAATATTGCTCTCTGTGACATGTTTTTCCTATAAAATAGGAAAACCAATTTCATATTAAACTTGCCTTTTCATATAATTATTAATTGTGAAGCATTTTTGCCATTACAAACTATAATGTGAACGTAAATATATCAAAAAGATGTGTGTCTGAGAAGTCTATACTTTCAATATAGGTGAATTTACTTAGTAATTTCTAAACTAATAATGTCGTAGACGACTACAGAATGATTCCACTTTCTGAATTTCACTTAGACATCTATAATAATGAATTGTAAGAAAGACTGACCAAAATTCAGAAGTGATTTAGCTAATGAGCAAATGTGCCTCCTTGGATGTAGTCGTTCTGGTCTGAAACAGGTACCATTATCAATAACATAAAGAACACATCAAAATGGAACATTCAGTTGTGCTTCAAATCAAATTCTCTTGGTCTGTGCAAGTCACTCACGTGTTGCCGGCATTTGGTACTGTCTGATCTGATCTTTCCCCTTCATGGCTGTACCCAGGTGTTACAAAGAACTAAATTTAGACTTAATCCTTGTGGAACTTTCCAAGTAAGAAGGCTGGTGCTGGGATTGAGTTACTCCAGAAGCGCCCACTTTGGGGGAAGATTCAAACTGTGTTAAAGTCTCACTGTTGACTTATTGTGGGCTCCATCCATCTTGTCGAGGTGAGACAGAAATTTTTGGTAGTGCCAAATGGTGGTGAGTGGTCCAAAGGAACAACTTTCCTGTCTGTCCTCTCTGCGTTGATACAAAGAAATCTGACCTCACTGCCTCACAAGCCATTTTGGTTCCATGTTTTGGCTTGAAGTTACACTGCACCAGTTCTCTAAAGGTACCTTCTAATTAGAAATTCCTTGTAGTAAGTCTTTGAAAATGCCATCTTATGCCAATTTAAGAGGATTTTGGAGAGAATAGTACTTGGCTACAAATGATGTATGCAGGATGAAGATCTTAGTGTCAGTAAACAATGGAAGAGAATATTCCTTTTTTGAAGAAGTATTGCTTAGCTCGTCTGCACTCAGGAATGAGTAAAACCATACAGAATTAAATACCAATAATAATGGTATGATTAGTGTACATATTAATGAGGTGCACAAATTGGTACTTAGATTTGGATTACTATTAGAAAACTAATCATTGTGAAAGTTATTTTATTTGCATATTAAACAATTATATTAATGAAGAATACTACTGTTAACTATGTAGTTAAAGTTCTTACCCAGAAGCAGAACACACAAAAAGTAACACTGACTTTGTTTTCTACTCTTTCAAGGCCACAAACTTGCAGATAGGATCAAAATATTTAACTTAATTATTATTAAAATTTAAGTCAGTGATAGAAATGGCATCTAGTGAAAATGTGCATTGCAGTTTACCCTAAAGGAAGAAATATTGGGCCAATGAAAGCAACCTATAGAGAATGTGAAATAACAGCCAAGTGCTGGCATTTTAGGAATGTCTGTTCATAGATGTGCAAGTTTTATTTCACATTGTCCTCACCCTTCTCAATAAGAATGACTGATAGCTTCACTTTGTGATTTCCCAGCTTTTAAGAGTCTATTTTTATTTATTTTTTATGACCAACCTTACACTTGTTAAATGTAATTTTTGCTTTATGTAACATAAAAAAGAGCACATCTGCAGTATGCTGTCCCATGAATTAACAAGAATGACTGGACATAAGACAAGAAATCCTTTAAAAACATATGTTCACATTAAATATCTGGGCTATCTCAGTAAAGGAGGTCTTATGGGGTCATTTTTGATGCAGTTCAAGTAAACCATTTCTGCTCTTCTGAAATAGTTTCTTTCAGGTTTATATTGAGCTTGTATAAAGGCACATTACATAAATAAGGGCTTAGTTTGTACATTAGTCTTCTACATCTTGGATTCTTAGTAAATCCTTGTTTTTACCAACTTGATGCTTAAGAGATATTGATTTCTGCTACACATGTCTATGGTGTTTATTTTGATATGTCAGGGATTAAAAACAAAATTAACACGCATAATCAATTTTCTTAGAATTAAAAAGGGCGCTTTGGCACCTTTGGTTACATTCTTCTGAAGAAAAAGGAGAGTAAAAGAGATGTGATGATAAAGGGATCGATTTATTCAATCACTGGGTATAAAAACATTAGCCCTGGGAAAGAGCCTTCCTCTAAGAGCTTTAGCTGCCCAGTTTCACTTGTGTGGCACAAAATAATTTGCATTTTTAGAGAAATTTCATGTCTTCTGTGAGCTCTACTGAAACATGAATAAATTGCTTTCTTTTCCTCTTTTTCTGATTTTATAAAGCTGAATCCATTAAGGGCTGAGTCAAACTGTAATGAAAGAAAGGCAACAACTGAGATGATGGAAACTCTGGATCAGATTTCTTAGTAGTCCAAACTCAGCTGTCATGGCCTACATGTCAAGTTAGTGCTCTTTGGGGAGGCCCAAAAGTACATGTGAATATTTTTTTAACTGCTGTGTTACAACAGGTCTCTAAAGCAGCTAGGAATTAAACAGAGAAGCAAAGATTAAGAATTAAATAGAGCCACAGCAAGCAGTTCACCAGAGAGATTTGCAGTCAGGCAAGTGAACCTTTCCAAGACTGCTGGCCCGCTGCCATCTGCCTGGCAGGCTTGCCCGTAACCCACCGTGCTCCCTTTGCAAACGCCGAGTTTACGTGATCGCGGAAGATGCGTGTGAAGGATGCAGTTGCTCACCACAAGCCAATGCTCAGCTCAAATAAAGCCTCTGTGAGAGGTTGACATTTTTATTCTTTCATATTACAAATATTCTTCTGAGCTGGTTCATAATATAACAGGTGCAATCTAAACAGAACCCAGAAGAAGCCGAAGCACAGTTTCTAGTTTTATGCCTAATAAATTAATTTGCACACCAGGATCAAACTAAGGCTCTGCTATGGGAAGAAGGGCAGTCTTCAAGATCTGTGCTTGTGAAATATCCCTTCTGATGGAACAAAGCTTTGCCCGAAGACTCTTAAACCTCCAAGCAGGGCCGTCGTATTAAAATTTACAACAAGAAATTTTCTCCATTATACCTGGTGAGCTTTGTGATGAGGTTCAAACATGATTTGATCAGAACACACAGATTCCATCACAGATTTTAAGGGGAAAGCTGCACATCTATTGTTTCTATTGGGAAGGCTTGCTTTCCTGTCAAAGCACCAAACGTTCATCTGAGTACAGCCTGGTGTTAAATTATCAAATTACTGTTAGCCAGTCTTCTTCCTAATGCTTGGAATTTACCCAGCTTCCAAAGAGACTCTCAGTTCCTCCCATGGAGGGGGTGATGGCACAGTCAAGGGGTCCCCAGGTCTGTAGCAGATTCAGATAGGTGAAATCATCCTAAGTTCCACATTCACTTTGTGAATTTGGGGAAATTGTGATATTTTCAAACCTATATTAGTTTCAAAACAGGTTTCCTGCATTGTGAGAACAGTGTAAAAAAAAAAAAATCTGCCAGAATCCCTCTCAGACTTAGGTCCTGGGGAAAAATTCTTTCCTATTTCTCAGCTGGTGACTTTGCATGATTTACCACATCTTAGGAAGGCATTTCAAACTGGCAGCAGCTGTAACTGAAATGGTGCCTGCTTCCACTTCCACTGATGCCTTTGTGAGGGACAGGACTGAGAGTCAAACCTTCCCTTAACAGTCTAACCTATGGCAGCAACACAGAAACAGCGCTGGTCCCTTTCCTCCCCTGGCATCGTGGTTGGGGGAAAGGTCCAAAAGAAAGCAGATCACCCATCGCGGCTCTCCTTCCCTCAGACCTAGAAGTCCAGGCCTCCCTTCAGCCTCAGTAAGCCTCTGCCACACTGAGAGTATCGGGTGGTGGTTCCCGTCTCAGCTTTGTCACTGCAGTCAAGGAGTGGAGGGGCAGGGTGACGTCTTCTACTTTATGAAGGCATTTGTTTGCCTGGTGGATATTTCTAAGCTCTGCTGTTCCTAAAGCAAAACAATGTGATTGGTATGGCATAATTCAAAGTGAATTTAAAATTACTCAAGTCAAATGTTTTCTAAAAAGACCTGTTTTGAAGCAGTTTGGCAAAGCTGACATAACTATGCTGACTTTAGTGAAGCTGCATTGGTTGCATCACTTGAGGATTGGGCCCAGACTAGCCAGAGCATTTATTTTTAAATTCTAGCTTCTACTGGCATGTTCTTAAAGATCTCTGTAGTTCTGTAACTTTCTAAAGTAGCTCACAAGTCTTATGCTGACTGCTAATAAAACAGAAAATCCATTTCCACTTTTCAGTGTAATCTTTTTTTCATGTGAATCTATTTCTCATCAAAAGAAGCGGATGACTGGCCTGAAAACTGGAGTGTTCTGCTTATCTCTAAAGATGGAAGAAGTAGTGGCCTTTCAAGTTATCCCATGTTGTCTGGAAGAACATGGCCATAAATCCAAAAACTAAGAGGGAGAAACCCAACACTCAGTGTTGCTTTGACCAAGAAAAGTATTGCTCCCAGTGCCTGGTGAAGAGAAGTACATCTGATCTCACTCTGTTGGTAAAATCAGCAGGGAAAACTAAGACAAAGAAGTTTCTCCAAAGTGTCCATGGGAGAGGTATCTCACATAGCATTAAAAGCATGTTACCACATGTGAATGCAAGGACCCTTAATTTCCAGCAGCTGCTTTTTTGTTGTTTGGTTGGTTGGGTTTCTTTAAGACAGAAGTAGGAGCACTTTGCATCAATCTTAGAGGAGGACTTTAGCTGCTATAGAGAATTACAGTCTCCCCAGAAAACCTCAGTCACAAGAAAACTGATACTTCCACAAGGGATTCTATATCTTCTTTTTAGAGAACATAATATTCCAGATGCTTCTTCTACATCTCCTTAGCAAGAGAGGGTGCACTCATGCCTAAGATGCATTAGAAGATGTGAAACTAAAGTCAGATAAGGAGAAAAAAAACCTCCCTGGCATCCTTTTTTTTTGTAGCAGATGCATTGCTGGATTTTCTCTGCTTCACTGGCTTCAGTTTCTGTCCCCAGAAGACACCTTTGGCTAAGCTCTTGGAAGACAGTTTCCCAGGCAAAAAAACCCTTCTTTATAGTGACCTCAGATGATAAACAGTTTGTGAGCCACCAGGCAGAGCAGTCACTGGAGATGCTGAAATAAGGAGGTGTCAACCATGAAGAAATACTCTTACATATAATTACAGAAGAGTAGGTAAGCTTTTAGAGGCCAGAAAATAGCAGAGCCAAACCAGAACACAAAGAATGAGATCTGCAGATTGAGAAACTCTCAACAAAATTACATAGAGCCCTCATGTCAAAATACAGAGATAAAAGCAAAAAGAACTAAAGTCAGAGATACCTCTAATCAGAGCAGTGTGATACTGTGTTTGAACTTCAGTATGCTAATGGCATATAATTAAGTAAGAGGAAGTGTTTAAGTAATCTGAGCTTTCCAGCTTTCCTTCCCTCTAGGACACCTTTGAGAGACCTGAATTTCAGAGAAGGGGTGCTAAGCACTCTCTTACAGCCAGATCCTTTGAAGACACATGAAGCTGCAGCGTCAGAAATAAATACCACACACTACCAGTGATTTAAATACTGAGCTTCTCTGTTCAGTGACATATTTTGCTCAATGGGTAGAAGATTGTGTTTACAAAATGCAGTTATGAACTGTCCTGCTATCCTGTCTTGCAGTTTTTAGTGGGACTTCTGTAACAAGTACTTAACAGACTTAATCCAGTATGTCTATATGAGTAAAGTAAAGGGTACAGAGTAAAAGGTAAGGTGTTTATGTGTAGCCATGCAAGAAAGTTGCGTAGTAAGTGCATAAAGTAGGCTCTCAGGCAGAGTATTTGAAAGTTTTGCAGGACAAGGACTGTAGTGATTTGGGGGAAGTCAGCAAGAATTTTTCAGTATACTGATTTGGGCATGAATTGGTCTTGGAATCATCACTATGACTGAAATCTGTGCTTTCACGTCAATCATATTGTAATTATTTACTGAGCACCTGATATACCTTTCTTTGCTTTAAAATTAAGGTAGCAATGATAATTCTGTACACCAATTGGGAACAAATACGCTGCTTCTGTTACGATCATTATGTTGTCTGAAACATCGGTCCAGTTACTGCTTCTTTACCCTTTGCAATGAGATGAGATTTCATTCATAACTCTAAAGACGTTGCTTAAAACTTCTGTGCATATATCATTAGGATATACACCCTTTTGTAAAAGGCTATAGGAATATCTTTAAAAATGCTGGCAAAAGGTCTCCAGGACTATAAAATACCAGTTCTGTGAGCGAGAAAAGGATTTCCTTTCATAAGAATTTCTAAGTAGCTTTTGGGCTCAATCTTTAGTGGTGGTTCATCGTTCTCAGCAGAGAGCGAGCTAGTGGAAGTGTTTTTATTGTGCCTGTATGTTCTCTCCTCACCGACTCCTCAGGGTAGCCAAGGGTGAGTTTGGCTTCTACCACAAGAATGAGCAGCCTCCTCTTTGCTCAGAACTTTGCTTTCTCGGGAAGTTCCCCCAAGGCTTGTCCTGGCTTTAGGAGAGAGCATGTAGGTTCCAGTTGTGATCTTTATTCTGCATCGGGGACGGGGGAGTGAGGGTGATGAGGGAGTGAAGGAAAAGAAACCCTTCTCTGGCCTTTCTGGGAATTCTCCTTTGCCCTGTGCCAACCTTGATGAAGCAGCTGGGCAGGCCCTCAGCCTGCTCTGTGTTGCTGGCAAGCTCTGCCTTCACTGAGAAAGTTTTGAAATACTGAATGGGAAACATTGTTTCCTTAATTTCTCCTTACCTTAGGTTGGAGTAGAGCCAGAGATGAGATGCTGTATTGAAACTTTAAACTAATAGTTTGGATTTCATGTAAAATTTGTTGACAGTAAAGGTAAAACTATAAACTAAAAACTGGCTGCTCTTTTGTTTAGATTTCTTCATAGTTTAAGTCATCTTCTTGATGACTGTTTTGCAAAGCTGATTTTGTGAATTAGTGTAGAATTTTTGTGAGCTACACAAAAGACATGGTGTCATATTTTGGCCTTGAGAAAATCCCTTTTTTCTACCTACAGTCAACAATCTGACCTGACAGAACTGTTATTTAAAGTTGATATTCAACAAATGGTTTTGCACAAAAGATGCTGCTATGCTGTATTTTCACAGATTAATGTATAATTTTCACAATGAACAGAGCTGAAAAATGTAAGATCAAGAGAGATTTCCATTGCTGTACAAATGTCTGGCACATGCCCAGACTATGTTGGAGAGGAAGATTAACTTGTCAGGTGATTGCTGAATATAAGTAAACAATGGAAGTTATTAGGCAGGGAAAAATTCATATTCCCATTAGGTTTTCTCATCCAAACCAGAAAAACCTTGCACCTTCCCTTATAGTGCCTCAGTTTGAGGAGGCTCTTTAAAAGTATATAAAATAAATTCTGCTTCTCATTCATAAACTTACCCATCTGTGAAGCCTTTATTCAGAGAAACCTACCTGCTCAAGTGCTTGCTGTAGTTCATTAAAGGCTCCCATTTGTACTCATAAAGACTCATTCATTGCCCTGAATAATATATACGGTATACTGAAGGAGAAGCAACTCCCACTTTTACAATCTAAATTAAACAACTTTGTCTAATAAAAGAAGCACTGTCTCATTTCTAACTAGGCCATAAGCCCTAAGGGTCTTGTATGTGTGCATTTATTTATTTATTTTTGCCAAATTGTCCTGCAAGGATCTGAAAGCTAAGTGAACCCAGCTGACTAAATTGTTTCTCTTTTTCTGCCTGCTTTGAAAGACTGAAGCAAGCATGGGCACAATTGTATTGAAGCAAATACTTGTCCATAAACTTATTCTAAAATGCAGTGGGATGATCTGTCCTTTTCTCAGTCCCACCTTCTAACCTTTCTAATCTTGAGAGTTCATCTTGATTATACGTGGCTCTTACAAATGCCCATGATTAATAACTACTGTGATTCATTAGCCCATGTTGTTGGTATTGTTTCCCCAATGGGAGCATTTGCTATCTAGGGATAGTCCATGATTACTCTGCCTTGTGGAACAGCAAGATGCTTTCAATCTAATGCACTGTCCATGTTTTAGCATAAAATAATATTAAGGCATCCACATAATGGAGCCATCTGAAGATCCATTTTATTAAGCACTGAAAGAAAATGTGTGTGTGTGTTTGTATGTGCAAGGGAAACATAATCAGCAAATCTTTTTCACCAGAAACATAATTTCAGTAAGCATTGGGCGTAAAGATGCAGCTATTTTGATGTATAGTTCTTTGGACTTGAGGCTGAAAAAATACTCCATAGCCAATATCTTACCTGGTACAATTAACTTACTCAAATTATATACGGCCTATTCAAAGTAGGAAAAATAGGAAACGGGTAGGTTTATTGTATTTATTCCATTTTGTGGGTATTTATTTTAAATGCAATCTACCTTCAAGTACAAAGCTGTAGTGCTCTTAAAAGATTACTGTTTCAAGTTACTTCACATACCTTAACAGAGCGTGTAACCTTTTTACATTATATGATCAACTTTTTGACAGTGCAGGGCCAGCACAGCTAATGGAATAATAGCCTGCAGGGTCCAGCTAAATGATATACGAATATAATCAACCTTTGTGATGACTATTCAAAAGTAATCCCTTTAGCTTTCAACTGCAACATATATTTCAACCAGGCAAAGCCATATGAAGAAAATCTCTGCAGACTCCACTGATACAATATGGCCTTCATATCCCCACAGTGTGTTTGCTGCTCACAGTGAGTTTTAAATTTAAGGTAATGGCTACTGTATATTCATGTGAGCATAGAACAATACCTTTGATTTGTTGGAGAAATGTTACATTAGCTACCAAGGGCCCTATTCAGTAAACTTTGACACAGCCCTTATATATGGTTTACTGCTTATTCTAAATGGAATATGCCTGATAAAAATGCGTTGCATGCCCAAATTGTACAAATTCATTAATCTTTATATTCATAAAATCTCCAAGTACAACTGCCTCCATTCCAAGTGAACCTAGTCAGGATACATGGCTAAACATGTAGGCCCAATCTGCTTTTAAAAAAGCATTGCATCAATTTTCATTTACCAAGATGGAAAAAAAGTAGGAAGATCTTCAAGTGTGGGACATGCGTGTTGTTGGCAGTCCTATTTGTGGCTGTATCTTTATTCCTACTTCATTACATCATTCTACAGATTATATAACTGAGAACAGCTGCATGACCTTTAAAAAGGCAAGTAATTTTTAAATTACAATAATGGGTTATATCTCATCAGCTGCATTATGCTAACATGATATGCTAGCGTACCCTGCCAAATCACGGGAGGGTATAAAGAATATGGTGAGATAGTCTTGCTTTCCCTCTCTCCCTTTTGTGACAAGAAAATGCAGTATTGGCTAATGGCGAGTCTGAACACATGGAATTAATTGTATTAAAGAAAAATAAAGGTAAGGAAAACACTGCATTGCCTCATATTACTATTGAGTATGTACAATGTAGTAAGAGTTCAGTTCTTGAGCACCGTTGCAAATGTGGTCTTCTTTGCATACGTGTACCTAAATACATGTAAAAATATAACAGCACTGTTGCTCTCTTTTGTTTGAGGTGCTGTATTACAGGATTTTATTTACAGGATTTTATGCCACTTAAGCAAGTTGGCTATAGTGGAAGAGTAGGCGAAGGTATGGACTTTTCTCCTATTTGTTTGCCACACCACTTCTTGAGCTCACAGAAAATTAGGGCATCCTCAGCATCCTGCAGCAGGGAGTTCCAAGGATGAGCTAGCAATGCACAAAGAACCCCTTCTTTTGTCTCCAAGCCCACCACCTGCTACTTTCAGCATATCCTGCTTCATTCTTTTCTTGGAAGAGACAGTGAAAAGTGGTTTCTGGGTCACCTTCTGCATGCTACTCTCATTTTTACTTTTGTCATCTCCTCAAAATATTGCCTTTCTTTTTTTTCAAAGTAGTTGCAGCTCCCCAAAACAATAGTTCTCTTGCGATTCTTCATCAGTTCGTGGAGCTTTTCAGTGGAGTTCTTGTTTAATAAAGTCCACTAGTCTCTCAACAATGCAAAACTTGGATTTGAATGTTTTCCCATCACATGGGCATGCAAGTTCAGGAACACCAGTGTTGCCTCTTTCAAATTCTTTATAATCTTTTGAGAGAATGGGGCCTAAAATTCCTGTCCTGTCTGGAGTTAGTGATCATTTTAGCTTCCATTTTTGTAGATGTGGCTTTCATTCTTTTGTATGACTTTTCACTAATTGTATTGTGTAAAGAACTAGCAGCTCTACTCAGCTTTCTCCCAGGAACATAATGAAATAATGAGATTTTTACAAGTGTAACGATCTTTAGATAGACACATGTAAACAGCAAGAACAGAGATGCCAATTCTAGCTGCACTGAAAATTCAACCAGACAGTTTTAATTATATTTTATCAACAGCAGTGATAATATGTCAGGAACATCCTATTATGATTAATTATATTTACATACTATTAATACATATTAATGTTTATCCCTGCATTTTGCACAACACGATAAGATAGAAGGAGAATGCTTGATGGTGTGATCTGTGGTGGTACATATGTATTATCATTATGAATATGAGATGCTTTTATTGTTCCCAAATAGCATAGGCCAAACAAACGCCAAGAAAACATTTATGGCGCAGTATTCCATCAGTTATCCTTGATATGCTTCATATTTGCTGGGAGGGCAGAACTGTTAATCAGACAATAATGGCTTGGTGTCCAAGTGTGAAGGCAAAAGGCCAAAAGGTGCCCGAGAAAAGCAATTTATGTTATAATTCCCCATCTGTCATGTATACATCCCCGCTGTTTTTTGCATGTGTCAGTGTATGTAAGATACATTGCTGTCAGAGACACACTTTTATGTGTATTTACTTGCAAATACGTATGTTATTATACATACCTAGTCACATTTTGGGCTTAGGTCACCCACCAATCTGGCACCACTTTTTCAACGATGAGCAATTGGAGAGAGCAATAACGCTGCACTGGTGTAAAGCTGGGGTGGGCCAACATCGTTCAGAGCCCTTGTTAGCATTTCTGAACTGCGTGAGGCTCTCGGCTGCTTCACGGCATTTGAGTTCCTAAGCCAAACTGAGAAGTTACAGACTGTGCAGCCATGAGCACAGCCCCTTGTATTCAATTAGGCTTCATTAGATTTTTTCGTTCTAGACATGGTCTGCTCATAAAGGAATTTCCATTGATGTACTTTAGGCCTGGTTCCAGAAAATGTTACCTGGAATAACTACATTGTTAAACACAGAGTAAGCCACTAATGTGCATGTTGCCCTCACGCAAAATGAGACTTCATATAATAACTTAGGCTAATCCTCAGATATTCTTCACAGATTTAGTTATCCTATTGTTACTTGCATACAACTATGGAGGAAGTCCTTGTTAGCAATTATACTTAATAAAAGCCTATGATATAACAAAACAGAAATTTTATTGAGTCTCGAGTGGTCCAGTAGTTTGCATCTGTTCCAATCATTGCACCAGCGGAGACACTGCTTTGAACATTTTTTTTCACCTCTACCAGAACTGGATTAATGTAATTATTTTGGACATGAATTAAATTAGGATGCCATATAAGCACCATTGGTATTGCTGTGACTGAAAAAGAGCCCAGTTTTAGGCATCACAGTGCAAAGAGGTAGTGACAATTGAGGAGGATCCAGCCAAGGATTATACCGAGGTCAGAAAACATGAGCTCCTTTCAAAGATTGAAAAGACTGCATTTGCTTAGCGTCAAAAAAAGAAGATTAGAGGAAGGAAAATAGTCTCTCTCAGGCTATAAGGAGTTATTATAAAAGAGGACGGTGTTCCTTTGCTCTTCATGTCTACAAAAGGTAGAACAAGAAAAAAAAATCAGCTTAATTTGCAATAAATATTTATCTTAAGTATTAGGGAAGAAACAGAGCTATAAGACTGTGAAGCACTGGAACAGAGAAATTAGGGATGTTGTGAAATGGCCTTCATCAGAAGCCTTTGAGAATAGATTTGACAAATAGATGTCAAGGATGGACTAGATATATGTGCACTTTCTTCATTTGAGGAGGTGAACCAGATCAGTTGTTCCCAAAATAGGAAACAATCCCCCAGGGCCGATGTGGTTGTAACTAGGCAGAGGGAGGTATGCTGCTGGAGGGTCGCTGGGAACAGAGCAGAAAGGGCAGCAGGGAGGTGGGCATTCCGTGCGGAAATGGAGCAAGGAAGGAACAAGGCTGAGCATCACAGCTCATGGGAGCGTAGGAAGCGGAGTTAAGCCATTGCCTCCCAGCCACCTGCTCTTTTGATCACATCCCATTAGGAGGACCCTGCTGAGAGGTGACAGCCTTACTTATCCAACCTCTCACCCTGCTCTTGCTTTCTGCACTGCTCGCTTCTTCCCCTGGATAGTCTTGCTGCTGCCTGCCATCTTTGGGTACCGTCTTTGCCATCACCTTCTCCCGAATGCATCTTTCTTGCTGGCTCCCCAGCTGGTCCCACCTGGACCTATCCTGCAAAACCGGCCTGTTGGAGAACTGCCACACAGGAGTGTAAGAAATAAGAACAGAAATGCCTGTCAGTTCTGTATTTCTGGGATTGTATCTTATGTGGCTGACCTCTGTGTTGTCTTAGATATCCTTCTCTTTTGACTTTTTACTGTATTATGTGTTTTTCAAATAAACCTTCTAGGCTTTTTTACTATCAAGAATGTTGTAACTCTGAAACACTAATGCATTTTTTTTTCTCAACAACAGAACTTCATAAAGAAACAAGTGCTTCAAAGCTCCTGTGAGCCTCTTCCAAAGACACCAGTTCTAGATCCTTCCTGGTACAGTATTCGCTCTTAGTCCATAGTCCTTATACCAATATGCTGATTTTCGCAAAATGTCATTGGTATCAAAATTCAACCTGATTTCGACAGGCAATTGCACATCACCTCTGTTTTACTTTGTCCAAATAACAATATTTTTCCTGCTTATAAATGAACAAATTCACACTTCCTTCAGATTTTGCACTCATTTGCCCAGTTTCAGAATTTAATTGCCTTTGATCATGTAATTGCTTTTAATTTACAGAAATAAGCCTTTGAGATAGAAACAAATTTATTAACCAGATGCCGAACCCAAATATAAAACATGTAGAGATCAAAGTGGATATATAAACTTACAACATTTACTATTTTTTTTTATCTGCTGTTTTTCATTATAGAGAATGCCTGCTTACTTACGGAGAAGCTGATAGATGTATAATGAGAACAGGAAGATCATTGAAGAGTCATGCAACAAAGCAGGAAGTTTGGTAGGAATTTTGTCATTTAAATGGGAGCACAGCGTTGCAGTACAAATATCCAAGAGCTCTAAGTTCTTTTATGACTGAAGTGTGCTTTCAATATGTATTACATGCTTTTATCAAAATTAGCTGGTGTCATTGAAATAAACACAAAAGAAAAAGCATAATATAGAATAGAAAGTTTGCACTTTGTGCCCCTAATGCTTATCATCTTCCAAAGTGTCAAGATCCTCCTGTTAAGATATTAAACATCCTTAATGCTTGCTGAGTGGGAATCTAAGATGCTCGATACCTTGTAAGATCAGGTTCTAAATGTGTCTGGAGAGTTTTCTTTAAATCCCAAATTATTGTCCCTTTCAGAAAAAATGAACTACAAGCTTGGTGCCTTATTCATAGGGCTATTGGTGATTTTAGCATCTGTGCTTAACAGTTGCGGTTCAACTGTAACTTGAATAAAACCGATCCAGCCTGGGTGGCACACTATGGTGCAATTTTGATCTAATCTAGAACACAGGTTGGACCCAAAACACAACTAAGTTTGTTCAGAATCTGGTTGAGCACACTCATGAAGCTGTTGAAAGCCTGTACAATCAAAGCTTTTGAAATGCCATTGACAGTCTCAAGTGCACCATCAATCTATAGGCACAGCTGAAACAACTATATTTAACAATGAAAGTGCATCTTGTAGAATACCTGTATGTCACATTTTCAAAATTGAACCCAAAATTCCCCTTTTAGCAAAGCCTGCATTCATTCACACAATCAGGTAACCTCAAATTCTGCCTAGATTCTTTTTGGTAAATAATCTGAAGCACTGATTTTGGAGTGCGTGTGGAGGATTGTCTCCCATTTTGAGCTGATGAAATTCTTGACAGTGGTTTCCCCACATGACCGACCCACAGCAGTCTGACTCCTGTGGTCTTCACTATCCTCAGAGGGCATTTTCCAGCTACTATCACTGCCGGCCCAAAGAAAAGATAGAGGACAGAAGATGGCGGTTATCACTTTGCAAAATATATGTAAAAGCAGGATTTGGAACCTTTGAATTTTATTTAGGAAAATTCATGCAAACTTTCCTAATTTCATGTATTAGAAAACCTGTTCTTTCAAACTATGTAAACAAAGCTTTATGAATCCCAATAGTCGACCATTTCTTTCTTTAAACAGAGGTTTCCAGATCTGGAGTTTGAAGCAAGGTCCATTAGACCTGTAATCAGTTTTTATGGCAGTCTTTGCGAAAGCAATAGCTTTGCCATAGTAATAACTCAATTCACTGGTTTTCTTAAGGACTGCAATTTAAGTAACTGGTTGACACGTGACAATAGGATTTCTCCCTGTTAAGGTATGGTAAAAATGTATCATTAACTTGCTCTTATTAGACCATTTTTGATCAAGATGCTGTGTACATGCAATGTAAATACAAATACCTCAATAATTTTCTTTTACTTAGAGGTCTGTATCATCTGAACACTAAGCTTATTACAACGATGTTCATTTAGAATGTTTTTACAAGGCTGAAATGTTGTATAGGAATGTTCCTACATGCAGTTATGCACATAAGCATACAAATCTCTTTACTGAGTCTTAAAAAGAGGCAAACATCTTATGAAAACCAGGAAAACAGGACCATTAATTAAATATAAATAATAACAGTATCCAGTTTACCCCTTATATTTTAATGCTATTGATATGAAATATGAAAAACATTATAAAAACACCACGATTTTGCAAATCATATCTGGAAATCACATTAATCTGCAAACTCTTCTAATCTTGATAAGTATAGTAGGACTGCTTGTAAGAGAGTGCTTTTTTAGATATTTGGAATTTCTTTTATCAGAATATTGTTGAAAGAAATGGCATGTTTGAATTTATCCTTCATAGTAAAAAAAAAAAATATAAAATAACAAACTAAGCAGACATTCGAGAAAAGATGATAATCAATTTTTCAAGGGCAAATTTCTAAATTCTTAAGGCTTTTGAACCTCACATACATTTCTGCAGTAACTGAGCATTCTGTGTATGTGTCCCAAAAGTTACTATGTAGTTGTATTAAATAACATTCAATATTTTTTGCCAATCTGCACTCATTACTAAATAATAACTTTTGTATGCTTGTGAAAAAATGGTCACAAATTAATCCTCTAGAGCATTAGCTCTCCCATACTTTTTAATGATACTTTTTAGTCCTAAAGCTTTAATAAAAATAAGGGGACTTTTATCATCCTATAATAATGTAAATGCAAGTTGTGTTCTTCAGAATCAAGAAGCTTCAGGAAATAATTATGTTTATTGAGCTAAATGTACCTGCCTCCCACCCCAGTAACGACTGGTCTGAGGAGTAAACTATCTGTCTGGCAGCTTGCAGGCGTTGTTCTGCTCCTTGCAGACTTTTTCGGCAGGAAAACAAAGGCTCTGCTTTTCCCTTCAAATTAATGGGGCAAGGAGGTTAGGCAGAAGGTTGTTCCCTACATTATACTTTGGACAGGATCCTGGAATAAACCTCTCGGCTGTCAGAAGAAGTCAGAGTTCCATGGGTCATGGGCAGGCCTCGGTGAAATGCCTCGCGTGATCCAGCACAGTGCTCACTGGTACTTGGCTGCAGTATCACCTCAGTATTTCTTTAGAAGAAAAATCACCACTTACTGAATTACCAGCATTTCTTTCCAACATCGCTTTTCTCTGGTGATCTTTTGCCAGACATAGTCCTGCTCATAAGATCTCCTGAGATAAGAGCTCAAATTAGTATAATGGAACTTCTGTACTTTGTCTCTTTACATGAGAGATGTGCTCTAATTTCTTTAAGGAGCTCCTCATATGGAACAGAATTATTCTTGCCTCTGCCTGGTTCATTATCACTGTAATCCTTCCTGCAAGTTTTTTCCAGAAAGCCTCTAATCCCCTGACCCTTAAGACTTTGCAATCAGAAAGGAGGACTCATGAGAGAGTATGAATTGCAGCTGCAAGTTTTTCTGTGCTCTGAGAAATTATAGGCATAGTTGACTTTAATGAAGTTAGGAAAGCAGGTAAATCACTTTAGCTTGTGATGCCAGTTGTCTGTTTCAAAACAAAGACTTGTCAAACACATTATAGCAGATGAATCTCTGAATAGTTCTGAAGTGTAATATTGATGTCTCTGAAATCTACATCTTGTGAGTGCCTAAGGTACGCGAGACTGGCAAGTAAGACTGCTTTTTGAATAGGGTTTTAGCAGGTTTCACTGTGGGTGTATCAGATGGTACTGACTAACAATTCATAACAGAGGGGAAGGTTGTACCTCAGAAAGGATTCTGTTCATAATTATGAAAAGTATGTTTTCTGACCATTAATAGGGTATATCTTGTTAATTATGATGATATATATAAGGTATTTCACCTGTGAAGCCATTTAGAAAATTAATGTTTGAGTCACAAAAAGGTCATTGCCATTCTGGAAGGAATCCATTCATCTCTTAATAGGCCATCCAAATATAGACTAAGAAATACACTGTATATAATTACCTAGAAATAGAAGGAATAAATAAGATCGGATAGGTATTACTAAAGCAACACTTTAGTTTCCTGCTAGGAAAAAGTAGAGTGTAACCGGAAGAAACAATAATACACATGTAAAAATGCAAGACATAGGTTAAAGTCTGAAGCAGTTGTGTGAGATTCAGCTATTACACATGAGGTGAGAACCCATCAGTCTTCAGAAGTGGTGTACATCAAGGACTTTGTCCTGAGATTCAGTCAGGTATTTCTGAAGACAGCTCCTACAAAGAAAAAATGAGGATTTTTTTTTTTTTACCAAAACTGTGTCTTGTTTGACAGTGTAACTTCATAGTACCTCTGTATTTGCCACACTTATGCTTACAAGTATATAGAATGTATGTGCTGTCTTTGAAGATAAACAAGTAAGTATCTTAATGAAGACTTCCATGTGTGAGTCTTCTTTTAACACAGACATATCACCGCAGAATGATGCTGAGCACGAAGGAGCCCAGCAGCTATGATGGTAAAGCACACTGCCGGGAGTTTAACCATAGGAGATAGACTTCTCTTCCTAAACTTTTGAGGTTTAGTTTTTAAAACTACAGAATAAAACTCTAGAATGGCTGTTGGTCAAGTGAGCTCTCAAGCCCACTGAGCAGAGGAGGAGAAAGAGAAAAAGGTGCAAGTGTGCCTTGAACCAAAAGCCTGCTGTTTAGTCCTAGCTCATCTGTGGGCTGGACAAAGCGAGTCCCACACTCATACCCACTTGCTGCAATGCTGACTCGGAGGAATTAATCTCAATAGGTGAGAAAGCAATTTAATAACTAAAATCCCCTGTCCCTGCCCCTGCTGAATGAATAGGTTTGTTTCACTGAGGTTAACAATGAAGTTACCTGCTCGTTTCATTACCACACGAGAGGCAGACGACTTTGCAACAAGAGCAGCTTTGGAACACGCCTAACGTGGGTGAGATCTGAAGTGCTGGTGATGGCCCTGCCTGAAGTCTGGGAGCTGAGGGTGTGCAGCCCCAGAAGAATTGCTCAGCTCTTTGTAGGACCACCGGGTGGGTGGAGGGGGGGAGGTCTCCAGTTCTCCCAGCAGCTCCCCATTCTCCAGCTCAGTTCTGCAGCTTGGCCACCCGCGATACAGCTAGACAGAAAACAGGGGACAGCAGATTTTCGGTTAGCACATGAAAGACGCAGGGGCTGGGAGCTTGAGCATGCTAGGAGGAGCGCCTGGGAGCAGCAATAGCTCCTGGCTCCCACTCAGCTCTGAACGCAGGTAGGACTGAGATCTCCTGCCCCAGACAGACTGAGGAGAGGTAAGTCTTGTCTCTGGGAGCCAGCTTCCTTCAACACCAGCTGTTGTAACTGGCACATTTAGCCCCTGGTTTGGGACATATATATCCATATACAGAGGTGTATCACCTTCGAAAGGTTACTACCTCCTCCACTGAGCTATTCTATCCCTGAAGATGTTGCTCCCTGGTCTTCCTGAACTGTTTCAGAAAACCTTGCCCCATCTGGCCACAAGTTCACAGTTTATAACTCAAGTGGCTTGAATCTGGACTTAACCACAGCAGTGCCTCTAAAAACGTCTTCAGAGAGCCCACCCTGAAGCATGGTGGTCACTGTTATTTTCTCCTGTTTTCTTTCATAAGAGTTGTCTGCCTCCCGGCCTCTCAGCGTCAGTTGGCTGAGAAAATTAGACACGCTCCCCTTCCACGTGAGGACCAGGAAATCAGTTTCCCTGGCATTGCTGTCTGCTTTCTGGGCAGACCAGGCTCATGCCAGGCTCACAGCACAGATTAAAACAAAATTTATTTATGATAAGGGAAGTTCAGGATTACCTGGCTTCTGTCTCCAGGCCCCACTCTCTCACAGCAGCCCCTTTAACTTTTACATTCTGAATTGCAATGAGCTTTCATGTCTGCTGAGCCCTGATACTCTCAGAGGAGCTCTGTGATATTAGAATATTTTGATGAATTAGAGCCTTTGCTTTTACTTCGCCTCTCCCAGCCTCTGTTCTGGGAGAGCAATATCACCGATGCATTCACATTTTGCAGTGCATTTGGCAGAAATGGCTAAACAACTGCTTGAGATGGGGACAATTAAGCAGAAAGGGGCAAGGATTTATGGCACTTTGAATTCTTCCTGTCACGCTGCAATCCAGCACTAGCATACGCTGTTCCCGGGGGGGCAGGAAGGGGTGCATCTGGCCTCGCCAGCAACAATGGAGTAGATGATGTGCAGAGAGCCAGCGGTGAGCGGACACCCGCGCAGGCTTGTAAAATGTAACTGCTCCTGTGCTGGTCGTATCAAGGCTCTAGTGGCAGTCAGCAGCTCCCTTATGTGGCAAATCCTTTTTTTTTTTTTTTAAATGATGGCTGTAGGTCAGCCAAGTGGCTATGTATGTACCGCACCACTGGAGCTTGGGGCTCTACAAAAGCAATACAGTCAGTGTTGGCACTTTATACTCTGAATAACTAGGGGGAAAACACCACAAACAAGTCCTAGTGATGTGCCTGTAGGGGAAGTCCTCATGAGCCAGACAGTTGACAACCCTTGTGTGAAACCAGCCTGGACCAAGCCAGCTCCATCTCCTGAAACACAAACTTGCAGGCCAGCAAAGGTGACTCTGGCAGGGGCAGGAAAGGTGTCAAGGATCAGAGTGAATATTTTAAGTGCAGTAGGAGCCAGTTAGACTGTAAAATGCTGGAACTGGGCACCATCCTTGTGACAACTTGTGCGTACCAGGCTTGGCACAGTAGTTGGGGACCAGGAGTGCTGTGCTGGCACAAGCTGTGCGCATGCACACATGCCAAAACTCCTCAGAGCAGGAGATGTTCAATCAGCGTTGCTGGTTGAGGTCACTCGTGTAAGTCATGTTCTACGTTTTTTTTTTCCCTCCTTCTTCCCAATTAGAAAACCTGCCGAGAAAATTACTTTCTGAGAACATCCATGCCAGAGAACTTGGTAGTTTATGCAAAGTAAATAAAAAAAACATGTTGTGAAGGTGAGCAAAGTAAAAGAATAAAAACCCTAAACTAATACATTTCCAAAAAGTATCCTTGCCTTACTCACCCCCTCTGTTTCTCCCAGATCCCACATTCCACTGTAGGGAGCTGCAGTATTTCCATCAGTGAGACAATGCACTTTCCCTTGAAAGCTGCTGGGTTTAATCTCACCATCAGATGGTGTGATTCATTTCTGCAGTCCCTGTTGTATGTTTCTTAATATCAGACACGAGTGAAATATCTTCAGGACTATGAGTGAGAGTGGAGCTAACTATTTTTTCAAAGGAAAAAGGTGCTGGAAATATATAGTGGTCTTCATCAGCTGAAAGAGCATGTGAAATAGAGGCCAGACTCCTGGGCTACACATGATGAGCCTGTCACAGTATCGACTAAAAGCGAGCCAGAAAGAGGTTTCACACCTCTAAAATAGAGCCAGTTTGGTTCAGCCGAATCCCAGGTGTAGTTCAGAGCATTTGGCCCAGCGTGCAGCTGCCTGGAGGTGCCCACATCTGGTGAGGAACAACTTACAGCCCACAGAGAAGAGGACCCACGCCAGCTCCAAGGCTGCGCTGCACAAACTCATCCTCCACAACATAACAAAGCTTTCCTCTGCCTTTTGTAGTGCTACAGTGGCTTCACCAAGCTCTGTGAACGGACAAAAAGTTCCATATAGTAGTTCAGGTTTTCTCTCATCTTCTGTGAGACTAGTGCACGTACCTAGTCTGCTTTAAATACGATTACCATAAGCGTTGTCTCAAATCATTGTATAGGTCAAGAAGTCCTCCTGAGAGCTGTGTTCAATGAAGACAGGCTGAAGTCCTTTTACTTTTTCCTCTGGTTCCTGAGACTTTGAAGTTTGTTCAGTGTATGCTCTTTCCTGCAACAGCTTTCCTGAAACAGAAGCTGCAATTCTCAGGTCATCTCTTGACTTCTGAGGCAAAGGCTTCAAGGCCTTCCCAGATATTGCAAGCTGAAGTAAAATCTGCATGTGCTGGCCCTGTACTATGTATCTTCACATCTTTGCTTCCTGATGATTGTACTCAGGTCTTTTGAATTTCTACCTGTAAATCATCTTCAACACCTTTGAAACACAAGTGTTCGTAATGGCGCTATGAGGTGAAAAAGTGTATTTCATAGTTTAAAGTGGTCCTGCCATCCTTAGCTGTCCTTTTGCACCCCTGCATAATGATCCCATTTGGGGGGAATGTACTTCCCGTGATTTTGTCTGTTTTGCCATAATTGATTCCTTGGTTACGAGCTTGATCCTCTTTTCTCACCCTTTTCCACATGCAGCATTACACCATTAAAAAAAAATAATGATCTGTTGATCAGGTAGGTGGATATTCACACCAGAACTAAGCCAGAATCTCACTCCCCAGCAGAAAGGCTTTGGGTCGAACCCAAATGCAAATTACAGTAAAACTGAGAACTTGAGCCTGCTGTATTCCTTTCCCATTTGCACTTTCTTCCCCACTTTTCCTTGTATTCTTTTGTTTCCTTCTTCCCCTTCATTCAAAGTCTCCCCTCTGTCTTCACAATTTTGATTAACATTGGGTTCTGCAGAAGCTCATTTACCTCACATCACCTGCCAGAAAGTTGGCATGTGCAGTTTCTTCTTTATGAGGAACCATCACCTCTTCTCTCTGATTGTCTGAAACCACTTACTAACCAAAGGTAAGTCATGTCTCCAAAATGATCATGTGGTTGTTTACATTCCCAGGAAAAATAAACTGTGCTGTACTGCTGAAAAGTGAGTAAAGTTATTGACTTTGTGCATATGAAAAGTGGGTAAGTTCTGTTTATCTGTATTTATACTTGACTTCGCAACAGTTTTCCCCAGTTTTCAGGTGTCAGCACCCTTTGAGATAGCAGGATTTGCTCTGTATTACTATAGCCTGGGATTTTGGTCCATCTGCTTCGTAGCCTTCCTTCCTTGTTAACCTTGTATGCCTGTCAAATTAAGACCTGATACAGATGAGAAGTAAAGATGATGAGCTATTTCTAATTAAACTTTGCTGCAAACACCTGATTTGTAAAAGTTACGTTACACCCTCAAGAAAAACAAAGGTACTTACTTAAGCCTAGGCTACCCCTGACCTCTGCACACCAGCCTGCTGCTAAATGCCTTCCAAACTCTGCCCTTCAGAAACTCGGACCTTCCTCTTCAGGCCTGGCTGTGGGGCACGCTAGCAGATCTGTATGTCAGAGCAACCCGATCAGTTGTAAACTGGTAGCGCTTTTACCCAGTATCATCCACAACTGCCTCCCCATTAATTCTCTCAGCCTGGAAGCACCCTGATGTCTCCTTAATAGGGGTTAGCATTATTTATAGCAATTTACAGGTGTGCTGCTAAAAGACGGAACTGTAAATCACCTCAAATGTTGTCCCATGATGAAGTGCCTCTACATTATTTAACAAATTGTCCCAACAGGACTGAACGATGCACGATGGAAAAACTTGACAGAGAAATGTAATAGTGAAAAGGCCACAATACTACGTATTTGGTTTAGATTTGTAATTACAATTTATATTCTTCTGGCACTTTTGTACTCCAGAAGTATTTTCAGCTTCAGAAAAGTGGAGCACTCCTAACCTGGGGGTGTCAGCGGGGCAATACGATGACTAATACATGTGACACTGTTATACAGCTGGCATTGCAGAGGTATTTGGCACAAAACAGACTGGGGCTGCATGTGCACATTTTAGTTACACCTTACTGCCTAGAGTGTAAGGTAGCGATGTTGTTTTACTGTTTATGAGAGTGATTCTGCCTCAGTAGAAAGAAGACTGAGGTGTGATGAAATGCCAGCCAAAAGTGCCTGCAGATACCTCAACATAAAGTACTACACATGTTCTGAGATGTTGGTCTATCATATTTGGCTCTAATCTGAGCACAGTGCTTTCCCAGATCAAGGAAAGTCTTGTAATTTTGAAATGAGAGGAAAGGTGGAGCAGCATCCTTTTCCTAGAAAGCCTGGACTGAAAACGAACCACATTAATTGTCATATCGGTCCTTTCTCTTGTAATTGCAGGTGGTTTTCCTCCTTCAGAAGTGCAGGGTACCATTATGTGGTAAACGGCTTCTGGTTTTAATTTACTCAACCAAGGACAGTTTAAAATTGTCATGCCTAAATCACACCCGGTTGAGATCTTACTGGGTGAGATCTGGCACAAAACCTAACGGAGCAGCCCAGCACTGGCAGCCAGGTCAGCTGCTGATTTCCTCTGGGCCAGAAAACCTGCTCGCAAACACCCGTAGGCATATTTGGAAGGGCAAAGGAGGAAAGAAGAGATCTGGGGCGGTGAAGGAAGGGTCGGTGTCAGTGCTTCTTTCCCAGGGATTCCGGACTTGGAGGCATATGAATCAAAGAGTCTTTCCTGAAGATGAGAACTGAATAGCCCTGGTAACACCTCTGTTGCTCTTTAAGGAGCAACTTTTTTTTTCAGTTTAACTTTTTGAGTTTTCTCAGTTAAATCTTAACATCAGCCAGAGCGCTCTTAATGCGAAGTCAAAGACCTTCTAAAACTATTGGTGAGGATGTTAAAAATGCTGCTACAGAAATGAAGCGCCCGTTTCCATGTGGGTAACGGGGCTGCTTGCGTTCACGCGTGTCCATGTGCAGGAGGAACCACTTAATTACAGCTGCCCTCGGACAGCAGAGCTGCAGTCAGGCTGCTGCTGCCTTGGGAGGATGAGGACGGTTGCATCAGAGAGGGGGGGGGAAGCAGGAAAGGGTGAAGGAGGTACCGCGGGTGTTGAACTGTTCACCCGAGCAGCATCTCTTCTTCAGGTGGCTCAGGCACAGACGGGAGCCTGGCTTCCTCAGGAGGGCCCAGGGGACCCCACTCTGCATGGCTGTACCCGTCTGTCTGTACCTCTGTCTGTGCCTCCCCTGGCCTCAGACTGGTTTTAAAACTGGTTTAGGCTCACTTCAAATCAGTGGAACAGATAGGGAAAGGGCTTAACTGTGAATATATCCCCACAGATTTTGTGCAGCGAAGCAGCTGACGGAGAGGCCAGACCCCATGTGTGTCCCACACAAGGGAAAAGGCAGAAAATCACACATGTACCAGAAAGCCTGTTGCAGGCAAGAGGTTTTATTAACGCTCCATCCTTGGGAAAAGCATCCGTTGGAGTTTGTGCCTTATTTGACATGAGAGAACCCAACCAAAAGACCCAAATCCGAGGGAAGTCGGCTTTCGCCGTTCACTGCCATATTCCTGAGGCCGAGCTTTAAAAACAACTGCTGTGCTGCTGCTGGGAATATAAACCACTTCTTGCTGTACGTGAATGGGTGTTTCCTTGGGCATGTCATACTCCCAGTGTCCTGGGAGTAAGATACTCAAGGACATTACTGGTTTGGCTTTTTGGAGGTGCTGTCAGATGGGGCAGGGTTGGTCCCTCCGTCTGAGCTCTCTCCTGGGATGTGGGAGACTTCTTTACAGTTCCTCATCCATCCCAAACTTCTCTGTTTTCCTGAGCTGTAAGGTGAGGTAGCAGCATGCCCCTGCTTCCTTGGGGATGTTGTGGAGGTAAGTATGCTAAATACTATGAGGCACTCTGATATTGCCAGAGAGAGGGGGCAAGCACCAAATTGCCATAAAGACCCAGAAAGAAATGTAAAGTTTAAAAAAAAAAAAATCCTTTAAAAAAACCCAGCCAGTCCACTGGGACACAGTGTTAAATATACTGTCACTCACCCCCAGTGCAGTCTTCCCTTTTCTGCATGCTCTCTTCCATGCATTGCCGCTGCTCTTACAGTTTGAGCCTGCGACGTGTATAAAACAGAACCACTGCGGCATACACAAACGCTGGAGTTTGGACCATGTGTTTTCCTTCACAGAGCACCACTGCCTTGGCACTAGAAACCTTGTCAGCGATGTGTTTTGCAAAAATAAATAAATAAAGGAGCGAATGAAAATGTCATATACATAAATATGCCACGATAAGTTTAGTCTTTGGATCAAAGTGCTCAAAACGACACAGCTTTGAAACAGAAAGGTAGGAATCAAAATTACACAACCCTGCGTATCAGCTCGGATGCCAGCTGTTTAACTGAGGCGTACATACCGTGGCTGATTAAATGAAAACATTTTAACAGCTGTCTAAAAAAAGTAAACCCCTCTCCTCATCTTCCTAGGGGCTGCCTCCACACCATCCCCGTGGGCTGCCCAGGAGAGCAGCCCCTTGGCTCCAGCCGGCACCTGCCCCATCACCGCTCGTCGGCACGTGTGCAGGGGCCACCGGGCACACCGGGCTGCTCTGGGCTCCTCCGAAGGTTGAGTGATAAATCTTTGGCACGGTCTGGACCTCACCGAGTCCTGGTGCCACTGACTCGCAAACCTGCGCCTGGGCAAGAGCCCATCGGCTGGCTGGCTGTAATCCAGACTATTCAATGAGTTAAAAGTAATGCTGACTAATTCAGGGGGACAAAGCGGCTCAGCAGGTTGAGGGGAGAGGCGCTGGTTTTCATATCCAAGCCAAACACAGCCCGACCTCCCCAGCGGGGAAGAGGCTTTATGGAAGAGTAAAAGCTTTAGATAAGTGGTGGGTGGTCTCTGGTGGCTGCATCCCTGCCAGTCTGCAGAACCAGCTGGGAACCCTTCTCCAGCCCTGGGGCCAAGCGGCACTGTGTGACCGCTAATTCCCCTCCTCTCTCCCCCTCCCTCCCCTAAACCGTGCGGGCACAACCAGAACTACCTGTTTGGAGCAGACACTGTCCCCAGCCCATGGCCAAGCATTGCTTGGGAAGGTGTCTATCAGCTCCAGCCAGCACGACGGAGCCAGAGCTGTCTGTGGCCAGGCTGGTGCCCGCGTCCTGCTTCATCTCCTGGTGTAGGCACAGCCAGGAGGTGCTGAGCTGCGATGCTAGCCTGGGCTCGGGGGGCTGCACTACGTGGCCTCCCAGGATTCCGTCCCCTCTGCTATACTGGGAGGATGGTGTAACTCTTCTTGTAGCACAGGTCTCGACACAAGCCCCAGCCCTGGGTTTTAACAGCATCCTCAGCAGGGCCGGCAGCAATCGCACAGCCTGGGCTGCATCACCCCTCTCCGAGCGCAACCGCCCCGGCCGTGGGAGGTGAGTGTTTCCCCAGCCTTCCGGAGAAGTCAAGGCATTAACCTGGGCAGAGAGGCAGGGACCAGACACGTCGCCTGCCCCCCAGCCCACTGCTGACATCCACCTTGTGCCTGTCTATCGATGGAAGCTGAAATGAAGAGTGGTTTAAATTGCAGTCAGGCGGGAGGGTAATGGGGAGCAAGCAGCCACCCGCACCGTCACCGGTGAGCTGCAGTAATTAGCAAGGGGACCCTAGCTGGGCTTCCACCACAGCAATGCCCCTTCTCTGTAGGAAAGGTTTGTGGGCATCTTCACATAGGGTATTTAAGTACAACGGACTTGGGAGAGTTATGTATCAAGGCAGTGGGTACGTCCATTCAGAGTCACTTTCAAAGATGCTGCAGTTTAAGAATGTATTCTTAAAGAATATAAAGAGCAATCAGGAAAGAAATTTTACAACTCAGAATATAAAAACAACTTCAAAAGGTGACATCTTTTGCCTTTTTTTTTTTTTTTGCATAGCATCTGTTGTGTGTAAGTGTGCGTATTTGTGTGCACCTGTGGGATGGAGGCTTTTATTATGCTAAGGTTTGCACAAGCCCTCCTCATCACATTCTTCTTTGGCCCATGGACTTCATGTTGCTGCTGCCCGGCAGGCTTCACCATGCGTGTTGCTGCCAGAAGCCCCCCCACAAGAGTCACAGCCACTACTGGGGTGGGAATAGGACCTGTACACGACTCATTCCCTGCTGCACATCCACCAGTTCTGCCCACAAAATCAGGCAAGAAACCGAACTGCTTTTCACTTGCTTAAAAGCTGTAACCGCTGCTGCCATAAAATATTGTCGTTGTCGTAACATGAGACTTTTCCATGGCTTTCCCTCCCCATCTGGCATGGGCGGACTCACCCGGCTATGTTTGATATGATGTTTTTTAATGGCTTTGTTAAACACAGACAAAGCTATCTCCCTGTAAAATGCCCCCCCCAAAAACGTGTCTTATCAATGTTAAGTTTATCCCACCTACTTCCTTAGCTTTCAAATATAATTCCAAAATAAGGTGCTGCCACAATTAAGAGAAAAGCTACGAGGGTTTCAAGTGAGCAGATGGGTAAGAAAGAGCTTTCCACCATGCAATGAGCCCTTCTCAAATCCAGCAGGCCACGCACGCTATGCTACATCTCCTGTACGTGCCTTGGTGGCAATAACTGTGAGCACATCTGCAAGTACGGTTCAACGCATCAACCTCGGGCCTTCTGGTGGCTCTTTGTACCTCGTGGTTTTGCCTACCTGGGGTGATGCTTTCACTCGTCGTCCTGAAGGGATTTTTCTCTTCCTCTGCCCAGAGAGCAGCTGGGACCGGTGTAGCGGCAGTGGCTCTAGGAGGAGGCTCACATGGCTGGCAATGATCCTGTGATCTGCAGAAGATGTGTCCAGCTCTCCAGGAGCAGGCCCTCTTTTGTGTGGGAGCCAGGGCTGCATGGGCCCACCGCACAGATGGTGGCCCCCCCCTCGCCCCCCGGAGTCGCTGCCCGAGAGGCAGGGGGGGGCCCTGTGGCTGTTTAGGCATTGCGCTCCTGGCTGGAGAGGAGATGACTGTTCCCACGGGAGTCAGCGTGTCCCTGGGACAGTGCGGTGAGGTGAACACCCCTTCCATACAGGCCTGTGCGGAAAGCCGGTTAGAGCCCCTGGGGGTGCCGAGGGTTTGTCGGGGTTTGAAAGGCTGCTGGTACCTCCCCCCTCCACCAAGCAGCCCCCACTGCCCTGGCCCCCGACCCTTACACTCTGGGAGGGGGGGGGGGCGGGGGGTCCG
>JANZLQ010000007.1:22047649-22057782 GCA_026212715.1 Elanus axillaris | reverse complement strand
TTCTTGGTTTTTTTTTCGCCCCCCCCCCCCCCCCTTCCTATTTTCTTTCTCCCTTTGAGAGCAATTGCAAGGCTAGGTTGCATTCCTGGAGACCTGCTCTTTTCCCCCCAGTAAACGATGTCATCTAAGCGGCGGTGGCTGTGCACAGATGACTCTGGTCCCTGGTTTCCTGGCTCTGAAGTACCTGTCCATTGGGCGGTGTCAGGACAATGACTGCTTTTCCTCTGGTCTGGCTCCCAAAGGCACCTTGTGTATCCTAGTTACATTGACATTGTTATTCTCTTTCCAAGGTCTTCTGACAGCCTCAGAACTGGAACTACTCATAAAGTATTCACTTTGTCATTTGCTCTCCCCCGCTTTTGTTGGGTCTTTCATGGCAGTTGTCTCGGTTTCGCTACTCTCCTCGACCTGTAGTGCGTGGTGTGCAAGTGTGCTTCATTGCATTGAGAGCTTGGGATAGGAAACCGGTGAAGTGGTCTGGCTGGAGGGGGATAGTAAAGAGGGACAAGCTAAGTGTGTAACGGAACAAGTCTTATCTGTGCAGCTTTCCTTCTGTTTGGACACAACGGTGTGCTGCTTATTAATATTTCATTTGTATTGCACACGCACACTGCTAAGAATGGTGCTTATCTAGGCATAAAAAGGCTATTAATAACTGATCCTATATGTACCTGTGAGTTCCCAGAATCTTATTATGGAAGTCATTCTTTTTGCCCACTTCTACTCCAGTGCTAGAGGCTCCACTTGCTTCTGCTGACTTTATCTCCATGTAAGCCCATGATTTTTTTTATTATATCGTAAGAATAGCTAAGAAAATCAAGATGTCTAAGGATCTTAAAGGAACTACATAATTCTTACAAAAGAGTTTAAAAATAATTATTTGTAATTATTTATTCCTTTTATTTCCTGTTGGTAATACTATTTTCTTTACTACAGTTGTCTGGGGGAAGTAAAGATGTGTGTTAAAGCCAAAGGGGTGTATATTCCACTGTATTTTACCTACAGTTTTTGGTTTAGACCCTGATCTGTTACACAGCCATAAAACAGGGTTAATGTGATTGTAATAATAGACGCAAATCAGGGTTAGATCTGCTAAGCATAAAATGAGAATTATATTGAAGTAAAGATTTATAGGGCTACTTCTAGTCATATCAGGCAAGGAGAAAACCATGAATGTCTTGCGTAAGCATGTGGATATATGCAAAAAAAAAAAAGCTATGAGGTTATATAAAATCTACTGAACTCTGTTCTTTTTCATCTATATGATAAAAGATTTATTGAAATCAGCAAGAGGAAAATGAGCCAAGCTTTGTTGCTATGACAGAGTTCTTATGATTTCAGGTTTGGAAAACAGAGGATATTTTTTTGTTTTCTGGGTTTCTTTTTTCTCCACACTGGTATGAAGTATAATTAAACCAGGTACCCATATGTTTACATAGAAAGACAAATGGTCTGTTTATTTCAGCAGCTGTTTAACAAGCCACCAGTACAATCAATTAAATTAATCCCAGGAAATAAAACTTGAAATAAAGATGATATCTAAAATCATTTTTATTCATGGTTAGAGACCACACAGATTCTTTTGACAAGTTGAAAAATCTTATGGGTGATGTTGAAAACTTCAATGTACAAGTGCTAATTCAATTTGAGGGCAAAAAAACTGACTTGATAGAATGGTTTCTGTAGAGATCTTACTAGAATAGCAAACCCCCAAGCAATACAAAGGCAGCCAGAGTATTGTATGCTCATTACCTGAATTTTCAAACACTTAACAACTGTGAGAAGTATGAATATGCAAAGCTTCCAGACTCTGACCAACATTTTCCTTATTCTTTTCTATTCCTGGAATGAAAAAAACCCAGTCGTTTATATCACTGCATACATATAACTGCTATTACTTAATTTTAAGCTGCATATGATATAAAGAGTCATAGGTCTCTCACTCAGCAGAGCATTTAAGTAAATCAGCCCCTTCATCAGCTGCAGTACCTTAAATATGCGTGCAAGTGCTCTGTTGAACTGGGTCTAAAATTTCAGCCCTTGTATCTTCACAGCTGTTATGCAGGGGAGATGAAAAGTGGACCTTGCATAGACAGCACAATATTAAAAATTTATCAAATCACAGTGATGGAGATTAAAATATTAAAATGGGAATGAACTCTTGCCTTTAATGGTGAGAGTCCTAAACAGTCATCCTCATATCTAGAAGAAAAAAACATAGAAAAGAGAGCCTTATAATGAATGTCCCATGTGAGGGAATGGTTTGAATAAGAATTCCCCTCCCATGTGGAAGACCCCTTGACCTCCGTGAGGATTTCGGGGACTTACTGCCACATCAGGTCTGAAGGCTCCAAAGGCAGTGTTAATTTGCCTAATTTTAAGTTCTGGGCCAGATTCTGCAAGCTCTTCTTTGCATATATATAGTCCATTATGCCTGAATATTTCGTGGTGGCATTTTATGACAGATAATGTATCAGCCCTGATGTTTTAACTGGAGATGTGAAATACCACGAAGTGTGCACCACAGTTACACTGGCATTGTTGCCACCCTTACCTTCTGCTTTTTCTCACGTGAGCAGTGCCACTCATTTCTGACAGACAAAAATACCCCTCTGAGATATTTGTGCAAGACTTAGGATCTTGTGCTTACTCCTGAATGCTCAAGGCTTTGACATCTAATCTTAAACAAGGCGGTAAAAACTACAAAAGTCTGGGGTCTTGTTATTTTGCAAAAGCTAAAAATCATGTTGCTATAAATAAAGGACATCAATCTCTGCAGGTTAAGGCTAACATGGCAGTAGCAAATCTGTTTATATTAGAGTGTCTCTTAAATATAAGAAAAATGTTTTAAAAATAAAAAAGCTGAACTGTGTATAACACTGAAGAATGCCACCAAAAAACCCCAGTTGATGTGCCATGAATGCTTTCATCTTTTACAAGCCAAGTTTTTATTCTGTACAGGCACTAAAGGATTTCTTTTGGGAGCTTTTCTTCTGAGATACCTGTATTCTTTCTCCTCCTTGCTAACTCTTGCTGGTGCTGTTTGCAAGAGACTTCTCAGCTGCCCGAGTCCCTGGATGGTGGCAAGTAGGCAAATATTCTAGGTTGTGACAGAAGTGCTGAGGCTCCAAGCAAAGAGCTGGCAACGTATGTATTTGCTCTAGGCTCCCAAAGTCCTAGTGCTCTGATGACTCCCATGGGACCTGTTGGAGCATGGCTGTCTACCTTTGCTTCACCCTGAATGCTCCTGTTTGTGGAAACCAAACAGTACAGTGACCAGTCGAGCAGCACTGGGTTGTGTTTCAATATGGAGATAGGTGGTGATGTTCCCTGGGAACTGGAAAGTGCTTCAGGGTCCTTAGTGCGTGCTAAATCACAGTGGAGGACTGGAGGGGGAATGTCATTGCGTTCTGGAAATGTGGCTGGGATCCGGAATGAGACTCACCGAAAGCAGAGCACCTTGCTTGTTCATCAGCATCTCCACAGTCAATTTCCTCCACAGACAAATTTTCTACTGAAATTTTTCCTGTCTTACTTAACCTGAAATGTGAAAATCAGTCCAAGTTTCCACTTAAACATTGTCAAAAAATGTGTCCACCTACTTGCCCACTGTAAATGTGTAATAATATAGGTACTAGTTGACGCATGTATTATGTGCATTTTACTGAGCTCAAGGAATTCTTTTATGATAAAAGAAACCTGCTGGTCTTTAAAGCACTAAATTATTGGTAAAATAAGCATCTCATGCAAATGAAGAGATAAGCACAGAAAAGGAATGGCGTGTCCCTTTTAGGTGCCCAATGTTCAGAGCACGACTTGGTCTTAACTACAGAGGGCACTGCCAACCACTGACAGGAATTTAAGGTTTTAGCTGCCATGTGGCTTCCTATCTAAGAATTGACAAGTAATTTGAGTAGTAATCAATATGCTCCTGCTTCCTGGAGTTATATGCATTTCCTAATAATCAATACAAGTTTTTGTTTGGCTGTCATTGTTAAAGATGATCAGAAAAGAAGGGGTTTGTGAATATAAATGAAGCATTCTATTGCTCTAGGCTGTGCTATGTCTAACTTGTGCAAAATGATGTTACTTGGTGTTAAATCCGTAGCTTTCTTTTTGCATAAGAAGGCTGGCTCTGTATTTGGGAATGCTGAATAGAAAATTAAAAATGCAGGCCAGTCTTCGGGAACATTTTACTTACTGTTTTAATAAATTTTTGTTTATGCCTAGAGGTGCCACGAAATTACCAGCCAGACATTAATATACAGTACACAAGGGATCTTGTATATAAGCAATGATTATTACTGTGTGACTCAGATGAAGCTTGCTATATACACAGATAGCTGCTGGACGGGAGATGAAAAGTGAATACCTGTCTGGATAAAGAGTGGTGGTACTTAGGCAGTGGATGTGCATTTGATGAGGTATGTTTAGAAGTAAGCCTTTTTTTCAGAGTAGAAGCGTGACTCAAGGGGACAGTGATCTGTCATGGTAGAAACACCTTCGCTTTCTTTCATAAAGTAACGGAAGGCAAGCACATGGTATGGATGATCCCGGAGCTAACGGTAATAAGCATTTCCAAGTGAAGTATTGCTCTGGACCCCCTTAACCAAGGAGTCTGTTTTAAACCACCAAAGCATCTGCTTCAGTTGCTGAGTCTGAGTGCACAGGGATGTGGGAAATGGTTAATTCCAAATGCGGCCTGCTTTCTGTGCTACTGTGTCCACAGCGGGAACACCACCGAAGGAAGCAAAGACTGCAGGAACAAGCTGGAGTAAACATGGGCCAGGGACACCACACTGGAAAGCATCTGTCCGAGTAAGAGGGTGGAGAGGTAAAATCAGAAAGCTGTATTTTTGTGCTTGCATGCTTCTACAGACAGGTACAACTTCAAATGTGGGACTGCAGGAGTGTTGTAAGTTCATCCAGAAGGAAGAAATTCAAAATCCCTCCAGCTCCTGAAAAAAATGTATGCCAATTAATTCTGAATTGGGATTTTCCTTTACATTTGATCTACTTAAGAATGCACCACAAGGAAAGCTTCCTATGAGGAAAGCTTAGAAATGCTCTCAGGGAAAAGGCACCATCGTAACTCTCCCACTTCCTAAAGGGATCAGGTTAGAACTCTGCTTAATGCACACCCTCTAAAGAAAATATAAGGCCCTACCTAATACAGCTTCCTAGGTTCTGCTGCAAAAAACCCCCCCCAGACAATACCCCCCCATCTCTGCCCTCCTTGTTTCTAGCTTCCCTACTGCACTTTCTGGCTGACTTGCACCTACAAAAAAAATGAGTTCCTTCCCTCGTTTACTACAGCACAAGGCTCTGGCATTAAAGCTGCTTACATGGAACAAAGTTCAGGAGACTGGGTGAGACCTGTGAAATGACCAATACAAAATCGACCTAAGATGACTTGTGTGGTATAAGCTGGATAGACGGCAGGCAGCTGACAGTGCTGCTTGGAAATCTTTGTGAATCATGATTACTTTGTAGGAATATTTGAAGTTCACAAAAGAATAACTCTTCCTTTCCTTGGGAATAGGAAGGAGAGGGCAGATGCTGAGCACAAGAGAAGGGAGGAGTGAGAAGGTTTAGCACCTATGTTGGTTGTGCCAAAGAAACGGGTGGTGGGTGTTCAAGGGCTGGATGTGCCAGAGGTGCAAGAAGTCTTGCCTCCTGATTAATGAGGCAGTAGTAAGGGAAACTAATTCACAGTGGAAGGAGAGCGGCATGACAGTAGCCTTGGACAGAAAAGGCTTTCCCTTCAGGCCACATCCTTCATGGTGCTGTTTACCTTGGAATGGTATATACCGCAGAACTCTTACCTCAGGGTCACCTTAATTCTCAGTTCCCATGCCATCTCCCTCTCCTTGTTTATACAAGCAGTTTGGGCTGGACACTTCTGGAATAATGACTGCATCCAAAACTTTCATCTGAAAGTGCTGACTTCATGATTTGTATCTGATTACTGCCAAAAAAGCGAGGCAGTCATGTTTTCCTTATATCTGATGGTTGGAGGGGCTGTATTTGTTTCCGTGGTTTTGTTTTTCATTTATGTCATTATTTGCCAGCAACACACAATCATGTCCTTTGTTTTACTTCAGCTTTATTCCCTTGTCCTCATGTGATACTGTTTTAGGCACAAAGTGTCCCAGTTTTTTTAATACCTCATCACTTATTAATGCTGCAGATTGTGGGATGAGGAGTTGTCAGCATCCTCATTTTTTCTGTATTGACAGATATAATAGCTGATTTGTTATTAAGTAGCTTTTAAAGGATCTCTTCCTCTCTGGTTATATTTGTTTTTCCTAATTATTTAGTGTATTTCCCAATAGCTTATTTCCCTTCCTGACTCCACTTTTTTGGGGTGGTGGGTTGTGCGTATGCGCGTCTGCTTTCACATTTAAGTTTTCCACTTAACTCTGAAACTTCGAGGGCTGAGGCAGAAGTGAACCTGATCAACATCAGATGTGTCAGACCCGACGTGTTAATGTGCCCTCACGCCTCTAAGAGAGGGCTTGTGAGGATGCCTGCAGCAGGTGCAGGAGGAGTTTGAGTTTTGACTCAGTTCAGAGTACTGCCAGCGGGAATCTCCTGACAGCTTTGGCCTGGTGGTCCCTATTTGTACTGAATCACCAATGGTATTAATCACTGCAGCTGGTACTAATGAGGGCTACATGAAAGTGAGGTCTATTATATGTTTATGCATTACAGTTACTTGATTGCAGTGTTTATGCTTGCACAGCACCTGGTGTGAAGGAGCCTTGCAGTCTAATCAAGATCTCTGAATTCTGCCCTGGTATAAACAATTTAAGAAAAAAGAAATAAAAGAGTATCCTGATTCCAGCACTGCAAAGGGGCCTAGTGCCACATGGACGGGTGGGAACATGCACCTTCCTCTCAGGACTGACATTCTTAGCTCACAGAAGCACTTGTGTTCCTGTGGGGGGCACTTCCTAGTCCATTTTAAATCAAAAGGCCAGATAGGCTGGGATCAAATAACTTGATTTGGAAAGACTGTGGAATTTACTTCAGTGCAGGTAAATGACAGCGCCATCAAGTTATATGACTGTAAGCTCCCCTATTTCCTTGCATTTTTTGAAAGGTTTTGTTTACTAAGGCAAGGGCAGGCAAACCCTTCCTTTGTAAATCTGTACCCTAGCATGTGTAACGAGCTGCTTGGTTTCCATCCTGCAGGGGTAAATTGTGGTGGCTGGTGAGGACTGAATGGTCAGGCTGTAAGTTATGAACATGGCTTGGTGTTCAAAATAGTCAACAGAAGTCGACATGCCAAGCTAAGCACAAAGGATGCGTCTACATTTGCATCTTTCTGTTGCACATCATGTTGATCCTGACACTGTAGTCTCCTAAATGACCAAACTGGCCATGGTTAGAGTTCATTATAGCTCTGCCTGGAGAATGTACTTGGCTTGTCTCCAGCCTGATGGAGAGCTGGGTCCTGGCTTGTGGTGAAGACAGGACATGGCAATGACGTGCAAAGATCCAAGAGGTGTGAAGCAACAGGTGCTGTATTATGATGAAGTCAAACTGAGAAATCCAAGAAAGTCTAAAGACAGCTCTGGCATCCTGCCTCAGGGTAGCTAGTGAATTTGCCCCATTTCTCTGAACCATTCAACTCTTTGGTAATGTTAAAATCAAAAGGGACAGACAAAAGAGAAATCAGGCCCCACCTTCCATCCAGCTAAGTAAATACAAATTTGAAGCATGGGCTATCCTTCCTCTTGGACAAGCCCTACTATTCCTTCTTCCAGAAGGTAAAGGTTAAGCTTCTAAAAGCCAGCTTTCACTAACCTTATGACAAACCCTTCTTCTAGCAACCGCCTCTTTCTCAAGCCTATATGCGCTCATGTATTTCTGATTTCTCCGATGGCTGCTCCTTCCAAACTTGACCTTTTGTGACAGATATCATAGCTGGGATGATTGCTCTCCTCTTTCTGCTTTCTCCGATTTGCATGCTCTTCACGTTACAAGTGGTTAATTGCTCTGAAACTGTTGTAAAATGTTTGCATCTACACATATGTGTGTATACACACCCAGGGATGAATCTGCTGCTTCTCCCCATAAAAATACAGCAGAGGTTTTTATACTGAAACTGCTCATATTTTAGGTGTTTTGGTATGATTTTTGTAATATTAGAAGGTTATTTTTGTAAGTATAAGGAGAAAAAGATGTAAAACTATCACTATGTTATCTCTGAAGTGTCTTATTTAACTGGTTAAATCCAGTTGTTCATTGTGAAATCATCCAGAGAAGCTGTTTCACGTTGCTTTCATTTTTCAGGTTTGAATATGTACAGCTTTTCATGGTTTAAAAAAAACATATTTTTTCCTTGTGTTTTTAAATTGCAGTTAAAGAAGCCCATAATTTGTTTCAAGCACAGCTTTATTATGCCAATTGCTTTTTGTTTTTCTTTTTTTAAAATCCAACCTTCTGAATGCATTATAGCCCTGTTGTCTACTGGGAAACCATATTTCTGTAAAAAAGTGCAAAACATGAAAATTTCTCTAATCTATACGATCTCTTAGAGGTCTAGGAGGAGAAGGCAAGAGAATATCATGAGTGGAGCAGCACTAAGCCAGGTTCTGTTTCTGTGTAAGAACAAGCAGGTTCTAGGAAAGCCCCATTTGTTGCCTTTTAAATTTTCTTCCTAATGCCTAAGATTAGTGCATGAAAATTTCACACTGGGCTCTTAAGTAAAAGACAAAATGCTTATTTGTTGGATACCTAAATATATAAGAGGACCCATTATTACAAGTTTAAAACCAAAAGTCATTATGCATTTAAAGTCTCAGGGGGGGAGGAAAATCATGCCATTACAGAAATAAAACCAAAGATTCACAAAACCTTTTATCATCTTATAGCTTCTCTTTAGAAAAGCACACCTATACATGTGTTTAAGTCCCATTAAGTGCTGTTCTAAATTGAACTTGTACATAATTCCTATTACTGCATTATGCTAATGGTAGTAAGTCCTGCAGCTGGCAATACCTAAGTGCTCACAGGCATTTAATAATACCCAGTAGCAACAACCAAAGGATCCCTTGCAGATGCCTGAAACAGTATAAGCATCTAGGCCAGGACAGAATAAGAGTTGTGAACTCCATTTCCATAAGGAAAACCAGCTAATAGGATCAGTACAGCAATCTCTTCAAGCGCCTGAGAAAAGCTGAGATCATGCCACTAAGTGCTTGTGAGAAATATAAATGTGTTGTAAACTGTCTCCCATATATTTCCACTTTTTCTCCTCAACTTTCCTATTTATAATTAACACCTCTCTTTATCTTGTTCATTCTGAATATCTTTGTTCTTTTCAAGTTGAATTATTTAGTACTATCTCTTCCTCTCGTTTAAGCTCCCTTTATCTCATGATCCCCTCTCCTTTATATTGAAATCTCTCCTGTCTAAATGCATAATCAGATGACATCTGCTACTATGGAACTTAAAAATCCCAGCACATTCCCTAAAATAACTTAACTGTGTAGTTATTAGACAGCAAGGTATGTTATGCAGATAAGAGGCTGGGTACACAAAAGAAATAGGCTCTATATGGCACAAAGGGGAGCCGACACCTCAGCATCAGTTACAAACCACGTAAGACTGATTGTTCACAATGTGAAGCCCAGAAACGTCCAGTCCACTTCTGCATCTTTGCAGACATGACCACCGGTTGCTGCTCACATAAACAGTCCTGTTGATTTCAACAGCTTACATGTGAGCAACGAAGATTTGGTGTCACATAGCTACACGTCATGAGGCTTTTGTATTATGCAGAAGGAAGCACGAGGGCCTTCAGAGGCAGGAAAGCATCAGGAAACCCTGAGGTACGTTTGCAGTTGAACAAAAGTGAAAATTTGGTCATGTGAAATCAGAGAGAAGCTAAATTCTTGTTCCTGTACTGTGTCTAAGCCATGGCTAAATATATCCCCAAATGGTTTTGTACAATGTAATGGAGAATATACGTACACACATGCCAGACCATTCTGGGATCTGGTCAAGTCCCAGTGGTTAACTAGGATATGTATATTATCTGTATGGGAACCTGTATTGGGTTTCTGTGGCAAGGTTTTGGTAGTGGGGGGGGTTACAGGGGTGGCTTCTGTGAGAAGCTGCTG
>JANZLQ010000007.1:22024686-22044251 GCA_026212715.1 Elanus axillaris | reverse complement strand
CGGCTGGCCCCCCCGGCTACGGCGGCGGCGGCGACGTCCCGTCTCCCCTCCCTCCCCACCTCACCTCACCCCGCCCCGCCCCGCGGCCGCCTCGACCCGCGGGGGCCGCCCCCGCCTCGGCGCTGGGGCGGCCGGAGCCGGCGGTGAGTGGGCGCTGCGGGGCAACGGGGCTGGGCGGCGGCGCGCGGGCTGCGTGTCTATTAGGAGGCGCGTGGTAGTGATGGCGGCGGTGGGTGAGACTTTTCCTGTCAGCGGATCCGGCTGGTCCTGCCGGCGGGCGGCGGGGCTGCACCCCGCCCCGGCGCTGCGCCGTGCTGCGCCGGGCGGCGGGGAGCGGCGGGGCGCGCCATGGGGCTGCTGGAGCGCCTGCGGAAGGAGTGGTTCATCCTCGGGATCGTGCTGGTCATCGCGGTGGCGCGGCTAGAGCCCGCCGTCGGCGTCAAAGGGGGTGAGTCCGGCGGCTGCCCCGCCGCGGCCGGTTTGCCCCGGTAGCTCGGCGGGCGGTGCGGGGAGCGCCGGCCGGCGGGCTCCCGGAGCCGCCGCTCGAGAGCTCGGGGGGGGGCCCGGCGGCACTTTGTCAACTCCCGGCGGCCCCCGCCCGCCCGCCTTTCGGTGTGTCGCGGGCCGGGCCCCGGCGCTGCTCGCGGCGGGCCCCGGTGCCGGCGGCAGGGCGGGGAGGGAGTCTGCGGGCCTTGCTGCGGGTCCCCGGGCGGAGGGTGCCGGTCCCTGTGCGGCCGGGGGCGCTGAGACTTGCTGGGGTGCCCCTCGGCCGTCAGGGCATCCGCTCAGAAACTTTGAAACTCGGGTGGCCCCGGGGCTGCAGGAGGGCAAGCTGCGGGGCGTAGGGGACGGCCGGATCCGCCGGGCCCTCCGGTGGTCCCTGCCCCTCCAGCAGGTCCCCTTCTCTGCCTGTTGATCCGTCCCTGCTTCTCAGGTACCCACGAAATATTTCAAGGTGTGTTCCCGCGTGTATCTTTGCTGGGCACCGTAGCAGTTGCTTGAGTGAGAGGCAGCTCTTTTGGGGCTAGTAGTAATGAAGACTGGATAGCAACTGACTTGGAACGTACTCCTGGTAAACTAAGTAATAACTTCAGGAACTCCGACACGGGCACGAAGTCACTGCGGTTCAGCGTACGAATGTCTGCCGTCTGTGAGCTTCTTGAGAGGTGCAGCTTAGTGTGTACTGTGTTAAAATTTCAGGTGCTGTATTTCAGCCAGGTGGGTTTTTTTTTACTTTATAACAACACACTTGTATTTTAAAGATTAGGGTTTTGTTCCCTCTCATTTCCTCATGAAAGATGAGGGAAAACAGTGAAAATGGTTTTGTGCAAAATGGTGTCAAACACTCACAGTAAACAAATTGGAAGAAAGATCTGTCCTTTTCTAAGCAGTGGGGTCTTGTATATTTCCTGTAACAAGAGCGGATGGAAACATCCAGTGTTATTTTAAAATAAACAGTGGCATATCTTTAAGTGTAAATGCTGGCAGCGTCTTCTGGTTAGTTTCTGTTGTAACTGCAGTTCTAGATGTTCAGTTTTCAAGAACAAATTAAATTTTATATATATTTTTTTCCTAATTGATCTCTGAAGACTTAAGAAAAGGGATGTACAACACTTGAACAGAATTCCTTTAGCAATTCCATGTCATGGGAGGGGAGGAGTAATCTACTTATGCTTTTATACGCATGGTTTTGTGTTTGTTTTTGTTTGTTTTTTTTTAACAGAGCTGAAATGTGAGGATAGCTTCTCACTGAGGAGCCAACCTTTTCCCCCCTCCCTTAGGCTCTGGGGAAAAAGAAAGTGATTTAAAAAATATGGCTCTGAACACTTGCTGTGGCAACTAAGGCTCCTATACTTCATGGAGTTCAGGGTAGGCAAATTCCTGCTGTGCAAGGATCCCTTCTAACATCTGTGTGCTGTTTTGCATAGGTGAATAGGGCCCACATGGAACTTCTTGAAGGATCCATGCTGTGTCTTCAGCAGACCTTAGAGACAACTTCAAATTGATAGTATGAGGTGGTTTGTCCCTTTCTGGTTTGATTGTCATGGTAATTGTTAGCAGCAATGTGGGAGATCCTTTTAACTAGAATATGAGATAATTTTTCCTCAGCTTACTTCCTGCATGGAAGCACTATGATGGAGCACTTCATTTAATTATCCTACTGCAAAGAGCTGTCAAGCTTTGACATGGTATTGTTCCTGGGACAACTTCCTTGAAAAATCTTGTAAGCATTGATTGAAACTCGTGAGCGCATGCTCCCCAAAGTGGTATCCTTCTTCTGAAGCTATGTGATCTCAGTGCTCATTTTAAAACCAGAAAAAAAAAAGAGGTGGGAGGTGGGAAATATCAGCATATGATAAAGCCTTAGTTTGTCATCTTCCAGCTGAAAAAACCCATGCTTTGTAAATTGCAGGGCCTTACTGAATAGTATGGATGGTCCAGCATCCATACCAGTGGAACATTGTGCCACAAATAACAAAGATTTGTGCTGTTGCCACCTTCAGGGCATAAGCCAAGCCCTTTTTGTGTGTTTTCCTATTTGATGAATGAGCCTATTTAGTTCCTTTGTGAAAAGAGCTTTCCTGGCCAGTCTTTTGCACAAGAGATGAAGGGGATCTGTTCTGACCAGAGTTCCTTGCGCTCTAGTGGTAGAGGTTTCTCCTGTGTAAAGGAGTTCAGGCAGCCCAGTGAAAAACCCTAACATAGAAAAACCGAGTCCTGGAAGAACCCCTACCTTAGCCAGACTAACACACTGCCTGTCTGCCCAGTGTGTATGTGCATGTACATATATGCTCTAATCTTCTAAAAGATTAGAAAAATTATATATATAAAATACAGTTTTCTGTATAACCATATATATTTATGTAATTTTTCTGTTTGTGTTTTGTCCATTCCCCCCCTCCCCGCCCCTGCTATTCAGTTAACATGCCATAATTTTGCAACTAGCCACGTGCTTTGTTGCAACTTTAACTCTTGCATTTCCTGGCTTATTTTTACCTTATGCTTCATATAGGTTGTTTGTTTATTTTTTGTATTTAACACACACAGTTTCAGTGTCTCATCATCAGAGCCCTCTCTGAGAGTAGGATTTGGCTTTAAAGGACTTGAGATGCAAATTTGACTGGACTCAGTGTATGATGAAATCCCTCTAATTTAAAGATCATTGACTTTTCTCCGGTGTGACCATCAATGTGTCATTCATCCGAGAGAGCAGAAAGGACCTCCTTCTGGAGTGTCGAGTAAAGGCTTGCTTGTTTGCTGCTGCAGTTTTGCTCATGACGACTTACTGTCACTTGCAGAGTTAGGATATTACTTTGGTCCTAAGTAGATTGCTAATATTTTCTTTCTAATACAATAACTGGTTGAATGCTTGTGAAAAAATGAGTATAGACATTTTGCGCTTGGTGGCCTCTGAAGGCAAAGTGTATTAAGAGAATTCATCATTTTTATAGGAGTGTAAAAAGTATTTTATTTTAATCTCCCTGAAAAAAAGTGTATAAATATATACAAATGCAAGCCTTTAATATAGTGGAATCCTTGGAGGTGCAGGCATCTGCCCTTGCTGATCTCGCTGCAGCAGTGTGTCTCCAGTGTGTTACTGTGGGGCTGGAATGAACCATTTTGCCACAGCCCTGTTATGGGGGAATAATGCAGAATTGTATTGCCCCAAGGAAATCATTGCAAGGTACGATTTGGTTTTCTCTGTGCTGGCAGCCAGATAGGTGTATTTGTTGTGGAGGAAGAAGTGAGAGGTAGATGTGTGGATGATATCAATGAACTTGTGGAGGGAGCAGCTAATATTTTTATTTGAGTGTACAGTTTGAGTTTCTGACACTATAGGGATACTCTGATCACAGAACTGTGAAAGATTCCCCATTTTCACATGTCTAGAATTTACCCATTGGTTCCCCGTGGCCTCTAATTGTGGATGCCAAATTTGTATGACATCATACCTCACTCTCCACTAACTGGTTTGTTTTTGTTTAAAAATGAATAGCATGCTTTCTGTAACTTAATAGAAACCCCATTTTTTTTATTAGTCTTTTTAATGATTCAATTGTCTCCAGGTATTTTTCTAAGTATTCTCATTTACTTTGATGTAATATTATGCATTTCATTATCTCTTTGACTGTAGTTCACTTTGTTCTCTATGTCTGTATTTTTTAGGACCCTTGAAACCAGAAATTACCATAACTTACATTGCTGTTTCAGCTATATTCTTTAACAGTGGACTCTCCTTAAAAACTGAGGTACTGTAGTTTCTCATTGCTTCATTCTTGTTTTGCTTTAAAAAGTTTTGTGTTGCTTTTGATCAGGTTTGAATGTAATTGGAATATTTAACTACTGTGCTGTTGTTGATGCTGGGAGAATGGCTAACAAGAGAAGATAAATGTTAAACATTTATGGAATAACCCTTCACTGATTTCAGAAAATTCTTCACAAAGTAATGAACATGATGAGAAGGACAGTGTGAATAAATTTCACCCATCTGTAGAGGGTGGGTTGCTTGACTTCGCAGGGCTTTGACTAAATGGAAGTGCTGAGCACAGTTTTGAGGCTGGATCTACACCCTGGATGTGTCCCAAACCCAAATCAATGTGAGACCTAGCACCTGCCTTCTGCCACCCTTTCTGCACCTTGGCTTCCCCACTACTCACTTGAGATACAGTCCAGAAAACTGCAAATCCTAGCATAGAACTTTGTAGGGAACTAGGCAGAGAGGGGCTACGTGGAGTCTCCATGCCCCTGTAGGACACGAAGAGAAGGTGTGAGCTCTCTGTGCCTTTCCTTCATCTCACCTGCTGGTGTGCTCTCTAAGTAAAATTGTTTAGGCTAGTCACTACAGGACTGGTGCAAGTAAAGATCTGGTGGCTATAAGTTACCACATTGGGTAGGCACAGGAGAGCAGCTAGTATCAATGCAAAAGGGCTCCTCTGCAGGTGCAAGGCCAATATACAGGTACAAATTCTTGGCAATCTTTTCCTATAGTATTTAGTTGTGGACAGGTGGACTTGAAGTGCCTGTGCTCTGCTGCGTATCACAGACACTGAGACTTGTTTCAAATTTTGCATCACATTTTTTAAAAGAGGAACAATCTGAGAGTAAGGGGAGATGAAGAGGAAAACCTCTTAATGATGTGTAAAGGTACCATGGAGAAAGGAAATGAGGGCTATGGGCCAAGAAGAGAAGGAACAGCCAGAGTTGAAGTGAAACATTTAATGTCTCTGCTAGTCTAGCTTCTTCATTCCTTTTACACTGTTGGCTGGGCTAACAGGTGATGTCATTCACATGTTGCGTGATACTAATGCCTAAAAGAATAATTATGATACTGTCCAGTTATCTGCTGGGAAAACTGGAATTTGGATGAACAGTGTGCATTCAACAAAGAAAAAGTTTCTATACCTGTATTATGGTTATAGTGGTAAAGTTTCAAATGGAGGTGGTGTTTGAATTGATGGCAGCCCTCTCCTGTGTCTGCTGGTGGTTCTGGCCCTAGGGCTTCTAGTTCTGCTGGGACACAGTATAAGTGAAGGGAGTAACTTGAGTCAATTCTGCAGCAGCTATGTAGAGCCTTGTGGTCTTATGGGGAAGCACCATGTTATTTGTTTGCCTGGGACAATAATTAATCCTAATGGAAATAGGCTGCGGAGAGGCACTTTCTTCCACAGAGAAGAAGACCCAAAACACAGTGCCTGAGTACTACTAATGGAGTGGAGTTTTCTGCTTTCAGGGTTAGGAATCCTTGCATGCAGAGGAAAAAATGTGAAAACTTCTTTCCCTTTCAGTAGTTTGTATCCTCGAAGCTTTATATTTGTAAAGCAGCTGTGAGTGAGAGTGAAATCAGTAGCATTGTCGAAGTCTTGATTAGATTCTCATTGCTATGTACGTCTAACTTTTTCCAGTTAAGGTAACATGACTGACAGGTTCCTGAGCAATGTGTCATGCCCTACTTTGAACTTGCATAACTTCTTTTCATCTGTGGTTCTAAAAGCAGTATATTGATGTAAATGAAGCTTTTACAGGAGCTGATGTTTATGTCCAGGTAGCTGATCTCAGATTGCTTTGGAAGCGTCAGCTAGGACAGGTGCTGGACATGCAGCTTTATGTTCTATCAAGAAGCCAAGTTTTTTTTTTTAATTTCTGCCATGGGGGTAGAAAATAAAGAGGAAGAAAAACATTCCACTTGTACCTTGTGCTATTACTTTCTAAAATGTATGTTAAAAACAATTCTTAAATATGTTAGGAAGCCAGGTAATGATTTTATTAAAATACTTCAGGGCATGTTTTAATTATAAATAAATAATAATTTAATATAATTATAAATAATAATGTAATTGAGACACAACCTAAAGTTGGTATTATTAGTTAATATATCTTCTTATTGGATTGCAAAGTAAATAGTTTCTGCTTTTGTCTTTATTAGTTCTTGACCTGTGTGTCGGCTGTTCTACCTTGGATAATGTATTATTTAGATTGAAACTAGTGTTTGGTATGCATTATGGAATGATAAAAAGTTGTGTAAGTGTTAACGGAGGCCTTCCGATAAATCTGACTGTTGTGGTTTAACCCCAGCTGGCAGCTAAGCACCACACAGCTGCTCTCTCACTCCCCCCCTGGGGAGAGAATCAGAAGGGTAAAAGTGAGAAGACTCATGGGTTGAGATAAAGACAGTTTAACAGGTAAAGGAAAAGCCACACACGCAAGCAAAGCAAAACAAGGAATTCATTCACTACTTCCCTTGGGCAGGCAGGTGTTCAGCCATCTCCAGGACCGCAGGGCTCCATCGCACCTAATGGTTACTTGGGAATACAAATGCCATCACTCCAAATGTCCCCCCCTTCCTTCTTGCAGCTTTATATGCTGAGCATGATGTTGTATGGTCTGGAATATCCCTTTGGTCAGTTGGGGTCATCTGTCCCTGCTGTGTCTGCTCCCAATTCCTTGTGCTCCTCCAGCTGACTTGCTGCTGGCGTGGGGTGAGGAGCAGAAAAGCCCTTGGCTCTGTGTGAGCACTGCTCAGCAGTAACTGAAACATCCCTGTGTTGTCAACAGTGTTTTCAGCACAAATCCAAAACGTAGCCCCATACTAGCTCCTATGAAGAAAATTAACTCTATCCCAGCAAAACCCAGCACATTCTCCATCCCTTATTCCATACCATTTATGCCATGCTCAGGTCCCACACTATCCAATACATCCCAACTAATCACCACCACCTTTTCTGTCTCTTGATATATACACACAGATATCATTCCTGTAGCCTGTGTGCCATCCCTATAAAATGTCTGTAGGGTTGATTTAGTCCATGACTTTGGGCTCCGTCTCTTATGGTGGTCACTCAGGACAGCAGAGGTGGTGTGCTCTGTGGAGTTACTGGGCACCAAAGCCAGCTCAGGTTGGGTTGCTGCTGTGCTTGCACTGCTTCTTGTAAGGCTTGTCTGCCATTGGTTTGGGTGGTTCCTGCTGTAGTAATTCCTATAACATGCAACTCAAATCCTGGGTTACAACAATTTAAAGGTATTTCCATTACAGTCTCCACCCTGGTCCCTTTGGACCAGTCCATTGGGTTTAACATTGCAGTGAACTCCTCCCCTTGCCCCTGTTCTGGCTTGGACGTATCCACAGGCTGCAGTCCCTTCAGGGTGTACCTGCTCCAAGTGGAGCCTTATCGATGACCCAGTGTCTCCAGGGGTATACCTGCTGCAGCACAGAATTATCGACAGCCACAGTTGCTTTGAGGTGTGCCTGTTCCAGCGTGACCTTCTCCATGGGCCACAATGCCTTTAGAGATATACCTGCTCCAGCGTGGTCTTACCTGTAACTGAACATCCCTGTGTTATCAACACTGCTTTCAGCACAAATCCAAAACATAGCCTCATACTAGTTACTATGAAGAAAATTAACTCTATCCCAGCCAAAACCAGCACACTGACAACATTAGAAATAGCTGATGCTCTTTTAAGGTTACACTTCTAGTTTTATCTGCTGTGAAAGTGCATGCTCCAAAAAATTTGCTAACATACATTCAGAGAGCATTTTACAAAATAATTGGCAGCATTCAGGGAGAGCCTGTCTGTGTATGGCCTTGTTACATTTTCAAATCTAGAGGTGACTGAGGTTCTCTTACATTTGTAGGAATAGTCTGTGTGCAGGAGGAATGGCAAGAACATTTGATTCCACCTTAATATAATGCTCTTTCAGTTTTCAGTGACTGGATAGCTTGCTCTTTTAAAGCAAATACCTCCTGTAGGGCCCCAGAAATTAAATCACATGCTTGAGTTATCCATTTCAATGAGGAATTTGGTAAGCCACTGAAAATACTGTTTGCTCTGTCTGGGTATTTGCGCAGAGGAGTCCAGCTATGACCATCTAAGCACGGCTGCATGGCAACAGGGACCCAGACTGACCAGCAAGAGGCTAGGATAAGCTCTCTAAAGGGTCTCAAATACTGGGAAAGACAAGGTAACCTGTGTTGGCTGTGTTGTAATCACCTTTCTTGCTCCCTGGAAGCTCTAAACAGTCTTTCCCAAGTTTTTGTCTTACATTTTGCTTTTGAAACTGTCACACAGTTTTCTTCAAATAATCTGTTTTTAAGGTGTTTTCCAATTGTAAAAATATTAAATTAAAAGGGCATTGTTGTGCGTGTGATGGTGCGTAGATTGGGAGTGCCTTCATAGATTGGTCCACTAGGAAATCTGGGGCTGCAGGTGACTTGGCAGGAAAGAAGGAGGAATTAGCAGCTTTGCTGAAAGAAGTCACTTGCTTTGGTTTTTCTCAATTGTATTATTTACTTCTAAACAGTTCACTTTTTTGTAGGTATTTCCAGGTATCTTTTCTTCCCACAAAGGATGTGTTTCTACTACTAGACATTTTATTTTTGCTTTCTTTTTGAGATAAGATGAAATAGTATTACGGTGAAGCTATTCATAATGCTGTAGGTGCTACAACAGGTTATGTGTGAGGGCGGCCTTTTTTTTTTCATGCAGGGTCATACTAGCCTGCTTAAGAGCTTTCTTGGTTAACTGGATGAAACAACTTTTTTTCTTTTAAACAGCACTGAATGTAACGATACTTTCTTGGTAAAACTGGATCAAGATCTATGTTTCAAGTCCCTATTTTGTATAACTTTAAAAATAACATATGAACAGATTTGTATTTTTTTGTGGAAGGTTTTTTCTCCCTAACTCAAATTTGGGAGATAATTTTAGTACAAGAAGTAAAGTAAGAAGAACATGGTGCTGAATTGCTAGTACTTCCAGTTGTATAATTACATCAGTGTTCGTTTAGATGGTCAAAAAATGCAGTATTTGATTGTGCTTCATAAATGTTCAACTGTTTTGAAGCTGAGAGAGGGTGGAATCTGAAGATTGGCTGCTGCATTACCGTACATAGAAATATACATTTTTATACTGTTCCTTTTTTGTTTTTTTTAAAAATGCACCTGGGGTGTCACATAGCTGGAGAATCCTAGCAAACTAGGTTTTGAATAAAAGTGCCATCAGTTCTTTTCCTGTTGCATTGTTTACTTGAAAAGAGTGCAAGTTATTTTGAGAGAGAGGAAAGGGAATTTTTCTTCTCAATCTATGAGAGTTGAAATGAGTTGAAATGTACAAGGCTTTTTCCTTGTACTCAAAAACTGTGTAGAAGATCCTTGGAGTGCCCAGAAAGATAGAAACAGACACAGAGCTAACTGTAGAGTTTATTGCATAGGAATACTTGATCACCTCTCTGGAGTGCTCTTACACTATTTAAAATTAATTTTTTGTTGTTATTGTTTTCTCAGTCTCCAGCAGTGTTTTGCAGTTTATTTCTCTGAATTTTATGGCTTAGCTTTTTATGGTCTTGGTATACTTTCTTTGCTATTCTTCATTAGCCTAATTTTTTCTATAAATTTCCTATCTGTTGATACAATAAATAATCAAAATCTGCTACAGATTACTTTGCTTTTTGTGTTTGTTAGTCTTTCCTTAAAAAAACCCACCACAAATGATGACTCTGTAATGTAAACATCCCTTTTTCATGGTATAAATGAGAATCACAGTTTGTGGCTCTCTTTAGACTAGAGAAATGTGAAATCATGTGGATGCTACAAGTTTCCCTTCCTCTTGATATCAGCAGTCAATAAAGTAAACAGGCCGTCAGCATAGTTAACACAGGTTTTGAAGCAGTGACAAAGTGCTAAGGCTGCCTGCTGAAAAGCTACTGTTACGAGAGCTACACTATTATTGAAGTGGTGGACAATTCTTTTGGAAAAATGCCCAGGAGCAGACAGAGCTTTGATGTTGTCTGGAATGTACTTCATTATTAAAGAGGAGATCAGATGATCCCTAAAGGTGCCTTTTTGACATGCACTCCCTTTGTATTATAAAAATGATCCTAGTTTTAAAAGCACAAACGTGATCTTACTTCAGCTGTTATGACTGCAACTTCGTCTCTTCTTTTTCTTTTGCAGGAGCTGACAAGTGCTTTGATGCATGTGAAACTACACCTTTTTGTCCAGATTTTTACACTTGTGTTCTTCCCAACAGCAATATGGCTCTTTCTACAGCTATTATCAATCACACCTATAAATGAATGGCTTTTAAAAGGGTATGTTTAAACATAATGGAGTGAAATATATTTGTAGTTGTCTTCTTAAAGGGCTGCTTATACTGCAATGGATGTTTTAAGACTTATTGTGAACAGATTTTGCTGGTTGTTTTTATGCTTCAGCGTTTTGCTGTCAAAAACACAGAACGTACACAAGATTATCCTTTCAGGAACCTGGTCTCATTTTTAGAATGTCTGGTTAGTTAGTTTCATATGGAGGGAGCTTGCAACAGGTTAGCTTTCTATTTCACAAAACACAGCTGAAGTGCTCTGCTGGGTCTCAAGGAGGATGGGGAGGAGAGGAAAGGAATACTGAAGGAAAAACATAAGCCAGTGAATAAATACAGTGTATGCCACGTACTTGTGTTCTGTTCTGTTTTTAAACCGTCTGTATTGAGCATCTCTTGCATGTGTCCACATTGGGGTTCAGTACCTGCTCCTAACTAATTTATGGAAAAAAAAAAAAAAACCAAACCCAAACCAAAAAACCCAGTAAAGTTTTTGTAGGAGAACTTTGAGGTAAGCAGAAGCTAAGTTACCATGAAAACAATGTGTTTTAAATCTTTGGTGTGCTCTGCCAATGTGTGCTTCCAAAGCTGCATTGATGGTGCGGTAGTGATAGATGTTATGAAAAATAAAAAAAAATAAAAAGCTTTTTTCAGAATCAAAGGTCAATACCTAGCGCCATGCAGCTATACTTTTTGAATGCAAAAAATCAATTATTTTAGAATACTACTTAAAAAATCCCCATTGTTTCTTATTGCTTTATGGAGCATAGGTTGGTGAGAGGTCCCTGTCTTAAAAGTTTTAATGATAAAACTGCTCATGTTTATGTTTTTACAAGGCCTAAACCTAGAAGAGCATTTTGTTTTGTTTTTAAGAGGGTTCTCCAGGTGTTCCACCAAGTGTGAAGTGGTCCAAATGATACTGAGAAGGTGAAATTGAGATGACGTCATTTAAAAGTTAGCACTGTTTTGCTTAATAGTATTAGTACATCAAGGAAATAACAAGGTTGCTATACAATGTCCGTTTGCATTTGGCTCTTCATAGTAAAGGTTATTCTTTAAAGTAAAATCACTGGGAAGTTTTTCCTCAGCTAGAACAGAGACATGATTTTCCACAGTGAGCCAAAATTCCCTCCTAATCCTTGGGAGTCTCAGCTTCTGAAGTGAAAGGTGCAAGAGATTTTTGTGGGTTTTGTTCCTTGCAGCACTTCTCATCCCTTCTTTCCTATGACTCTTACACCACTTTTGTTCTTGGTATTGAAGAGACATGATTTGTTAGATGCACAAGTGTATGTGTATGTATATACCTACACACCTGTGAAACTGTGTGTAAAACCACATATGTATGTATTTTTTTAAAAAAAAGAAACACTTTTATGTGTATGTCCCTAAACATGGACCCTAAACCAGCCTCATTTTTCATGAAGGTGTGTCTGAGTTTTACCAGTGAGCTAGTAGACTTCTGTATGTTTCAAGCTGCCTTGCAAGCCCTTGTTCCTTGAGTAATGTTTCTGTTTTGGCTGTTTTATCTTTTCGTGCAGTAACTGTTCTATTGAGACATGGTCAGATTGAGAAGTTTAATGAAAGTGGTGTGGTTTGGTTTTTTTGTTTGTTTTGGGTTTTTTGTTGTTTTTTGAAGGAGTGCTTTCTCGATAAATACTGCTGTTCAGGACATGCTCAGAGCGACAGCCATTGTGTGGCTCTGAAGGCCTTCACTGCAAAGGGAACCTGATGGGAGCTATGCAGGTGCAGAAGATACTGAGCTCTCCTCTAATTGTGGGATAACACATTTTAAAGCAGGTACTCGCATGTCCCTATGTGGGTATGTGAAAGGAGGGTGAGGAGCCTATGTGAGGAACTGCCTGTGCCTTGGCTGCTCTGTGTAACCAGAAGTTCACCCTAGTGCCCCACAGCTGTAGTTTTTATTCCCTAGAAACACTGAAGTACCCTAATGAAAACAGTGAGGAACAAGACAGGCTTTGGCAAAGTTACTTCCTCATCACATGTGTTTAGCACAGCTTGTAGTGGGAGCTAGTTGATAGTCCTTGAAAAGGCCTGGAAAAATAGGCATATGCTCCCAAGGGCATGCAGCACCCTTTGGCAGGGTGGCTCCCCTGGGGACTGTTGTTCTCCGTTACTCTCTACACAAAGTTATGCCGAAAGGGCACAGTCAAGCCCACCGTTAATTTCCCATCATGCTTCAGAATGAATGGTAGATTCTCCCATCCTCTGTAATGGTCTGGTTGCTGTAAATGTTATTTGAGAGGCAGATACAGACAGTACCAGCTTTTCATCTGTGTTTCTACAGTTTGTTTTTCTACCTCTCTGTCTGGGATGATATTAGGAGGTTTGTTGCTTTGCAATTATTTTGAAATATATAAAATAGAGGAGAAACTGACATCATCCCAAGCATCTTTTAAGTTAATCTTTTGTTAACTGACTAGGTTTTGCATTGCCAGCATCCCTTTGAAAAGGTGCATGAAGCAGGTTATTAATGTTTGCACAGATTCACCTCCTCTACCACTCTTAGCATATAGCATTTACAGCACAGCTGGTAAGGCATAAGATGCAAAGACCTGGTACAAGATACGGCCTTGGTAATTCCATATCTAAAATATGTGACTTCGGACCCTGCTACTTTGTCGTCTGTAATGTATCAGTAGAAGAGGTATTATTTATTGCTCTTCAGCAAGTGTTTTGGCGCCTGCTGTTAATTAATGCTTATAGCATGGCCTGAACCAGTGGGACCTTTCCATTTGTTGGTTGTTATCTGTTGTAATCTGTGGGCCTTTAGAGGAATTTGTTTGTATATTGGTAGTATTTTGTGTAGTTGATACAAAATTGATACAAAGAAAAAGGTTCACAGGTACATGTTTCAACACACCTGATTAAAAGTATTTCCATTTAGTGTGTACCTTTTTTTGTAAATTAATATTTTCATATGAAAGATATTTAAAACCATAGCTTGATAGTGATTTTTTTTTCCCAAATGTATTATTTTAAATTTATGAGGGTTCACAGAGATTGTTTTATTAAACCTTTCCTTTATAGTGTGGAAAATACCTGCCAGCTGAGATTAATGGCCTTGCACACATTTCATACCTCTTGGATAACTTTGAACTTAATCCACCCCTTATTAGTGCAGGTGAGAAGTTCAAGGAGCTGGCTGCCAAGAGACCACATAGCTGCCAAGAGACCACATAGGAGAGAGATAACAGTATCACAACCAATATAGGGGATGGACATTAGAATCGCCATGTGTTTGTCTGCTGTATATTTTTGTATATATTTCCAAACTTTTACACACCATTTCTTTTTCCTGTATTTCTTTTCAATATAAGCTTACCCTGCTAAGTGCTGACAACTCTCTGCTTCCATAGCTTACTTCACTGTAAGCTAAAGGTACTATATACTTCCAAGGTGGTGCTTGACACTTTCTGATTGGATTTATATAATGCTTACATTGGTTGCCTCTTTCCTTTTCCACAGTGTCTGTAGCTGACAAACTGAATACCATCATTGTCATTTACCTGTTTCTTCTGTTTAAGCTTTTTGTATATTTGCAGCATATCAATTGTACTGTAATATGCTCCCTATTGTTTGGATTTAATACTTCTGTTTGCTACAGCTTTTTGACACTGCATTTCTTGGGGGTGGACTAACACAGTTACAAGTGTGAAGTAGTTCACCAGTAATAATTGATTGTTCTGAACTAGAATACTGTCTCAAGCTCCAATACTTGAAAACATATGAAATACCAGGCTTTTGGGGATTTCACAGACTATTTTATTCCATGCCTTACTGTTCCTTCTAAGTCAACACAGTTTTTTCTTCAGAAGCCCTATTATAGCTATAGGTATCTCAAAACACACTACAAACTTTACTCCATCAGGACACATGATGCAGTTATCTTTGTGATAGATGTGTAGATATCTGTGAATGGTAGATACAGTGCTACAGATGGAGAAATGGAGTCACAGAGAGGTTAAGCATTTCGGTTTTTAAATGGTGACATGACTCTTCACTGTGGTGATTGGTAAGAGATGGCATAGAAATCCTGCCAGCTGGTGCAGGGCTGTAACTGTACTGCAAACTGATTGGGTTGTGCAGGTGGTAAGATGATTGTTTCTACTCAGCTATTGGTATTTTAAGGTTTTAGGTTGCATAGTGTTTGCCTCGTGAGGAACGTAACATTTGTTTTTGTTGTTTTCAGCTTGCAGACAGTAGGCTGCATGCCACCTCCTGTGTCTTCTGCAGTAATTTTAACCAAAGCTGTTGGTGGAAATGAGGTGAGTTTTCATTTTGCTTTTGAATGCTTTTTTTTAAACAGAATTCAAACAAATATTTACTTACGATGAATTCATGTGGCAAAACACTGACTGCAGTGTGATGCTATTGTGGTTTGTAAAAAATTCCAGAATTAAAGCTTGGGTATTGTGTTGATGTCAAACAAAGAAAATAGTGATATGTTCTCTGCTGGTATTGGTCAAACTGAAAGAAGCTCAGTTTTGTGAGTTGATAGAAGTTATTGTTAGGAGATTTCTGCTTGTTGCTGCACTGTAATTCATAACTGTATAATGTTTGTATGCTGTGTACTGGTTATCTCATAGACTGTTAGCTTTGTGGTGAAGATCTGCCCTTGCAGGGATTGTTTGGATCGTGTTTAGAATTAAGAGGTCCAACGGTAGGAGTTTGTCAGGCTTGAAACTGCAAATGTAGCAAGTGAGATGATGGAGACAGAAACATTAATTTCAATTTTATATTGTTTGAGACTGCATGAAATGAAAATTCCAGGAATGTGGAGTTGACAGTGATGCAATGCAAAGTTCTCAAAAGATAGGAAATGCCAGAGTCGAAGTTGTTTGTGCAAACTTGTTTTGGTCATGTTATGTTTCTGCCTTGAAATGGCATATGCTGATGTCATTTCAGACACTTTCTTTATCCACAAAACACTCACTATTTTCAGGAAGACCAAGTAGACAGCATTTAGGAAATTAATCCAGGTGTGCTAATTAATGAACTTGTTTCCTTTAGATCTGTGATTTTCTAAGTGCTGAAGGTGAATGAGACCTAGTAGGTGAGGAACAGGGGGAATAACACTAAAAGAGATTGGTTTTAAAGCTAGGGCTGTTGGAATGCTCTTCTGGAGGTTGAGAGCCAAATCTTAATTCAGCCGTAGAGCTCCTGCGTGAGGTTGGGTGAGTCACTTGAACCACATTTTTTTAAATAAGACCATTAGTTGTGTACTTCTCATTTTCTGAGTTCAGACTCTTGGGACCGATTAATGTCAGCTTTGAAAACACATGATAGCACTGAAATAGATTGAAGTTGTACTTTGTACTGACAAAGTGCTGTTTAATTGCTCTATCCTCTGAAGAGAGACCCAAAGCATCTCAAGTCAAGCATCTCTAATTACGGGCACTCCTGATGCACATCAGTGTCTCCCAGTTTGCTACCTGAAACCAAGAATCATAAAATAGTCTGATGGAGGTGCTGTGGAGTAATTGGTATAAGGAAATAATTTGGATACATAATAGTGATCAACAGAGAAATGAGAAGTTTTCTACTTACGATTCTAGATGTAGGTGCTGTAAATTATACAAAGATGCCACATAGTGAACAGTGAGGATGAAATATGAAGTATTGAGTAAGTAAGTGCTCATTCAGTGTTAGCACTGTATCCTTAGAACAAGGAAAAGATCCTCTGGAAAAAAATTAGGTGTGATTGGTTAGTTGAAGGAAATACCATATAGCATTTGTGCACAGGAGTGTGAGAGGTACTTCAGTTTCTTGACCATTAGAGTTTACTTTTTTATGGCAGTATTCTTCTGGGGTGGTGGTAGGGTGTGTATTTCATACCAGTTGAAAAACAGAAACCTGTCATGTGAGGCTTGTGTAAGTAATTGTATAGATCACTGACAAAGTAAGCTTGAACATTTAATTCTTTTGCACCAAACTGGTGTTGGAGGAATGTAAAAATGCATACCTTGTTAGTGATTTTTACAGGTAGTTGCTGACAGTTGAGACAGAGAGAATCAAGAACCAGGTCTTGGGAACTGAGAGTTCTCAGTCAAGCTCTAGGAAGGTATGCAAAAGAGAAACACCCTTTAAACATGCTCAGTGTAGACAAAGTGTATGGCAAATTTGTTGCTAAACTTGAGCAAGTTTCCAATGCAAGCATTTTTTTGGAATTTGATGCTTCTCTATTGTGCAGACTATTGTTAATCTTCTGAAGAACAGCAAATCACATCCCTCATGCTAGGGGAGAAGGCCCTCTCGCATCTCTCCTTGCCAAGTTTCACCTAAGCTGTTATTGATATATTTCTCTTTCTGACACGAGCAGAACAATGCATTTTTTTCCCATTTTAATTTAAATCCATTCTGATACATGAAGAATTTAAACCTGAGAGTCAACTGGAAATATAAGTGATTGCACTGTGAGAGCATTTGTTCATAATAATGTCCTTAAACTGCTTTTGCCTCATCAAGCGTGTCCCTTACCTAGAGAAATTGATTTGTCTGAGGGTGTATCTACACTGCATAATGTAATATGAAGATAAATGAGCTTGCTCAGAAGCAATATAGTGAGGAAGCTCCACATGAGCTAATTAGTCTGAGAAGTGTCCTGCTGCTGTAGAGTACAGGCACACCCTCAATAAGTGCTCTGAAGACCTCTTTGGATTTCTTGAAACACAGCACGTGAGCTGTGGTAGTTGACTGTCTTAGGACAGTATAGAGGGGTTTAGGTTTTCTTTATCTAAGTAGAAATGACTGTTGAATGTCAGTTTGGACTTGGGCTATTCTCAAAGAAATATCAGGCACTATGGCATGGTAGAAGTAGTACTCACCCAGGGATAAGGAAACATGGATTCTGTTTTTAGCTCCGTCATTAAACTGTTGGGTAAACCAGAGTGGGGTATCGTGTCTCTGGGGTTAGCAGTAATGGATAATGGCAACTTTGTGAAGATCAGTGCTGAAAAGCCTTATATAAGAGCTATATTGTTCTGGGACAGGGTGATTAAGTATTTGGTCAAGTGCTTAGAAAGAGAGTCTACATTATTAGAAGCGACTTTGATGGGGGATTTTGCTGCATATCAGTTGGAAAATTTGGTTGTGAGGTGATAAAAGGAATACATTTTTGTTAATCTTACAAGGATCTGTTTTTTTTTTTAATTCATACATGCCTGAGGGCACAAAATAAAATGTTCTGCTTTTGTGGCTAATAAAGATGTGGTCACCAAAGCTGGTACAAAGAATTCTGATTAAACTGTATTCATTGTTGAAAAAGTTAGTGTTCTGGGGTTGTACTTACAAACCTAGGTAAGCTATAAAAATCTTTATTATTTGACTGTCAGTGTTTAATAACAACTATACAATCTACCAGTGTTTGTTTTCCTGATGGTTCAATCACATGGTGTATCAAAAAAGTGTATCTAAGCTTTAAGTCCTCTTGACCTGTGTATACAAATACAACAGCTGAACAGGTACTCAAGAGTGCAAATGTAAAATTGTCCAAAGCAAAAATAAATCTTCCTTCTTCCTACACATCGTTTGATCACCAACCTTGTGATCCATACTGCTTTCAAAGTTCTAGTCTTAGCAGCTCTTAGGTATGCCTGCCAAACTCTACCACGTTAGCCATTTGTATTACTTTGCAGTATGCCTGGTTAGATGAAGAGGTGGGGGCTGGTTTTTGTGATTGGGACATTCCAGAGGAAATAAATCTTTATCAAAAGCCTTTTGTCAGCAGTATCCTTCCCTTAATAAGGGAAGACAATCAAGCCAGTTAGCACCTTTGCTTGCTGTAGCAGTGCCATTATGGTCGGGAGAAGCATTACATTTGTTAGCCAAAAGGCTTCCAAGTCTTGGTGTTTGAGGGTGAAAATTAACATCTTCACTTAGCTCTGATGTGTGAGTGGTTTGGTGGCTTGTTTTAGGGGACTGGAAAGAGCCTTCTTCACAAGTCAAAGGGGGGAAAGATCTCAGTAGCTTCATAAGAAAGCAGTGGAAAGACAGCATAGAGGTAATCAAACTGGAAACCAGTAGCAGATTTTATAGGTGTATTGGATTTGTTTTGCTGTAGTCATTGGAGGAGAAATCCAGTGATGGCATTAGCAGAGTGTAAGAACAAAAGATTCTACCTGCAAAGAAAATAATGGAGTGACTAGTTCACTCTCAGTACTGCTTGTTACATGAGACTTAAGGCAAACTTTTCAAATCTCATTTCCTTATTTATCGGCATCGATGGCAATGGCAACAGCAGAGGTGTTCAGCTGTTCAAGACAGAGTTTCTGTATTGCTTCAGAATAACTTGTGTACTACTAGTGATGCAGGTACCATGTTCTGAAAATGTCTAATATGTACAATTGTAAGATATCTGTGGTTGTTGGTAGAAGATGTGCTGGAGACTAAAATTTCTGTCCAAAGATCTGCCTATATTATTCAAACTAGCTAGGAGGTAGTATCATTCTACCCAGAGAGGTGTTGGTAAATGAGAGATGTAAGCAGTGGGGAGGAAAACTCCCTGTGCTTTCTGAAAATCTTGGCTTTTGGAGGAGAGGAAGATGATTTATGGCTATTCTATCTTTTGTTTTGGTGGAAGTAGCTGTTCCTGATGTGATGAGCAGAAATACAACTTGTCTAGTAACAACAAATTCACACCTGTTGACTCTGTGACCCATTCTTAGGTTTCTTCAACTCCTCTCCCAGGTCTTTGTTGTATGATCTGTTGTTTGTTCTCTCAGCTGTCTTTCAACTCTTATTTCTTCTCTGTTTCTCCCTCTTCACACTGATTTTCCATCATTCCTCTTGTGATATCTTCCTATATGATGTTACTTTCATTAACCCTGCAAACAAGTTTCTAAACCAGCCTATTCCTCACTTTTGCTGCTGTGATGGGTTGACCATGGCTGGATGCCAGGTGCCCACCAAAGCCGTTCTATCACTCCCCCCCTCTTCGCTGGACAGGGGAG
>JANZLQ010000007.1:22006509-22024586 GCA_026212715.1 Elanus axillaris | reverse complement strand
GCAGCTTCTCACAGAAGCCACCCCTGTAACACCCCCCCCACTACCAAAACCTTGCCACAGAAACCCAATACAGCTGCAAATACATTTAGTTCATTAGCAAAGCCAGTTTCAAGTACTGAATTTAAATTGATGCATGTGAAGCCCTATATGAACAAAAAAATGTTCATATGTAAGCCGGCAAAAAGTAAGGATGTTTCACCATGAGAAATAAAAATGTAAATTTTAGTTTGATGATATTTTCTTAATTACTTAGTTGTTTCTGTCATCAGTACCACTTAGGAAGTCTCTTGATTTCTGAAGCCTATGTTAAAAAAATTGAAATGAAAACCAGAAGGCCTAATTTTTGTTCTTTGCTCTTGTTGAGCTGTGAAGGGTCAGGATTTTAATGACATTGTAGTGTTTGATAGCACAGAAGTATTTTTTGTCTTTTTTTTTTTGAAAAGTCATGTAGTTTTTTAGTGAAATTTCATTAAAAGTCTGCTTCTAACTATCCATTCTTGCAAGAGGGAGACAAATAAATATGTCAGCATTTCAAGGTGCTGTAAAGGCAAACCTATTAAAAGCTTAGACATCCTCAGACAGAAATGCTGTAGAGATGCCAGATATTACTACAAAGTATTCAGACAGCAAATGTTGTACTCTCCTTAAGAATTGAAGTAATGAAGAAAAGAGATTGAAAATTAGATCTATAAGTCTATTATCAGTTTGGGAGAAAAAACAATTTGCAATGACTTTTATGGCAGCTTAATGGCATATTTTTGAAAAGTGTAACATAACAGGCAAGAGCTGTGATGGAATTGTACAGATAAATCGTGGCAGACAGTTCATTTTATTGAAGAATACTTTGGCTATTTTGCTGTCTCATATACAACAAAACCACTTGAGTTTTGTTTTTTTTTTATTCAGTTAAGCTGTAGCTTGTATAAAACCTCTTAATCAAGGTGCCTTTTTCTCTTTTAACTTCCGTGTTGATATGCTATGCTTTTTGTAAAAGAAGATGTTGCATATGCAAGACAAGATATTGAAATATAAAATAGACTGTAATGAAGAAAGCTAGAAAGGTATTTAGGAAACAGGATATAAAGTAAAGAAAGAGTTCTGGTATTGATTTTTATATTTGTTTTTTGAAGCAGATGTAGAACATAAAAACAAATATAAATTTGCAAGGTCCACAGCTAGCCTTTCTGGAAGAGAATCAAGGGAGAGTAGTAACATGTTGACAACAAATTATATGCAATAGTTTTACCTTTTATAAAGATCATATGAGTTCACTGGAAAATTCCTGTCTGTGAGTAGTGGGGTTTTTTTACAGTAGCATTAGGGTTCACTTTTTTGTTTTTTACTTTAAAGTCACAGGAAAGATATTGATTTATCTAAAAATACCTGAAGTTCTCTGAACTGTGTATACATGTACATTAACCTTTTAAAAAACAAAATAAAATGAATAAAAAGAAGTACAAGCTCTAATGGTTTGTGATTCATACACTGATGCACCAGTGTACCAAGAGTGTTTACCCTTGGAAGGTAACACATGAACATTATGAAACAAAATCGTTTAAGATCTTCAAATAAACTGTATGTGTCATGATGTTTAGTTGTCTTCTATAATAGTTTTTTCTTCTCTAAATATAAGTCAAAGTTTACAGTAGTGTTGTCTAAAATTTGATTTCCAAATTGCACTTAAAATATTTGTATTTTTAGGTTTTGTTTATGAAAGGGTAATTTCATTCTATTGTTTTTAAATTTGATACTGTAAAAGGAAAAAACCTATAATTAATTTTTTTATTTATTAAGTAATAAATTTTGTCTGTGCACACAGATTAAATAGTTCTAAATGAAAACGTAACTAATTCTACCATTAGATACTACACTGAAGTCCCTGGGAAATGTATGTGAGTGTCAGAGGACAAATTTAGGGAAGATGCCTGTACTTCACATGTACAAATATAAAGAATTAACTGTGTCAGCATAAGCCTTGTATGTACATAGGGGCTGTTGTGCTATTAAATTCACCCACTCTATTCTAGTATTACAGTATAATTTTTTATGTATCCTAAGAGTTTACTTTTCTTTTATCATTACTGTGCTTTGAGCAGATGGTTTTTATTGAACTATTTATTGACACTTAGGGTTTTTTTCCTTCCCTGAGTGGTGAGTGCATTTTATATCCATCAATGCATAGGAGTAGCCCAAATTATTACTTACAATATGAATTTCATCACTATAATGTGTCCCAGTCACGCAGCTCCATTAGATATCTCTAGAGTTCCTCACAGTCTTCTCAAGTCTTCTATAACCCAAAGCAACTGTGGAATCTTCTCGGTTTTTTTCCCCTCTTTCATTGTTCTCCTTTCATTTATCACTAGTAGTCCTAATACAGATCCACTACTAAAACGGTTAGAAGGGATTTTCAAAGGCATTCAGCTCTGCTTTTTATTCAGTGGTAGCAAATTCAGGCTAACAGTGAGGCTTCTGAAATCCTCATATTCGAGCACTTCACCTCCAAACTCCTTACTTAGTTTGTACAAAGTTTCAGATTCTCTCAACACCTTTGAAAAGCAGCTGATTTATTAACCTAAGGTGTCAGAGGTTGAGTTAGACTTGTGACAAAAGACTTAATTTTGGCCCTGGTTGCCAGTACCTCTAACTCAGGGTCTTTCATATGGCTCATAAAGTGTCCAGTGGAAAAAGCCCCTCTCTTACACTCCTGGAAGCATAAGAAATTAGGGAAGTGCAACAAAATATATTAAATCTCTTAACTGCACAACTTTATGAACTCTAAGATGTATGACAGAACTTGCAGCCTTGTGCACGTTTAGCCTTTCCAAATCCAGGGTACTTGTCGCAGCTCTGCCATTATCTAGAAAGTTGTAAAAATGCCTGTTTAAATTATGCTAAACTGGTTGGGCTGTGGCTGGAAACTACCTCGAATCATCATAGCCTTGTGTTTTTACAGCTGTGTTTGCCTGACTGTCCTAGATCTGATTTTGTAACAAGAGTGTTTTCAGAGGCTTTGCTGTTGCTGTTCTTCAATGCTTGGCTGGGGAGATCATTTTTTTGTCTGCTATTGGACAAAATTCAGTGACCCTGAAAGCTGTTTGTGGCATAAAGAAGCCAGGACAAAAGAGTCTTGCTCTCATGCTTGACAAAAATGGCCTTTTAAACCAAGGTGGTTTTGTATTTGTCTTGGTCTGCAGGTTAAGTCAGTGTGAAGTTATAGTGTGCAAGAGCTTCCCTTGTTTACAGGGAGTGCTCTATGAAATGCATTGCCTATGCAAAGCAAGCATTTTTAACTGTTTGCAAATATTTTAATAGAAGTATTAGTGATTTGTTCAGAGAGTGTGGACTACTGCCCCCCTAAAATGCAGCTTCTGTACTCTCTGCTGTTTAATCTTTATGTCTGTTTGAAAGAGAGATTGCAGGTATTTTACTAGTGAGGGAATTGTGTTACCCGCTCTCTCTACTTCATTCTTTGAAAAGAAAGGCTATCTTTTGGAGAGCAGTGAAGACTGGAAATATTATTCTGAAGGTGACAGCTTCAAAAGGCTACAAGTGATTGTTTGCAGTGGAGTGTTTTATGCAGTCTTAATTTCATAGAATGCCTGTGCGGTGCCAGCATTCACAGTGTAAGGGTCATTTTCTAATGGCTTTTTTTTTTGGCAGAGCAGTGCAGTTGTTTGCTGGCACTGAAACCCAGTGACACGCTGGATTCTGGTTCTGCTGTCCCTCGTGTCGGCTTACAAAGCAAACGCTAATTTAATATTAATTGTAATAGTAAGTGATGTGTTTAATCATCGCATATGTTAGGATTGATGTTAAATCAGTGATACAGCAGAACAGAAACTATTCAGCTTCGTCTGTTGTTTGTAGGTGGTTTATTTTCTACCATGAACAATAAAGATGTTTCCTTTGACATCTGTTCATGTGTTCACCTGTTTCTGTGGACCTGGACTGTCTTTCATGAAGAGATACTACTGCAAATGGTTTAGCATAGCTGTTGGTGGCCCCAGCGTTCCCATGACTGGGAATGAAAACACGTATTTATAAAACCAGCAAAAGCTAAAATGCAACAGTATTGATTGTGAAAAATTGAATTAATTCAGTATTTCTTTCTAAAAAGAACATTTGGAATGATAATCTGTAAAGTATTGCTAACATTTTGAAATCTGAAAAATACCTTTTACATATGACTGCAGCTCACTGCAGATAAAACAAAATTAAACATGTCTATTGAGAAGACAAAATGCCCTTTAGGAATATCTTTAGTGGATTTAGTCAAGGATAGCATTACTGTTCTTGAAATGTGCAAGTTCTGAACACTGGCTTGTAAAGAGATAACGTTACATTGTTTCTCCTTTCTTAAATTTGTCCTTTGTGTGTTAAAATCAAAGCTTCAGAGTATTTCACCTGGGAAAGTTTTTGTTTCTATCCAAGCACTCTTTTATCTGGTATGAATGTATTTGCTTAGTGGCTAATAATAATATATAGGAGAGAATGCAATCAGGCTTGCAAATTCAGTATTTCTATAATTTGTTTTCTTTGGCTCTCTGTTTGGGTGTGCAATATTAAGTCCTGATTTGTGGAAATTGTAGCTGTAAAACGTGAGGCAGGATTTTCAGTTAAAATTACTATTTTCTTTAAATTTCATTCTTTTTCAAGGAAATGAGTTTATCCTTTTTTCATCATTATGATTATGAAAGAACATCATGAAGGTTTTTGTCCTCTAAATTGTGTCAAATGGTTATATTCAATAAATGTTAAGGAAAACTGTCTTACATTCTATGAGGGAAAACCTCATCTGTGTGAAGAGATCAAACAATTTCTAGATTCCTTTATTTATATAAAAATAAACAAGCCCACATTTTTAAAAAATGTTTTTATTGTACTCTTATGAGAAGATAGGATATTTTAAAATTGTTTCCAGTTTGTATTTTTCTGTTTAAACTGACTTCTTAAAAAATTTGTTAGAGCATTTGACAAAAAATGTGAAGAGCAGCAAATTTTCTCTGATTTCAAAGCATTGTCTAGGCTCCAGTTTCTGGAAAATATTGGCCCTTTTATGAAGTCTGAAAACATCAAGCTGCTGGTAAACTGTTTCTGGACATGTTGAAGGAAAGCCACGTGCCTCCTGGGAACCCTTTTTCAGACATGCAGTCCCCACAGCCAGGTGCTTTCCTCACAGCTAGGATTTTTGCAGGTGTTCCCTTGTGCATATGGCCTTTTCTGTCTGAAATCCGCTACTTCTGCCACCACTTCTAAATTAACAAGGATGGAGGGGAAACACCACCACTCGGAGTAGCTGTAGCACAGGCTTAAACTCTTGCATGGAAAGCCCCTATGAGAAGATGGTAGTGTTTAGAAAATTTTGAGTGGCAGGAGACTGGCAAAGAAACATTAGTGCGTTCCCTCTGCTATAGGTACCCTGAAAGCACAACAGCCCCTAATTATTCATCTGTGTGGTGGGGGGAGGAGGTTTTGACATTAAATGTAATCTTTGCCAAGCCATTCAGTACCTCATCACATTTATCCCCACCACAAGCTGCATTTCCAGACCGTTTACTTCCCTGGCATTTTGGGTCCCCTCACCACCCTCAGCCTGACCTCTCGAGGTCCGCGCCATCGGCCTTGAAATCCTGCCCTGCCTCAGGCCCTCGTACACATCCACAGGGAGTCAGCACCAACTGCCTGACCGCTCTGTGAGATGGTGCGGGGCAGAGGCAAAGTGGGAACTGGTAGGAGCCACAGTTGCGCTTGGCAGTACCTTATCATTCCTTGATGTGTGCTTCGCACTGTGAGGCAGTAGCTATGTGCTTTTTGACTAGGGCTACAAGCCAGTGCTTGAATTTAAGGTAAATAATGCTTGTGTGGAATTTTCCCCATGATTCATGGGAACAAAAAGCTTGCCTTATATTGAGGTGGATACCGTAGTTCTGACTTCATCTATTTATCTTTAGTAATAAAGGGAGGTTTAGTAAGAAATACATGAGCAAACAAAGAAAGTAGTGCACTGCTTGTCAGCAAAGAAGTCAGCAGCCATAGACTAACTAGGCAGTCTAATGCAGTAATTCTGGTAATTACGTGGCACATAAACTAAAGAGAGTCTTACTGTGCTTAAACTGAATTGTGTTTGAGACGGTAAGTCCAGAGCAACAGTATATTTCCTGAATTAGTTTGCCAATTTACATATATTACTTCTTCCATGAAATTTTGAAACTCCCTGTTCTACCAGGTATTGTGGATTATTGCAGCCAGATTCCCCAAATGTTGAATTTGTTGAACTCCCAAAATGTCAAATAATGTGGATGACTTTGCTTAGCTAGACCTTTTTGTTGTTATATTTTCTAATGATCTAAATTCATTTTGTTTGTTGATATTGTTGCAAAATATCCGTAATGTATACGGGGATGTATACTTTGATACATACTGTGTGAGTGTTTCAGCTCCAACTGCATATCCAAAACCTTTTAAAAGGAAATCTCAATGAGCCCCATGGGGCAAAGTAAATTATTACATGTGGTGAACTCTTAAGTCATAGACCAAGGTCATGGCAGTGAGAGTGTATTTCAAAAAGGTTTTATCTGTGCTTGGAAAGCAAATGAAATCTCTCATCATTAACTTTAGAATTATAGTTATAAGAGGATTTTCACTAGAGGTGAAAGATCAAGTTCATGGCGGACATAATGGAGTCTGAAAAGTTATTTCTCAGACATAATACTAGGGCATGAAACATTCACTAAGGTTTTCACATTATCGATGGGGAGTTTACAGCCTTTAATCCAGATACTGAAGATCATAGCCATTGTAATTATTGCTATCTATTGTGGTTTTATTTCAACCTTTTGAAAAAAATCTTTTTTTTTTTCTTTTTTTTGTAACACTGCAAAGACTTTTAGAAAAAATTTCCTAGCTTTGCAGCTGTGTCAGTCTTTGTCATAGCATACAGGCAATACCTTCCTTAGTTAATAATAATAAACCTTCTATAGAAATATAATTTAGCAAACCTGAATGATCTTTAGTCCCTAATGAATTAATCAAAGTACATGTGTATGCAGTGATATGATGTCTCTGTCCTTATTTGTTGGTAGTTCAAGTAAACCAGAAAGGATAAATGTTGAAGGGAAACAGGGTAGATAAGCATAAGTAGAACTAAGGTTTTTAGTGACCCAGACTATTATCCTGTCAGTAGAAATGGATATTCATTTGTCTGTTTATTCAACAGACTTTCACATTTTGCTAGCCTTTGCATGTGTGCATGTATGCATTTCAGTGGTACCAATGAGCAATAGAAATCTTCTCAATATTAGAGAGTCTGAACTCTATGCCTGCATCTTGGGAATGGTTTTGCAAACATCCCTGCCAGTAACACCACTCACTTGTTCACAGAGTTTACAGTGCTCAATCTATTTGCTTGTAGAAGTGTTGAAATTCACTGGTGATGTGCTGCACATAAAAGTATAGAGTACTAAACATCTATTGGCAAAAATGAATCCCTTCATATTTGTGCTTTCATTGTCATGAAGGTTATTACATTTACAGGAAAGTTTCAGCTGTTGTGATTTTATTCAGAAGGGTCTGTTTAGTCATGTTTTCATGCCATTTCACTTCTATGTAAAATTTAAGGTTTTGGTCTTTTGTTTTCTTAAATCCTCCTATCTGCTTTAAGAAGAGGTATTTGTTAAAAGATGCATTTGTTCCCCCGAGTTACGACTACAGATAACAACTACATATATATTTTTGGCAAGTGATATTTTAATTTCTTTGAAAATATAAAAAATATAAACCAATTCTACAGTAAGAAGATTTTACAACTGGAACTAGAGGAAGTCAGCTCTAAGAGTGGCTATCAGGTTTTATTCTATTTAAGCAAAGTACTTTGTTTCAAAATGAGTATGTTTTTAGGAAAACTTCATATATTCAATATATGTGATTTCTTAAAAGTCCTGTGAGAAGAGGAAGCATAAACTGGATTGTTAGGTTACCTGTAATTCAGGTAATGACAACATTAAACTTGTACATAAAATCTCAGTTCTGATCCATGGACATGTTTTATGCTTCTGCTTTAAAATGGCATGTAATCATGCAATATAGAAAATATACACTGTAACACTTTTTTTCTGTAATGTTAATGTTGTATGTGTTATCTCAAAAATACTTGCTCTACTTTCATTATCCAAATGGTCCAGAACACCTGTATTGAGTAAGACTTTCTATATAGGCTATGTTCTCCAAGGTGTATATTTTAATAATTTAGTCAATGGTCTCTCTTATACATTTTCCCTTCAACCAGCAGTACAACCTCTTTTGTACAATTGTGAGGCATTTCTGTTTCTAAGCATAGTCACAAACGTCTGTGACCTATTGATACTAGGATGTTTTTGCTGTTTGTACCACCCAAGTCAATGACTTCTGCATGGCTTGACTCTGCAATTTATGATCTGAGAAACTCAGAACAATAGATGTTATTTGTAAGTATGGAATACTCAGAAAAATATTCAGTATTGTGAAGTGCTGTCGTCAGATCCCTTCTGAAAATGAGCTACTCTGAGGCATCTCTGCTTCATAAGGGATCTGCTGTCGTGACTCCTTGAGTTACAAATGCCTCTGTTGCTACATTTGGTAGTTTGAACCTTCCTAATACTGCCAGCAGATAAAACTCAGAGTGTATCGTCTTCTGCAAATAACAAAAAAACCCCACCTTGTACCCTTGATTTCTTTTAATTGATTCCTTAGCATTTTCTTTTTCAGTTTTCTTCAAATTTATAGTATTACATTGAAATTAGTTCAGTTTTATAGGTAGGAATTTTCTCTTTATTTAGATGTGTATAAATCCAAAATAGTAGCCTCTGCACTTGTCATGATTTAACCCCAGCCAGCAACTAAGCACCACACAGCTGCTCACTCACTTCCCCCTGACCCAGTGGGATGGGGGAGAGAATTGGGAAAGAAAAAAGGTAAAACTCATGTGTTGAGATAAGGACAGTTTAATAGGACAGAAAGGAAGAAAATAATAATGGTAATAACAACAATAATAAAATGGCAATAATAATAATAAAAGGATTGGAATATACAAAACAAGTGATGCACAATGCAATTGCTCACTGACCAGTGCCCAGTTAGTTCCTGAGCAGTGATATGCCCCCCAGGCCAATTCTCCCCAGTTTATATACTGGGCATGACGTCCCATGGTATGGAATACCCCTTTGGCCAGTTTGGGTCAGCTGCCCTGGCTGTGTCCCCTCCCAACTTCTTGTGCTCCTCCAGCCTTCTTACTGGCTGGGCATCAGAAGCTGAAAAGTCCTTGACTTTAGTCTAAACACTACTTAGCAACAACTGAAGACACCAGTGTGTTACCAACATTCTTCTCATACTGAATCCAAAACATAACACTATACCAGCTACTAGAAAGAAAGTTAACTCTATCCCAGCTGAAACCGAAACCAGGACAGCACTAGTTCTGATTTACTTTGTTTTATGTAAAAATAAAATCCTAGAACATAAGGACACTTCATAACCCAGGTACTTTGTAAGTCTGACAGCTGAGGTCCAAGTTGTGAACAGATTCAGAAGTGCATTTTTGTCTTTAGAATGTGTAAAATTTCTTTCTGATTGTCTTAGCAGTATAATTATGCTCTCCACCCTCCCAGTTCTTCCCACCCTCTGGTATTTTTGCATGGTATAAGTCACTGGGCCCATTGTATAAGCATCCTGTCATGTCTCTAAGTGATCACAATGATTTTAATTTCTCTCCCCTTTCAAATCACCAGCCAGTTCCAGTATGTTGTTTGTCGTCTTCCTTACTAATACAAAACCACACTGAAATCTGCAGTAGTCTTCTGTTTCCCAGACTGCCTGGTCTTAGTAGCAGTCAGTGCTTCTAACTTCCAAGAGATTATTTTATTCAGGTGAATGAATAACTTGTTATGCTAACTTATACAGTATCTTGCGAGGTAGATGCCTCATTCAGCAGCACTTCCAGCAGGCTATGTTCATGGTTTCTTTATCAGCTCTTGTGGTTTTTTTTTTTTGCTTTGTGAGTGGTGGGAGGCAAGAGTGTCTTTTCATACTCTCTAATAATTTTTTGCAACCTAATGCACATCTGCCATACAAGAAGGAGGTTTCCTGTCTTTCAGGCTTGAAGTTCCTTCTAAATTGTGTGATGCAAGACAATGGAAAATTTCATTTTGTCAGGTTATTTCCTCCTGTAGAGCATATTATACTATGTTGAGACTTTATTCTGAGCCATCTCTCTTCTTAGTTGTTTTTACAAAACTAGAAATAGCTGAATTTGGTTTTCCTGCTAATTAGCATATGCTAGCTGTTACCAGCAAAAGAACACCTGTGCTGCTAATGAGGGTACCTGGAAACTTGGGCATGATTCTTCTCCTTTATCCTAGTGTAAATCAATATATTCCTCTGTTGAAATCAAAGCAATGGACTGGGTAAGTGTAGGTGTCATGGTTTAAGCCCAGCTGGTAACAAAGCACCACGAAGCCACTCGCTCACTCCTCCCCGCTGGCCCCGGTGGGATGATGAGGAGAAAATATAAAGAAACACTTGTGGGTTGAGACAAGGACAGGGAGGGATCACTCGCCAGTTGTGGTCATGGGCAGAAGACAGACTCTACTTGTAGAAAAAAGACAAACTGAATTTAATTTGCCACCAATCACATCAAAACAAGGATAATGAGAAGTAAAGCCAAACCGTAGAACACATTCCCCCCACCCCTCCCTCCTTCCCACCTCAACTCTAGTCCTGGTTCTCTCTCCTTCCTCATCCCCAGCAGTGCAGGGGGATGGGAAATCGGGGTTGGGGTCAGTTCATCACACCTTGTCTCTGCTGCTCCTTCCTCATCAGGGGGAGGACTCCTCACTCTTCCCCTGCTCCACCGTGGGGTCCCTCCCACAGGAGACAGTTCTTCACAAACTTCCCCAACGTGGGTCCTTTCCATGGGCTGCAGTCCTTCAGGCACAGACTGCTCTAGCGTGGGCTTTGCCATGGAGTCACGATCATCTTTGGGGGCATCCCTCTGCTCCGGCATGAGCTCCTCTCTCCCCGGGCTGCAGGTGGGCATCTGTTCCCCCCCCGCTGCCCTCCCTGGGCTGGGTGGGGACAGCCTGCCGTCTGCCCAAGGGCTGCAGGGGCCTCCCCTCCTCCCTGCTCCTTCTCCCCTCCTTCCTCACTGCCCTCGGGGTCTGCAGAGGGGTTCCTCTCACATCCCAATCCCAACACTCTACTGTATTCTCATAGGTTAATTACTGTCTTTTTGAAAATACAGTGATTGTTTCAAATAAATGAAACTGTGCCTGTAAATTTAAAATAGAAAAGTGAAGACAAGTATCAGTATTGTTCATGCTGTAAATACTTCTAAAGATGGAGCTTTATTTGTGGCTTAAGTGTATGTCATTATCTTGAAGTTAGAGTAATTGTACTTATCTTTCTTTAGGAAGTGTGTTAATCAGGAAATATCGCTAAGCTTCCCCTCTACTATCTCCTTATGCAGATATTAGCGGAGCATAAAGTAATTTTATTAGCTGATGAGCTGTTTAATTACAAGATAAGAAACAGAACTTTGCTCAGTGGAGGAAAGTGGAGTTCTTCCATCTGCATTCAGAAGCCTATTTCCTCTAGCCTTTATTGGAGGTAAAGACAGCCTCCAAAGCCTGGGAGAATTTAATCAAAGTAATTTATGGATGTTTTCTCCTAGGTTTGTTCATACATACAGAAATAAAATATCTAAATCATGAAGAACTGGATGTTATACATATAGACAGCAGTGAACTATAGAGCTATGCTGTTAAATATCTTAGATTAGGAAAGAAGAAAGAAGATGTAATAGTTATATATATAGAGAGAGAGCCTTTCATATATGTGTTGAAATCAGGTGTCCTAGTCAGAATTTAGTACTTGGGCAGGATGAATCGTTCTGCAGTGAGATCAGTTCTTGAACTAGCTGTCATTTCAAGTATTGTTCATTAACTCTTTTTTGTATAGATCAACTAGGTTCTTGGAGGAGTTCCAGATGTTGTTCAGGGTGGTGTTACTAATGTCCGAAATGGCTTTTCCTCTTTATGTTGTACTGTAATGACAGATAAATGGGAGCTACTCTATTCCGTTTCCAAATTAGGAGAAGTGTTAACATGGATTTTGTTGAAGACCTTTTTTCTCTGGAGTTTGTTTTTGTATTTGATTTGCCTTTGTATGGATATGTTGGCATTCCTGTCATGCTACAGTGCTTGCTTCTTCCAGCTGTTGAGTTTTAGAAGAATGGTTGTGGGGATTTTTATTTACTGTCAGAAAACCTCACTGAATAGCTGTAATTTCATAATAGACAGTGCAAGGCAGCATTAGCTACCAATGTTTGGATACCCATAGAACATAAATAAATACTTAGAGCAAACAAAGGAGTATTTATGTTCTGAAGCATTTGCTTATTTGCTGTTGGAGTCCTGGTGATGGCATATGGCTTTGAAAATAAGTCTGTAATATGTATGTCCAAGATGTAGTATTTAAGACAATCCTACAAAAATGTGCTTTTAGACACTGTGAGAAATGTTTGTTAGAACCTGTATCTATATCCTTTGTATTTTTCTATCTTTAATATGTAGAATTAGTGTGGGGTTTGTTTGCTTTATTTCCTGTGTATTTTGTGAAGTAGATCTTAACATGTTCATATGTGGAGTATTGTTTGTTGTTGTTTTAAGATGAGTAGGGGGAAAGGGAAGTGTGTGGGATGCACTGTTCAAATTCTATGGCAAGTGAAGACAGAGGGTGTATAATTAAGCATCTACAGTGCATAAAATACCAAAACTAAAATTCCGCCTAGTATTTACTTCATTTTTTTTGTGTTCCTTATATTAATGCCATCTCCACTAATACAATCCCATGCTGTTTTTTAAATGCATTAGTTTGACCTGTTCTACCTTACAATGCTTTTCTTATTACACTGCAGTCTGGATTGTTCTGCAGTAGATGATATATTAATAAATACAATATAAGTTTTTAGTGTGGTGATCTGGATTATTTTATGACTTTCTCTTACTTGTATATAGAGAGCATACAAAACAGTTTATATTGTCCTGGTGCTGTTGGTATTACAAAATTTAATTATTTGGACTAATCCCCATTCACTCTAACAAGATACCTGCTTGGTGAGAAAGCAAAGGTGACTTTGCTTGATTGATATTCAGAAAAAAAAATTGCATAGCATCTTTCTGAATGTCCTGGAAGTATGCTAAATTGTTCAGGAGTTTTTTTTACTGTTGATATGATGGAACTAAAGCTAGCAAGGCACTGATTCTTTTCTTCTTATCCAACTGTTACAGTGCATTAGGATACTGCTAAAATACATTGGGGTAACTTTTTAGTATCATTTTTCCCACTGAGAGGGTAATGTTGTGGCTGGAAGAAAGCAGGATAGCTGTGGTGTGAGAAATAGGAAAAAAAAAGAAAGTAGGATGCTCTGTAATAGCATGGTCACTAGTAAAGTTTAGCAAACTATTTTCAGACTACTGCTGTCTGTAGCACTTATTAAAGGTTTTGTCAGGGATTTGTTTTCTTTGGGAGCTGGTGTGATATGGTGGATTATCCAGAGGTTTCTCCGAAGCTCTGTTCTGAACACTTTGAAGACATCCTGAAATGAGGCAAAGTTAAATCATATGGGCCAGCCCTTAGAAAAGGATTAGAATCTGAATTTGTTTAGCTTCCATTCTTTTTAACTTGCCCTTGCCAGTGGAAGGGAAGAAAAGGTGTGGTGGTTGATTTGAAACAAAAAGGACACCCATGCAAAAGTGATCTCTTCCTTATTGCTATTGTTATGTGTCACCCCAGGGTTTTAATGATGCTGCTTGGAAGTATGTGCCTGGGATAATGTTCATAGTATGGGCGTGCTTACTGCCCTCAGAAAAATACATGTGAGATTCTTATTTCTTCCAGGTCTAAGTGCCCGGGTTCTTTCTGTTGCCAAGTGCAGGCAGTAAGCGTGCACTGGGAACGCCTAGGACATAGGAGCACTGCTGTAGGAAGGACATAGGAGCATCAGTACAGGAAAAGGGCCTTCTGCAGGGCTGCCTGCAACAGTTCTTGTCCGGCTGCCAGTGTCACATCTGATGTAACCTGTAGTGGTTTGGGGAGGATGGGAATCCAACGAACCAGAGTTTGTGGCAAACCCCAGGTGTCCTCTGGTTGTAGGAGAGCCTGGGCTTAGAATTAAACCTTCCTTTCTCTGTATTTGCAGCCCATCTTACCCCTGTGGGCTCAGTGCATTGTGAACTGCCCTGTTTCTAAGCCCGGAGCAGCCCGTCGGGCACTCGGCTGAATCTGTTGCAGTTGTCAGAGGATCATACTTCAGGGATAATGCTGCTGGCAGCTAAAACCTATGAATTAGTCAAAAATAGAGCATTTGGGTGTTGCAGTCATTTTTTGTAGGCTTTTAAAAATGTTGTTTGATCATGCAGTGTGTTGACCTTTCAATAAAATCTTCATTAAATCCACCCATTCCTTGCAGTTTTTTTAGTTCTGTTTGCCTTTGTCACATGTTCTTTCCTGGATTATCATTATCATCTTCTCCAAAGAGATTAACAGTTCCTTAAAACAGGATCATGTGCATTCTGATGTTCCGTGTGAAAGCGGAGCTGGAGAGCAGAGAAGCCACAGGATCTCTATAGAAATTTGAAGACAATTTTGATACTCTAGTCCACTCAAAAATCTGCTGATACTGTAATGTTTTTTCCCTTGCCAGGACCCTCCTTGCCTGGTGTCATTTCTTGAGCCCTCCTGGGATGAGATTAGTCTAAAACAACAAAGTAGCCAGATGTCTGGTTCTGAGAGAGTCCCAGAGGCCAGGGTATGGTAGGCAACAGTAATCGCTTGGGGCTGAAGATCAAAGATACCTGAGAATTACTTATGGGCACATACTATGTGTCATTCCCATTATTAACAGTCTGAAAAAATTTGTATCCCTAATTAACCCTTTTGTTGGTTAAATTTTCTTGCCAGTACAGTCCTGTCTGTACTAACTATATGTTCCTTTTGGTACTGTTACATAAGTACATGTTAGTTTTTTAAAAAAAAAAAATTAAAATGTAATATTCTTAGTAGCAAAATTATGTAACCCGTCCAGATCCTTTTTATCACGGTCATTTGTAAATGTCAGGAGTTAGCATGATTTCTTTTTGTTTACTGTGCCGTCCTTCGGGCTGGCGTTACTCTTGTCTAGAACTGTGTCAATAAGAATAGTTAACTTGTCAGGGTAGTGGTTTTAGTTCATTGCTTCCTAATCTAAAATGAATTAGAATTTAATCCCAGAGGCAGGATGTCTGCACATCACTGCTTTTTCCCATTATTGCTATTTCTGGTGAAATGCTAATTGATATTTTTAGTGATCAACGCTTGTTTGTATTATATACTCTGAAATAATAAACTAAGATTTTAAGTGCTGCTTCTGAATTCTTGTAGTGCTTTTAGAATGAGTGGCTCCTGGAAAGAGTGAAAAACCTGATTGCAACCTGCTGTGTAATTTTTTTTTATCCTCCAGATGAAAATATCAAGGTTGTGAGTGGAATGTCTATTTTACTAAATGGTAACATTGTCTGCCATTGCAGAACTGAAGACTTGGAACTTTGAATAATAACCTGTAGTTGTCAGAGATACCTGTTGTTTGTTATGAGTGCTACAATTTCACTTTCTTTAGCATGATGTAAACTTAATGTGTGGTAAATACTGCATGTGTATGTTTGAGTGGGAGGGTGTGAGTTTCTGGTCACACTGAATGTGTTTGCAGTTTACTGCCTATGTTACATGCATTTAACAATTCTAAAAGACATTTTTGAATGACTAGTGAGCGAAGAAAAGTTCCCTGGAGTTATTTGAAGGACTGAATTGATTTATCTGTTTCAGTCTTGACAGTCTTTCTTCAAAACATGTTATTCAAGCAGGAAACCCCCAAAGCTGACCTGCCTGAAAATGTATTGTGTTTTTATGTTTTCACTTTTGACACAGGTATGCTTGCTGTCTGCATCTTCCAACACGGCCATGACTGCTGCTCTGTTGTCCCCACTCCTGTTCAGTGGCATACCTCATCAGTCTTGCTCTACACCCAAAGCAGTCTTTAAAAAAAAATGAGCATCTAAAGAAACGTGAAGGCAAAATTTCCTGGTGGTGCAGGGTTATTTAACCTTTCAGGCCCTATGGCTGTCAGCAGGTGTAGCTGATTATCTTATTAGTATTATGAACCTCATTCAGATTTTCATAGGATAGAGACAGCTACTGTGCTTCTCAGAGATGCAAAGGAAGAGGGAGCTGTGTGGGAGTGGTTCACAGGCAGGAAATAGCTGTTTTGATATGGATGTTGGCACACTGGATTTTGGATCATTTGTTGCCAGTCATGTGCCATAATCCAGGCACAGGGGCCCACATGCTGCTCAAAAGATTCTAGCTGGCTATCCTAACATAAAGAAATCCGCTCTTTATAACATTTGGATTCTGCTTTGCGCAACCCTTGTGGATTGGTTTCTTTTTTTCTTAGTTTTCCTTCTCAGTTGTTCCTTTGGGGGGCGTTGCGGCAGTTTTGGTTGTCTGCACTGGTCTGTTGAAGGTCACAGTCAGGACTGGAATAGGTAAAATCCAAGTGTTCATGAAGTCGTGTCTACAGAGACCAGTATGACCTTCTTTTGAGTTACTTCATGTAGGCAGCAAGGTGCTTCCCATGAAGGTGTTGAATCTGTAGCTGAGGCTTTAGGAGAACACTACTAGATGTATTTGCAACATACTTGAGACAGAAATGCCTTTTGCTTTTGTTCTCTTTTGTTATCTGCCTAGAGCTCTTGAAAACCATGCCAAAGCTACTGCCAACAACAAGCAAGAATGTGACATAGTCAGCAAATACTAGATTAGTGTATAGAATTAGAAGCACTACCATCTCCCTCTTTGTTTTCAGGCTGGTAAAGCCCATATATAAATTTTGATGACTAGCACCACCTCTCCAGTTTAAGTAAAAAGTGACTGGATCTGAGGTGATGTGGGAGATTCAAATGCACTGCAGGAGCAGAGAAGCGCACTGCAGTGCTACTTCTCCCTGGCAGATGCCAGTTACTTTTTATATTGAGGCATGAAATTATGAGATGCTAGTGGTTATTAAACCAGTAACTAGAGTTTGGAACTGGTGAAATTATTGATATCTTCTGCAATTAGATTGTCTCCCAGTTTGTTATTCATGTAGCATGCTTCTTTTCTGTACCACAAAATGTCTTAGGGAAGTGTAAAACAATTCTTTATTTGAACTTAGGGGAAAAACAGGTTTTAGAGCAATTTAGGTGCTTGAGTAGACTCAGAAATAGGTGTAAATATATTATACAAGTGTATTGGGTTTGCATGGCAAGGTTTTGGTAGCTGGGGGATTATAGGGGTGGCTTTTGTGAGAAGCTGCTAGAAACTTCCCCTATGTCTGACAGCCAATGCCAGCCAGCTCCAGAATGGACCTGCTGCTGGCCAAGACTGAGCCCATCAGTGATGGTGGTAGCACCTCTGGGGTAACGTATTTAAGAAGGGAAAAAAAAGTTGCTGGGGTACAGAAACCACAGCTAGAGAGAGGAGTGAGAAGATGTGAGAGAAACAGCCCTGCAGACCGCAGGTCAGTGCAGAAGGAGGGGGAGGAGATGCTCCAGGTGGCGGAGCAGAGATCCCCCTGCAGCCCGTGGTGATGAAGACCACGGTGAGGCAGGCTGTGCCCCTGCAGCCCAGGGAGGTCCACAGTGGAGCAGATCTCCACCTGCAGCCTGGAGAGGACCCCATGCCGGAGCAGGGGGATGCCTGAAGGAGGCTGTGACCCCGTGGGAAGCCTGTGCTGGAGCAGGCAGGACCTGCAGCCCTGTGGAGAGAGGAGCTCACGCTGGAGCAGGTTTTCTGGCAGGACTTGTGAACCCGCAGGAGACCCACTCTGGAGCAGTCTGTGCCTGAAGGACTGTAGCCTGTGGGAAGGGCCCCCATTGGGGAAGTTCGTGAAGGACTGTCTCCTGTGGGAGGGACCCCACGGTGGAGCAGGGGAAGAGTGAGGAGTCCTCCCCCTGATGAGGAAGGAGCAG
>JANZLQ010000007.1:21986796-22001002 GCA_026212715.1 Elanus axillaris | reverse complement strand
TGGGCTACAAACCATGTTAAGTTGTGAACTTTTCCATGCTTCCCCCCCCCCCCCCGGTGCAATTTAGACTTTGTAGAAATGTTTCTACTTTCAGGAAAACCTGTATGTAAATACTTTGTTTTAAGGTCAGGTTAACCTGGGTCAGTTTTGCAAAAATCATTTTGATGCAGTCCACATTTTTCAGTGTAACCTAGGTGCTCCACGCTTTCATTTCTCTTGATAAACTGATCTCCCTGGCTGTATCTTCTCAGTGCATCATAAGAATATAATAACAGTGCTGCATTGTGGACCAGCTGAAAAGCTTTGTGCAGTAACAAACATAGACAGAGGCCATCTTCTACTAGCCACAAGAGCAATTCAGCTGAAAGCAGCAAAATACCAAAATGGTTAAAAAATAAAATTTCAATCATTGTATAGGAAGTGGTGATTCTAGAGGCAGGGGGAACTTGCATTTAAAGCAAATGTTTAAATACTGGAATATCCCTCAAGCTGGATATTCCAGTTTTCAGCCAACTCTTGATGTAAACAGGAACTGTAGAAGCTCAGTGAATGCTGCTACAAAGAGCATGTTCAATGCAGACAGAAAGTTTCTGACCTTTTGCAGTAAAAGAAGCTTGTGCATTTCTTAGGCTCGCACACAGCACAGCTCTTGGTGAGCCTCTGCTCTCCACAGAACATGAGTAGAATTCTGTACACAAAACCCATAGGTTTTAATGTTTTCTCTCCGCCTTTTCTTCAAAGAAGTAGTTGTTATATAGTATTTTATCCCATTAGAGAATAAAGTAAATTACTTCAAGGAGGTAGTAAAAATATCTTAATTTAGTTGAGTCGTGATGCATTTTACATATGTTTATGTGATAAATCTATGAATGAAAATCCCAAAGAAGAGTTTCAGTGTTTTTGTAGTTCATGGTGTACTCGTACTGCTAGCCCAGTAGTTGTGAAATCAAGTCCCTGACCTAGACTTGATTGGCTTTTGAGTATTAATCCTTGTACTTTAATGAAGACTAGCTCCCCTACCTCACCTCCATTGGATTAGAGGGTATAGAAGTCCTCTTGGAATATGGGGGCAACTAACTGATCAGAATTTATAGATGTTTTGGGCATGCTTCAAATGAAGGCTGATGGTAAATACCAATGTCATAGTTAATTTGTTTTCAGAGAAAAAAAGCTTGGAGCTTCAGTGGTTGCTGATCCGCTGCTGAACCCCTTGGGCAAATTTTGGGGATGTGTAGTATATTAAGATGTGCATTTATGCTCTTTCTTACTCTGTGTCTGTGTAACTTCTAGTTATATGAATTGTTAATTTAGATGATAGAAGTATCTGAGTAACATTTAAAAGAATGCAGTTATATGTATCAGGATCGTTTGTTTTTTACCTTCAGGCAGTGGCTGTACTGCTGGTCTGTTCCTTATAGTATGCTACTTTTCTTTCTCTTCTCTTTCTACCTCTGCCACAATATTGCAGCATGCAGAGCTTTGGCTGGGCTCACAAAAAGGGAATTTCCAGTACCATACAGTACTGGCTTACAGGAAAGCCTAATGTTTGGACTAGGTTAAAAAAAAAAAAGTAATTGTACTTCTTTGAGATATGGACAGACATTTGTTGATGAGATGAAAATCTCCTTATCTTTTAACTCTGACCTATGACTCATTCTGACATGAGCTCCAGAGATTGAGGTTCATGGATCTGTCCAGTGGCCCATACTTCTTTTTACTTTATAAAGCTGCTACTTCAGCCAGCCTCTCCATGCTGTGGCCTTTCTTGCACTAGTGTTTTATTTCCCATCTCCTGGCACTGCACAACTATAGTGAAGCTGTTCCCAGTGGTAGCAGTGACAGGGACTTTAGTAACAATGCCATTCTGAGCTGGTTTGGATGGCATAGCAGTTAAAATGTCTGGTTCTGCTACTAACTGCCCAGAAAGCAATACAACAGTGGTATATTTATAGAAAAATACTGGTGCAGGCACAACCTTACAGTTAATGCAAAGGGCACCTTTTAAAAAGTGGCTTTGTGCTTTCATTTCACTTCAGCAGGGAAGTAATACTCTTTGGAGTTGTGGGATGCATTGTTTAACTAGACCTCTAATCATGTTATGGATGATGTGTCTCCAGGAGAATCAGGGGACAAGACCTTTAAGTGTTTTTATCACAGCTTAAGATCTCAGAAAATGTGAACTTAAATAAAAGTATGTTTGGGAGGTTGTTATTGCTCTGTATCCTTTTGAGGATACCTTCCACAGTAATTTTTTTTTCAGAGAGAAAGTCACTTACAGTTATGAAGTGTTTGGCCATAAGAGAGGATCAAGCTGGCAGAGTTACTTGTATACTGCTGTTCAGTTGAGCCTCCTTTATTAAATCATTGTTCAGCAGTTCATTTGTTCTGGTACGAGAGCTAGTGTCTTCACCGCTAAGGTAATAATAAGCCTTGAGTCACTAACAAATGCATGATGCGTATAACGTTTGTGGGTAGTTTTCATACCAAGGTGTCAGTGACTGGTCAGATTATTATCTTTTTGCCCTCTAATTGTTTAGCATGATCTGTTTCACAGGTGACATGTATGGCTGCTAAGGCATATACTTTACAGTATTTAGGTAGAAGGGGAAAGTTACCTTCTGTTTCCTTGTGTCTGGGAAAACTGCAGAAATGGGCTTTCCATTTGGGGAAAAATACATACCAAAAGTTTGGCTGTATGCTCTCCTGGGAACCCAGAGCTTTCTGGCGCGGCAGAGCCGCATGAATTTTGTGGAGGAGTAGGTCAGATGCTAGAGAGTGGAGTTTGCGGATATAGTTATGCACATAATGTACTCAGTATGAGAAAGTGTGTGTTGTTACGAGTCTGTTAGCTTTAAATCACTGCTTGCTTGAATGTTTACACTGGCACTGGGCAGTAATCTTAATATTTGCATTTCCAATTTTAAGAGAAAAAAGAGAAACTGCCTCTGTTTATTCATGTTGGTATTCAAAAGTCCACTGTACATGTTCAGGTTACTGCCCTGTTGGGGTGCAGTAAGACATAGGTGACATAGGAACGAACACTGGAAGGCACTGTGTCTTATGAGTATGATTTTGTGTTTTGTACTGCAGCTGATGGGAGGACAGGAAGGTTAAGCTACAGCTTCAGGGTACTGCTGGGCTTGGGGTATGGCTGGTCAGGGACTCTCTCACACCAGGATGAGGTGAGAGTATTGGGGGCTGACTCTGCTGACAGCCCTTCTCATTGTCGAAAGGAAATGGGACTGTGGTTGTTAGAAGGAGGAAGTCTCTCATCACCTTGGCATCCTGAAGGGATAGACCTGAGGTTGCAAAAGGTGTGTGTTGCCTACATTTGTGTTTCTGGATAGGGTCTAGATAGGCCTTTTCCCCTGGTAAGCCTTGTGAGCATTGTGCCAGTTTTGTATGCTGTACAGCTTCATAAGCATCTGGTATGGGTAGATCTGTGGCATTTAGAATAAAGCAAAGAAATTATGAACAAAGCAACAGCATTGTACAGCTGATAGCCTGGGCTAGTCAGGCACTGTGCGCTATGTCACATGAAGCATCTCATCTCTTCTGTACCTGAGGAGACCAAGTCTTGGTTCTTTCAATGTGGAGATGGACACTGCAACTCCTGAAAGAGGTTCTTCCCTCCTGGCTTCCTTCATGTGATCTTTCTGAAACTGTTGACAAAGGCTTTTGTTTTCATTCTGCTCAGTTGTACAAGTAATCTGAAGTAAAATGGTCCAGCCATACAGGACGGTGTTGCTTTCCAACCTTTGCTCACTGTGGATTTCCTGTTACTAATCTGTATATTAGTGTTGATGGAAATTTGCAGATTGACATATAAACATTCCTGAGATCTGAATGCTTAATGTTTGCCAGTTGAATTGTTAACAAAAGTTTATGTTCTGGTTTTGCTCTCTGGAAAAAACCTTTAATGTATATACTGTCCTGGTTTTTAATCTTCATCTCCTACTGCCTTTGAATGAGAAATACCATGCTGACCCTCCAGAACTCCCTCGAGTCATGCCAGTTGCTCACAGTAGAGAGAAGTTACCATTTGTGATGAAAGGAAAGAAAGTGCAATAGTTTTTCTTTCTCTCAGTATTGCTGACACTATTGGTGAAACAGAGAAATCCTTCAATGGAGAGCACTACATACACTAAATAGGTGTGTCTAAAAAGCCTGCCTTTTGACATCCTTTTGATGGATGGTTTTGTATTTGTAAATATTATTACTAACAGGCGGTACTGGTTATGAGTAACTACAAAGATGGTGAAGAGAAAGACTGATTTTCAACGGAAAGAACTTGGCTGGTAAGAGGTAGGAGGCAGTAACTCCCTGCCAGCAGAGCCCACAGCTTGTTTTTTGTGCTCTGCTTGTGGCAGAATGCTAAGCCTGGCTGAAGCAGCACAAACCTGTGCTCAGGTGATGGCAACCTCTGCTAGCCCGGAAAAAATCTGCAGTGTGCGCAGCTTTGGAGCCACGGCTCAAGGAGATGTTTTGGAGTACATCACTCTCTGGATAACGTTCCCCCATTGAAATGCGAATAAACAGCATATTAGTTACTCTGTTTTCATTTTCTGGTGCCTTTTTAGCATCATTTCCGTAAAACTGATGGTTATTGAACGTGGTTGAAATAAAGAAATGTTTACGTATTGTCAGCACAGCTCTAGAGGCAGGTTGGGGATTAGGTGGTACCGTTTTCACAGTCAACAAATTGTGTTGGACCACAGGGAACATGGCAGTGGATACAAACATAATCCCCTCCCTGTCTTGGTGGGTTTTTCAGTTGGTGTTCTGGGGTTTCCTTGGTTGGTAGGTGTAGGGTTTTTTTTGTGTGTGGTGTGGGTTTTTTGGTGGGTTTGATTTTTTTAAGCTTATGTGTACAGTTCCACTCCACTAAAAAAATTAAAGTAATTCAGTATTTTTTTAAGAGACTTTTTGAACATCAGTTCACGTTTTTATAATATCTTTGGACTCAAAATCTAGTTATCAAAGTCTGGTTTTTGGTTGGGTTTTTTTGTTTGTTTGTTTTGTGTAGGGTTCTTTTTTGTTTGATTGATTTATGTTGTTTTTTTTTGTGTTGGGTTTGGTTTATTTGGTTTGTGGGTTTTTTTGGTTTGGTGTGGTTTGTTTGTTTGTTTATTTTTAATGAAATACCACTGTTGAGGTACCCTATCACATATACAACACATGGGGATAAATTCATGTGTAAGATGGATGGTACAACTTTTGCTGAATTCAATATGGAGTGTATATACATCTCCAAGAGTCAAATCTAGGCCCTATTTGTTTCTCAAAGATGGTGCTGGACTGTTAAAAAGGCACCTGTTTTGCCTTTGAGGGGGCAACTGTGCAGCTAGAGATTTTGTTGAGCAGTTAACACTACCTCTTTTATTTTTGCCATGCTGTAGCAGGATTTTTATATGCATTTTAACAGTTATTTAAGAGTCCCCATATGCTTAGAAAAGAATCTGAATATATGTGCCTTTTTTAAAGCTGCATCATAACTAGGTTATTCCATCAATACGGTAGAATGACTGGGAGCTGCAGTTGGAACAATATGTAAAAATACAGCTTGTAAAAGATTTCCTTTATTAACTGTCATCATCCACAGAATATATGTTCAAATAAACGTTGTGTAATAACTAAATTTGAGATTAATAGGCCCCTTAAGAAACAGCGAAGTCATTCAGGATAGTCAGTGAAAAATAGCCTGTAAGACTGTAACATGCACATATTGTCCTGCTTACATGCTCTCTCTGGTGTCATTCCCATTTATCAATGTCGGCAGGCTCTGTTCTCATTAAAACACTCTTGCACAAAAGCAACTTAATTTTCTTAAGAGAAGAGGACACCTGATTCAATTTAGTGCTCAAAACCAGGAACTTGAATATATATATTTTTTTCCCGTCTGAACTCAGATGAATAGTTATGAACAGCAACACAGATTAAACCTTATTAGGTATATTTATATTCTGTTTGCAGTAACAGTGCTGTGGCAAATAGCTTTCTACAGAGCTGTAACATCTTATTAATGGAAACAGCAGTTAAGACATGAGCTGCTGTAACACTCACATGAGATTTTATTTTTAAATAAGAGATTGAAGGATTTGTTTAAAAGGGACTCTGCCAACTCATGCAGGCTACTTGTGACATCCTGCCTTCTTCCTCCGCCTTCTTAAACCACACTGATCTCTTTGGGTAGATAAATTTCCTCTTTTGTCCTGTTTGGTCAAACCATTTCCATCACTTCTTCAGTCTCTCCATCCCCCCCCCTCCCTTTTTTTTTCTTCTTCCTGACAAATAGGAGATGTAGATCTATTAAATTTTGCATTAATAACATGGACTCTCTAAAATGTTATACTCCACATTGTGTTCTCTGCCCTCTACTGCATAATCCTGCAGTAGTACTGCTAGAGTCCTTGTCTTTCTCCAGTTCTTTTCTACTCTTCTGGGTTTTTCTCTCTTCTTCACTGTGCCAAGTGTGTTCAATAGGATATTTAGTCTTACACCAGGTACTTGAGCTGTATATCCCACTAGCGCATGACTGAAAATGATAAGGTTTTAACTGCAGGTAATTGCAGGCATACACAGAGCAGCTTTGAATGATGCCGAGGCCACTTCTGAGGCGTTTTGAGGACGTTTAGTTTCATTACTCTACATCTGTGGCCTTGGCCCTGGAACAAACACCCTTTCCACAGAGCAAGGGTGACTCGGGGCCGGACAGGTCCCAGTGTGTATGGCATGTGCTCTCTCAGCTGTGGGGTGCCTGGGGGTAAGCGTAGGGTTAAGTACAGTTAGGAAGATTACCTCCCTAAAGGCTGCCAAACGACCCTCAAGAATCAAACATTTTAGTGTTAAAAAAACCCACAAGATATTGGCAAAAAAGCCTTTTACTTTTTTTTATATGGTCCACATACAAAGCTATGAGGCACCGTTGTTTCGCTGTGACCCTGCAGTAAAGGCAATGATAGTTCCAGCTGAGTTGTGCATAACAATTTCATTCAAATCCTGCCGATAATGATGAAATGTTGGGGTTTGACCCAGGTGTTCCAAATGTTGCCAGTGTATCTTTTCCTCTTCTTTAATGTATCCCTGCTATGTTATTATCAAAGGATAGCTAGTCCAATAAATTCCAAGATATTTTAGTTTGATACCAAAACAAAAGGAAATGGAACAGAGTTCAGAATGTGTACTGTATTTAATGCTATTGAAACCTTAGCATGCCTGTTTGATTTGCTGCCCAGTCACGTGTACCCGAATGCTGCACGTACTTGCTGCTGCATTTGGGTACCCACCCATGGGGAAGTGCCCCTTGGCTGTGGCTTTGCCTTTTTCTTCTGTCTTTTACGGGCCTTTGTTGTTATGAGGACTGTCTTGCATCTTGTTGCTGTCACTGTTAAAAATCTTAGGAGTGTTTTCCATACATATATTCCAGGATAAGGTGGGAGATGAAGGGCAGAAGCTTTATGCTAGGCTTAGGTATGGGAAGAGGAAAGTTTCTGCCAAGTACTGCCAGACAGGTTTCCTTCAGAGGTGGGCTGGTTACTTCTCGCTTGAAAGTGCTCCAGGCCAGCTGATCCTCCCTGGAAATGCAGACCAGCGAGAGAGTTCCCTTAAGTGCCATACAGTTCCCCAGTGCCATACAGAGTTGACTGAAATTGGACTTGCTTAATACTAAGTAAATTTGTTGTTTAGTGGAGCTAGCGTGTATTATTTTAAACTCAGGTGGAGAGGTACATGCTCTTCTGTACTAGTCCTATTAGGAGTACAGGCAGTGACTCTCAGTCTTGTCTCTGGGTTGATGTAAACTTGAATAACTGGTCTGGTTGTTACTACTGCTGCTTTTGAATGTGGTCTGACCTTGCATTTCAATACATGGGTCTGTGTTTACCTTTTGAAAGGATCTTACCATTGATTTTATAAAGGACTGTCCCCTCATATTAATGGTAAGTGCCGCGAACAGTTCGCAAACACATCCAAATCTGAACTTGGAGTATTGTAAGGACATCTGAATGTTTTAATGTTTTATTGTTTCATTTAAGCTGACTGCAGATAGTCTGATATCTGTTGAAGCACAAAAGGAGCAAATGCTAAAAAAAAAATTATACAATAATAGTGACTAATAAATGTTTCAAGTAGAAAATGAAGAGCCTAGCTGTATCATGTGTCAGCACTAATGTTTATTTGTATCATCCCTCTAAGGATCTCAGAGTGCTTTTTAAGCAATGAATTAATTTTGACAATGCCCTGTGAGGTATGTAGGCAATATTATCCCTCTTGATAGAAAGGAGTTGGAAGCGCAAAGTGTTTAAATTCTACAGGGTCAGGCTACTAGGTATGTTTAATTACAAATTGGAGCAGTTGATTCAGTTTACTACCAGTTCGTTTAAGCTGAACCAGAATCACGAATATAAGCCTAAGGTTTGTGGGTATGAGAAAAATTTACTTTTAAGTTTATTTTGCAGGAGAAATGTTTATAAAGAAAACTGGAATTAGAGTAATCGACATGTGTAAGTCCTCCCTCACTGAGGCAAATCATCTGAGTGATTATAGATTAATTTGTGGTCTTCCTGATTATTTTTTTTTCTCTTCTTTTGCCTGTAATGAGTGTTTAATCATCTGCTGTGGACTATTCCTGATGCTTTGGAGAAAGGGAATTAAAAATTGCAAACTAGTGTACCCCTGGACCAGTTGTGAATTTTAACTTTTGCACATGACTGGCTGAATACCTGAAGCATAAAATTTGTCTAAGATTGTTGTCTTAGTACCTGTTATATGCTTGAGAATATTAAAAAAAAACCAAACAGAAATCTTCCTGGTGGATCAGGAAGGAAGAAAGAAAAGAAGTTTGTTGATGGCCAATATATCTCCATCTTTTATCACCACCATAGAACCATCTAGTATCTCTCCTCACCACCTTTCCAGGTACAGAACTTCTCCTGGAAGTGGAATTGCAGTGTATTTAAAGTAAAAAACATCATGTCTCTAGATGATCCTCAAACCAGGATTGGTGGCCACCAATGTAGCTAAAACTAGATGCACAGTGTCCTCTTAAGTGTATCAGTTCTTGCCAGCTACTGCTTTGTCCTTTGTACATTGTTGAAATGACCAGCAAAATTGTTGAGGGCTGTCTAGCACTAAAGTTATTTCTCTTGCATCAGTAGACATGGTCTGGCAGGCTCACCCGCACTGTAAGCGGGAGCCAGGCCTGAACCCAACTTCTGGTAGGACTGGGTATTTCTGAGACAAGGAGGTAAGTTTAGCATGTTAGGGAGAGAAGGGCTACTTTTTATGCTTTCTGTCCATTTTATGTGGACTTCACTAGGTTTCCTGAAGAGGGTGACTGACACTGTTCTTTGTAACAGACAGAAATGTAGCTGTCACTCTGCACACAAAATCTGCATGGGGAGGAGGGGACCATTAAGTTTCCTCCCAGCCTTCTGGTGCAGAAGTGGAGCCCAGATGCTTCTGTCTTTCAGATCTTAACAGCTGATTTACACTGTTTTATATAGCAAAGATTGTTTTGCAAGGAAGAGGTCTTTAAGTGTGCTTAAAAATGGAAGTCTAGATCCTCCTTTGTGGATTCAGAGGCAGGGTGTAATAAAAGGGACCTTTCTGCATCTTGATCAAATTGAAGTGGTCAAATACAATGAGTCTGTGTAAAAGAATGGCACATGTCCAACAAATACCAAAGAGACTTGATAAACCTGGTGGGTTCTTTAGTACAATGATAATAGCAACTTTAAGAGGGACGTAGTAACAAATAATACCTGCAAAGACGTGTCCTGTATTGAAACTGATCCCTGCAGTAGGTTTGTGTGCATGGGTGTAATGTGTGTCTCTCTTGCCACATGGATGTACCAGCCACACAGCTTCAAATACAGTAGAAAACCCTGATTTAATTCACACTTGTTGAAGAACTGTTTTAAGTAGTACTCACTCTTGCGTTCAGCTGTGATCTCTGGCAAGAAGAGCTATTTGGACTTGTGCCTCTTTTTTTATGTTCAAAAAAGGAATGCTGATGAGGAAGAGGTGTTAAAATATGTTACTGTAGTTTACAACTGTCAACTATAATGTTTTATTTAGCTGTATCTATTCAGATGCTCCCTCCGCAACATGGAGTGCCATATGCCATTGTCCCTGTTAGTAAGCAAGTCAGCAAAGGTTTCCCAGTCTGCATTTGTTTTGTATTTGGGCCACTGAGGAGCTGCGGTCCAGTGCCATCTTTTATTGATAGGGCCAGCAGAGGAGGAATCTAATGAAATTATCAAAGCTTTGAATTAATTATGAACTTGAATAAGAAAGCTGAGCTCTCTAGAGCCAAGGATCTCATTACCCATTCATTTTCATTGCATCCTCTTATGGAGCAGAAGGCAGGTTCAGCTACGGCTCCTACCCTGATTTTGGACTTTATTCAAACTTGCTAAACTCGCTAACATCCACTTGTTATTAATCTGTGGCTGGAAGTGTCCAGGGTGATTAATTTGACTCTGCTCTAAATCTTCATGTAAATGGTAGATTTCCCTCCTCCCTTGCCTCTTACCTTTGCTGTGTGGCTTTTCATCATCAGACTGGCTGCCATACAAGAGTTTCTGTTCTTTCTTGGTAATTGGGGAAAGCTATTCAAGACTCAAGTTTTAACTTCTTGGAATTTAATGGGTTAATATTAAGAAATAATACTGCTACCTTATATTTCCTGGATATTTAGGTAAGCACAAACACTTCTAAAGTCATTATCAAAATTGTTTATTTTCTTAGTTTAAAAGGCCATGGAGTAAAAAGTAATGGTTAGACGTTTTGGCCTCAGAAGTGTGGGGCTGTTGTGGGTTTTTTTTTGTTGTTCCTGTTTTAAATTTGTTGGTCAAACTACAGAAACTTCTGAATTTGTCAGAATTTGTTCATTTATTATGACGAACACTTAAATTAATTTGCTTGCCTGATTAATATTCCATTAAAAATTGTTAAAAGTCTATGAAAATGCAGTATTTTAGTTAAATTGGGATATATTTATTAATAGGTCAATATGTAAAAATGTTCCTGGCAAATTAGAGCAAGTGCAGCAAGACCAAGATTCTGTGTAATATTCTTAGTTCTTGTGGATATGCCTCTTAAGTCTACCAGCAAGGATTTTCTTCTCCTCCTGCTTTTGTCCGTTTCAGCACATTATTTATGAATGCATAAACTAGAACCTATCAGTCTTCATAAGTTACAGGCCACTGGCAATTTTTTAAGCAGCGGCTAACTGCCTAATGGTCTCTGTTTATTTGGAGAATCTAATAGCTTGTTGGGCAGGGGAATAACGTTTTGTTCTTGTACTATAGCTGTTTTACCATTGGTGATATTTATCTTTTTCTCTCTTCAGGCAGCTGCTATATTTAATTCTGCTTTTGGAAGTTTTTTGGTAAGTAATGCAGTATTTATAGCAAGTGTTTTAATAGTCTTATTTTTAACAGTATCATTGGTGTGTTTGTATTTTTCACATTAGTGTTGGTGGAAGTGTGCCATTTAGCTGGCAAAAATGTGAATCATCTTTAAATTTATTTCACCATGCCATTAAATGCAGATATTACGGTTTCTTTTCTTTTCGTTAAACTCTTGAGAAAAGTAGTGAATAAATCGTCTCTGCTCATGGTAAATTAATAATGTGTAAACACATCTTAATTTTCTCCTTAATGGGTTAACGGAATCTATTATTATGCAGATGTTTCAGACGTGGGCATCAATATATTGATTTTTCTAATAAGACCCATCAAATACTCATTATTTTCTATCAAGAGGCCATGGATTTTGAAAAGAAAACATGACCCAGCTGATCAGAGAGTAGATGCTAATTTACTCAGTGACTTGTCATTTGCTTAGCATATTTCACTGTCAGTGAAGCCACTCAGTGTCTCTGAGGAACACACTAAAATAGCTAGATATGGGAAAGCAATCAATCCAGCTGGAAATATAACCGTTTCTGTAAAAAACAAAACCAGTATTTGTGTGCCTGATGGTCTACAAAGATTCAGAAAGGACACAGTAAACAACACTAAATAAATATATTTATGAAAAAATGAAGAATAGATTTCCGCTCTTGATGTGTTGTTTAGAGAGACATTAATGAATATTAAATACAAATTATTTTATATGTAGGCAAGCTACTGTGACTGATTGTTTTATTTATTTAGGGAGCTAATAATTGAATTTGTTCTTCTTTACTAAATTTTGTGCATGTTTAGAAGTGTGTGTTTGCGATTCCAATCTTGTGTCCCCAGAAGGAGGACTATGATGTACAAAATCAATGCATGACAAAAGAATTCAAATTAGGAAATTAAAATCAAAACTGCAAGTGCAAAATAACTCACTTTATGCATTAGTGTTTTATGAAAAGCTGGAGTTTGGGTGTTTGAGAGTAAAGCTGTAGTGCCAAGAGAGAAAGTTGCATGGTATTTTGAAGTTATGTATTGTGCTGCTGCTTTCTTGAGGGACTAGGTTCAAGTTAGGAAGGTGCATTTAAATTTTGTGGGTATAGATGACAATTCGCATTTTTAAAATACCAATTGCCAAATACTTGTTCCTTTTTGTCACCTATCATGTCCTCCTCCAATGGGAAGAAGGTACTTTCTGCCTTGAACTGTGGAATCCCAGTGTCAGAGCAACTCTTAAGTCTGTGCATGTGTGTGGCATTTTCTCTTGTGGCTTGGCATGAGCTCCACTTTCTCTGCTGTCCCTAGCTTTCAGTTCAGGAGGTTTCCTTGAATACCCAAAGGCCTCTGTTGAGCTGTCATTAGGAGAATGTCTTTTGACTTCAAATACGAATTTAGGCCCCAGAGCATCTGACTACAGTGCTGGGTCCTAGTAAAGCAACATAAACTTATTTTAATTTCTAGAACCTGTTTGTAGCTCTTTGAAAAAAAATCTCAGTTAGAGAAGCTGAGCTAGTTTGTGTATTCATGTAATACTCCTGATTTTGGTTTTGATCTTAGTTCCATGAACTGATCACTGGAAAGTTCCATTTCCATATAATTACGTAATTTCACATTTTATTTACTTCAGATTTTTTTGGGAAGTCCTGGAGCAGCATTGCAGTAAATGTTCTTGTTAAAAAAATTCCCAGGAAAGATTTTTCAAAGCTATTAAGGATCAGCTAGAATCAAACCACAGTACCAGTTGATTTTTTTTTTCTAATTACTGACTTTTAAAAAATAAAATTATAAAGAAAGAGGCCACTATTATGTCTCAAATATATATACACACACTTAGATGCTTATTGTGCTATCCTAGTTTGAAATCATGATTATGTAGGGAATATGTATGTATGACAGAAATCACAAATATGTTTATTTGCTCTTACAAACTTTTCCAGTTATGAAGTTGATAAGATGAACCTTATGACTGGAAATGCAATGGGCTGATAGTAGGCCAGGGACTGTAATAAGTAGCCAGAGTTGTTCACCAGTTTCACAGTGCTGTAGGTCTAGGTGGCCTTTAATTGCGTGGCTCCTGAAGGTCACTAGCATGTAGTCACTTGCAAAGTAAGTTGTCTGTGAGCAACTGGTGAAGCATTAAATATCTATATCGATATCTATATACATCTACCTGTTTGAAGTCAAAAGTGTTCTATAAAACATGAAAATAAATGGCCTGTTTCTGAGAAGATAATGGAAGTGGTGGTGGTTTTGGAAATCCGTCAGTTTATAGTGGTGCCTAACTTATGGGCTTGGCTATAGGTGGAGATCCTATTTCCTATATATTTAGTTCATGCTGAATCTAAATCACATTTGCATTTTTCCTATTAGTGTCTGATTACGTGCTGTCTGCGGATAGGCTTAGATGTAGTTATATACCTTTGTGACCATAACCATATGCGTGTCCTGGAGATAATTTGGAAAGATCTGACCATTGGCAAGGCTACAGTTTTTCTTATGTTCCTTATCTTACAATGTGTAGTACATGGGTGGGTTGCTGCACTTGCATGTAGTGCTGACAAAGCCAGGACAGCATGTTGTCTGTTCTCAGACTGACCCTGTGGGCCAGTCTCTGTATATGATAGCATAAAGCAAGCTAATTTAAAAGGGTTGAAAGATGTGCTAGGCTTTTAACTATTTTTTTTCTTTTTTCTTTTTCTTTTTTTTTCTTTTTTTTTTTTTAATACTAGGAAAGGGTCCTTGAGAAGTTAAATTAAAATAAACTGTGTAACATGGAACAAAATGGCTGCAGGAAAAGACTCAGC
>JANZLQ010000007.1:21937673-21986696 GCA_026212715.1 Elanus axillaris | reverse complement strand
TTTCTTTTTTCTTTTTCTTTTTTTTTCTTTTTTTTTTTTTAAGACTAGGAAAGGGTCCTTGAGAAGTTAAATTAAAATAAACTGTGGAACATGGAACAAAATGGCTGCAGGAAAAGACTCAGCATAATGTTAGAATGCTACTGAGATGAGTTTATTCAGATGAAAAGGAATACATTGTGATGGGCAAAATGCAGAAGTGCCAAATATATTTTGATGAGAAGAAATACACTTAGATTAAGCATCTGGAGGTGGTTTTGGTGGTAAGAAGATTTAAAAAAACCTACCAGCCAACGGTGAAGTAATTCCTTTTAAACTCCACCAAAGCCCATAGTCCTATAAATATGCAGGCAAAACAATCCATGGAATGATACTGTACATATTTACACTTAGTTCAATAATGTCCCAGGTCTAATTAAAACACAGTGTTTTAAAGAACTAATTGTTACAGAAAAATGTTCTTATGTAGCTAGATTAGTAATAACTAACGATAGATGAATTCAATTTACATAAATTTCAGCCAAGAGAATATTTAGAATCATACCACAGAGGATTGCTTTGACTTGGGTAGTTAATATCATTATCTCCTCCCCTCGTTTAAACAGTTTGGTTTACAATAATTTTGGAACATAATATGTGATTTCAGTTTTTCCTCTTAATGGGGTTTTAATAAAATCTGATAGTGTTTTACTAATACCGGGTGGTTGGTTATTGACAAGGTTGCTACTGTAAAGCATGCAAATGCGTGCTAAGATCTGCTGAGATGGAAAGCATTGAGGTAGCTGCTTCTACTTGTAGGAGAGGATACTTTTGCACCTAAAGGCTAAAGAAGCTGTCTAGGATCTTAAGTATGGGTCTGCTGAGATTCTTAACATTACATGCATTACCATGCTTCCTAAGCATTATTTTTCTAAAAGTTGTGCTGCAACAGAAAAATAATGCTTGTTATAACGTGTCCAATGCGCAGAGCAATAGGCAGGATACTGCAAAACGTGCTGTGCTGATAGTTGTTCCATGGTGTTTGACTGGGTGGCTCAGCTCCTTGACTTCTAAATTCACCAAGACGTAGCTTGTCATTGAGGCTGTTCTTGCACTGAAGTGGAGACACATGCTCAGTTGAGAGCTAAACTCAATTTGCAGTGACAATATAATGCCATGTGTGTGGAAGAAGGAAAGGACTTAAAGTTTAGAAGAGGATGTCCTCACAAAATGCTCTGCACTGCTACACTAGAAACAGTCTTGTCTGATCTCTTTCTGTCTCTCATTAATCTCTTTTCCACTTGAGACAGTTGGTTTGGAAAGCCATGAGATTATCCAGCTTGTGATGTGAGTCAATGTCGTCTGATTCTTTGGTGCCTTGGGATTATGAACAATAAGTGTGAAAGGAACAGCCATCAAGCTTCACCTTAAACGAAGAACTGTAACCCAAGATCTGAAGGTCTGTGATGACAGCAAATCAAGAGGAAAAGAGAGTATTCAGAGGACTCTGCTCTGGTGACCATTGCACTCCTGAGAAAACGGAGCAAAGGGCAGCCGAAAAATAGAAAGTGTTGCTTGAGACTTCCTGACGCTGTCTTGCATTAGCTTCGCTTCCTCTGTTTAAACCTATGGGATGAAATAAGGCATGTGTCAGGGCTACATAAGTCAGTCTGAAGGAAGAAGCCTATTTGAGGTGCCCATCATTTCATTGATTTCCTTTGTCCAAATTAAGTATATATGTTTTTTTTTGTTTTATCTGACCATCTTTTGAAGGGGACAGAACTGGTTCATATTGTCCAAAAACAAATAATTTTTGGAGCAGCCACTTGGCTAATCAAATCAAGGCTAGTGTTTTTATTTATGTTGTCTTCCAAATGAAAGCTAAAGCTAGCAGGGAATGTGAAAGTTAGCTTCTCACATATACATAAAGCCTAGCTGGTTAATGAAAATGTATGGAATTCTTATCTGCTCTGCTTTAGCAGGCATAATGATTTACGCAGCCTGACAGCACTAGTGCAGCAAGTAAATGCATTAGTCATAGTGTCCATTTTTCTTGCAAATTTGTGACACAGATTTAATTATGGGAATGACCAGCAACTTACAAATCTAATTTTGGTAGGCTGAGCCAACTTTTTATTTTAATAACAATGGATTTTTTAGCAATGATTTCATTACTATTTAAAGAAATCCACCAATATGGAAATAACCAATTGGCTAAATTTATTTACTTTATTTTACCTTAATGGATGTTGAATGGTTTAGGTTTATTTTGGGTGGTTTTTATTGTCACTTTTTAATCTTAATTATTTCTAGGATAAATATCCTTATCTGGTTTAATTATTTCTAGCACAAACATTATAAATATTTTTCTAAAATCAGGCAAATGTTTGTATACCCCTTTGTTCCCTCTTAATTGCATCTTCACAGTATGAAAAGGGGCAGAACAGTCATCTGGGATTCCCTTTTTACTGTGCTAGCTGTTTACAAGAAAATCTTGCCAGGAAGTCTGTTCACAACAGGTGCTGAATTCTAGGTTGAGGCTTGTTTAATTTCGAAGCAGAGCTGCTTTATGGTGTGCTACCGCACCTTTAGAAGTGGCCTCTTCCTCTGTGAAGCAGTACAGTGGTGCTGCTGGTCTGTGCTCCGAATTTGATTTGGGTAGCTCTCAAAATCCTGAGCAAGTTCTCGCTGTTAATCAGCTACTTGGGAAGCCACCTCAGCCTTGAAGAATGGATTGTTGCATGAGTGGAAGGGAATGGCAGATCTTGGCAGCAGCAAGTCTTTGGACCAGATATTATGTACCTGGCAGGAAGAGTTTGGATTCTGCGGAATTTAAATAATCTTGGGAGCAACTTATGTTGCCTTACTGTAACTTTCTCTTATTTTGTGGCTGGTGCTCAGTTGTCTCATTGTTATTTAACATCCTCATTTTGATTTCTTCTAGCTTGATCTGAAGTCTCAATATAAGTTTGGACAGAATCAGCTGCTTCCAGATCTACCAATTAACATTTTAAAATATGTAGGCCTTCACTCTTACTGTGTGTTTGTGCTTCCAGTGTGTTGCATGCTCAGTTTAATACCTAAGTTTGAGTTAGCTTGTACTATTTTGGTACAAGCAAGGCAGAGTAACAAAGCTTGCTGTGACAGAGACCTGTTAGTGTGGGTTTAAGAAAGAGCCCTTGATACAGATGATTATTTTGAGGGATGGCTAGGCACGTGCACTCATCCCAGTATTTTCTCTCCCTCTCCAAAAGCCAAACTGACAGAGTGCATGTCAGAAACAGATGCAGAATTTTTACAAAAAAAAAAAACCACCAAAAAATCTGTTTGTTTGTGAGTAATGCTGAACTCCTTTAAAATAAAAAAGGGGTAAGTATAAAGGTGCAATAGTCAGAAAGTTAAAAAGAAGTAAATGAGATCTTGCTCCCAAGAGACTGAGAGAAATCAAGTAGGGGGACAAATGGAAATCTCAGTATTATAACACCTACTGTATGGTCTGTCTGATGACACAGTTGATTTGAAAAGACCAATGAAGTCAGTAGGGATTTACATGGCCAGCCAGTGCAGACTGTCTGAGAATCAGTTAACAGTATCAGCCCTGCTGATGGTTATCTTTGAAAGGTTAGGGAGAAGGAGGGTAGGTAACAGTAACCAAGAGGAATGAAAGCGTACTATTAAGTTCTCAGAAAAGAGTATCCTCTAGAAGGAACCATGATCAGTCGCTGTATTTTTTTTTTCCAGTGGCTAAGAGGAAAATGCATTGAAATCTACATAATAACAAAAAATGAAACTATTAGCTGTCAAATGATTATAAATTATGTAGGCTGTAGCTGGTCTCAATGCTTTCTTAGTTTTCCCGTTAGCTTTTGCTACTGAGCATTTAATTCATCTCCCTCAGTCGTATGGGACTCAAGCATCCAGTTCTTCCAAAAAAAGCTTATTTAAAGGTAGCAATAAGTAGCCATTAAATGTATCTCTGTAGACTCTTTCAGCTCCAAAATAATTAACTACTATCTTTTTAAAGATAAATATATTTGGGTATTCTGCTTTTTCTACTTCCTCATATGACAGCTAAAGGTAGGATTTTTTTCTTGCACCTACTTTTTCAGTCAGCAACCCCATCTAGTGCTCTTGCTTGGCGTGGTACTTGGTGACTGCTTTTGAGACAGTACATTTACACACACACCCCTCCCCCACCTTGTTACTGTTTTGTGGATTAACAGGCTCTCAGGGAAAGAAATAGTTGAGGATACACATTACAGTAGCATTTCCTGAGTTAGTAAAACAAGCAGCAAAAGTGGAAGTTGGTAGAGAAAATTCAGAGGCAGAATTCAGGGTGTTTGTTGCAAATTGGAATGATAGCATGAGAGTTCAAGCAGCTTTATTCTTCCAGTCCAATTATCATTTATGAATTGCAAAGTAGAAGGAAGTGAAGTTTCAGGAGCTAAAACTGGGCATTCAAAGTTCCTTAAATTTTATGATCTGGCATATTTCTTCTGATCACATAGTGTGGGGAAACTGGAAATGAACGTGCCCTCAGACTGACTATGGTACAGTCATCTCTCTTGTTAACAGAAATTGAATACTGTAGATTTATAAAAAGCTTGATTCCATTTTAAATGAATGCTAATGAACAACAGAGTCAAAAGAGTATGTATCTTTGGGAAGTAACATTTGGAGAACATCTAGAGGAGGAAATGTATGTGTTTAATATTATACAGTCAGGCAATTTGTTGATTAGTATGTAAATCACATCTGTGCCGATACAGTTTTAGCATAAAATCAGTTTGTTGTACAAGATTACTTTTGTCATAATTCGTAGAATTCATCATTGCCCTCTTTACTGTGAAAACAGAGCATTTTTATTAAAAGAATGTATTTGTTTGGAGCTATTTTTTCTGGTTCTGTTTATGTTTTGTTAATGGTCAGGACTTGGAAAAAAAAATTGCACTAGGGTGGAACTTGTGTGCAGATCATAATGTTGAAAAGGTCCTGGTACTAGTTTGTGATGTTTTCTTGTTTTCTGTTCTGCAATGGTTTCCTGTCTTTTCACTCAGAGACAAAGAAAGTAAGAATAACTGGAAGAAATACCACTAGTTCAGTTAGAAAGTAAGATCAAGAAGTCTGACTTCCAGTAAAGTCACTGAAGTTTGTATCATGGGATGATGTCATATTGCTTATTTGAAATTAGTCTTTAAAAATGGTTGCATTGAAAAGCTGCTCTGTTTGTTTCTGGCAAATAGTTGGAGAAATGTTTGCATGCTTTGTTTAAAAAGGTGAAAATTTACACCATAAAACTTTGAACAATTTATTTGTAAAACAAGAGATTTAAAATTCTTGCAAATAATTAGTTCTGTTGGTGGGAAACAAATGTTTGAATTTATTGGTTCTTCACATTAGGTAGGTTGGTGCATGAAGGAGAAATTGAGAAGGGAGGCACTATGAAAGACGATTTTGTTTTTATTTTGCCCTCTCTGTAGTATCTTTTAATACTAGAAGAAGCAAAACTGCACTCGTCTAGGGCTGTGGTTGTACACAAACATGTAGTCATTTGGTCTGATTTAAGGGTAAATGTTCCCTGCAGAAAGATTTGGAAATGCACAAAATATGTAATTTTTTCCTTCCCTTTTAAAAAATTCATCAAAAGGAAATGAAAATGTTTTTAGAATCTACTGTTAATATTCTCCCCCAAAGTTTAGCTTCTGATTGAAATGGAGCAATGATCATTCCTTTGTGCTGCAGCTTTTAGTCACCTGCATGAGAAATGTGTGTATTGGGGTGAGGGGAAGTAGAGAGAAATTGTCCCTTCATTTGGAACAGGGGTTCTACTTGCAGCTAGCGCTGCTGCTACAAGGAGTCATTTCACCTAGCATCTGTGCGTGTTTAAAAAATACAGTCTGATATGCTGAGTCACCTACATGGACGCACTAATCCATAATGGAGCATGGAGCTCTTTCTCCTTCTGTGTCCACCACATGTGGATTCAGCAGCTAGCAAGAGTTGAATTCTGGAAAGCAGTATGCATGTTTTGTGACATCCCTTTACAAACAGCAATACCAGTGCTGTATCATTCTATGCAAACTTTCTTTTAACTTAAGTTGACTCTCTGGGGAGGAAAAATGTCCCAAACACATTAATTTATTAAGCTGCTTGATTTTTGGCCCAGAGCAGGTTAAAGCTCTGCCTGGATTTGGATGGTTTTTTTCTGTGGCAGTTCTCTATCTGACCTAGCGGTGCCTGTTCAAAACTCAGCAGTCCGTGAATTGGCAATCCTCGGTCTCTTGGGGTAAAAACAAGAGGGACGTCGTTATTACTATAAGTTGAGTGGCTGGAAACCATTCCCCTTGCTGTCAGGGTGACAAATACTGTCTTAATGGAAGTGCCAGAGGTTAGGTCAAAAGCTTTTGCAAAGTCTGTATCTCGACTAGCAAGGAAGTCATGGTTATAAAACTGGAGCTTCCTTTGGAAGTTTGTGTTTGTTTATTATTTATTTTTAGCCTTTTAAAAGGCAGTTTTGGGAAACGATCATGACCCCTTAGTATGAGACAGCAGTAGTTCATGAATTTTTTTGAATGGCTGTACTTGTGTTGTTGCCGAGAGGCTCCCTTCATTAATATATTTCCTTAGCTTCTTTCCAAGTATCAAAACAACCCTCAGCTTTCATCCTTAATGGCACATATTTGGAAATACTGGTTATTGTGAAGGAGGAAGGGAAATATTTTAATTAATGGTCTGTCATTACCTGGCTTCTCTTAACAGTGTTCTGTCAGTGAAATAGATTTTTCATTTTGACTTTACATAATTAAAAAAAAAAAAAAAGAAGCCCCAAAACCGCACCCCAGCAAAACCCAAACCCTCTTGGAGATAATTCCTTTGCCTACCTTGAGGCTCAGGCTTGCTGATACAGTTTATCACCTTACTGGCATGGTATGTGAGCAAATGCACCTCCCAGCATGTTCTTTCCTCCTCCTTCGTTCCAATTCTCCATTCACCTACCCCTGGCTTCTTTCCTGTAATGATAAGTAAGCTGTTTATTTGTTGCTTCTACTTTTAAAAAAGATTGTATCACAAACTTCCTTTTCTAAAATATTTTCTGAAAGGTGCCTTCTGGATCAGCTCCAGTGTGTAGGGACTTGTTGTAAGAATGGTTATGTGATGTCCTTTCCCTGTCAGTTAGTGGAAGACCAGACTAGATGATCATCAGACTTTATCTATGAAAAACTGAGTATGTTGTTCAAGGTGGGGTCACACCCTGAAAAGGCTGTATGTGAGCTCTGACAGGGTGAAGCATTTGAAAATCTGCTATTTTTTACTTCCCAATAAGAAGACTTCTTTTTGATTGTATCTAAATGTGGTGACCATTCCATGTCAAACAGAAAATTTTGTTAGTATATGAAATTATGTTAGTATATGAAGATGGGATATTGTTTCTATGTTTATAAACCATGCTTCATATTGTGCTCTGGTTTTCAACCAGCATCTTGAGAGCTCAACATTGGACACTTTCATTGGATACCTTTATTCTCCTAGTGTTTAACTTCACTGAGACCGTGCATGACTGGGAACAGCTTTTTTGCCTGACGTAAACCCACTGGATGAAAGCTGCATGTGGTTTTACCTCCTCTGCATACTCTTTATATATCACTTTGTACTGTGGTATGATAGAGGTGCTAGTGTTGATGCCCACCTGGCTGGAAAAGTCTTTCTAGCTTCTTCCTCCTGGTGCATTTGAGGCATGTGCTAATAGCCTGAAAATGCACACCTTGTCGTGCCTCATTGCTTAATTGTGGTCTAGTTTCTTTCCCACATTTTTACTATGGTATGGAAAGTGAATGTTAACTATTTGAAGGAAAAATATATTACATAGGATTAGATAACATGAATAATGTGAAAGCCAGGGTTTTAAAAAAACCTCAAACCTTTTAATAAAATGGAATGTCAAATATATGAGCATGTCTTTCAAGAAATGATCAAAAAATGTGAAAAGTTTCATATCCTTTTAAAAGTCAAATAATTATCTGCCATCATATAATTTTTTGTTAGATGGACAGTATAAAGATGAAAGAAAATTTTATAGATAACATTGCACTTCACAGCTGACTGAAGCAGGTGTTAGAAATGCAGATTAAGTATACTGACTAAAGACTATATAAATTTGAAGTGAAAATGCCACTGGTCTACTTGCAGTGCCCTGCACATGTGAAGTTTCAGATAGTTAAATTATTGATTTTATTGTGTGAGGTAGTGCAGTAGTTAGGGAGAAGGTCCTTGTGCATTTATGATGTCTTTTTTACTCCTGTAGTCTTTTTAACAGTTCATGATGAGCAGCTAACAATTTGCTCCATTGCCGAAGTTTTGCTGTGGAAAGAGAGTACATAATGTGGCTATACATATATATATATCCATAATGTAAGTGGTTTTGCCAATGAGGTGTTTTACAGGAACATGCAGTGCTAACACACAATTGTGGGTAAATAAAATTTCTATAAATGAAGGAGACCGAATGTTAGTGTTGCTGTACAAATCCACAAACACTGGTAAGTTTGTGGTTGACCCTTCAGCACACTCCTGTGAAAGTGGTATAAGGTGTTAATTTACAGGTTATTCTTTTCTGGACTTAATAGGCTTTGTGTGGACACTATGCTTCATGATCTACAGGTGCCTTACTGGTGTGGGTGGTGTGAAGCTTGTTAGGGTTTTGGTAGGAGGGCATTGGGAGAGGGGTGAGGGTGTTTTCTTTTCTTCCAGCAACTCAGTAACCTGCTAATAAACTGTACTAGTCTGTGAATTTAATTTTGTCATGATTTACCAGGTGCCTGGAGCTAGCAATCAATCTGTAGGAGGTCTAATTCTCGGATAAATTAGAATTGGAAGTGGACTGGGAGATAGAATCTCTTAAAGAAAGTGAGGACCGTGTTGAGGCCCTTGCTCAGTATGAGGGACAGTAAATTTCTTTTCAGTCTGGACTGTTGTGTGAAGAGGGTGGTAGGATCCCTGCAATAGTCTAACATCTGGCGAGTGGGGGAGACAGTAACAGGGACATGGTGCTGTCCTCCATCACCGAGAATGGCTGAGGGAAGGACAGCTTTTGCAGGATTTTTTTCTTAATAAGTAGGCCCTGGATCTGCTAGTTCTAAAAGTATGTTGTCATAAAAGAACTGCTTTTTTAAAAATAGACAATATTGTTTTGTCCATCAGCTCCTGGGGTGTGATATTTGATTGGCAGCAGTTCTGTTCCAACTGGAAGAGCTAGTCCATAGTGTGTAAATATCTCGTATATGGTTGAGAAAGCTTGGTTGTAATGAGTGGAACAGATATTCAGGTGTCTGTGCAATGCTGCCTGGCAGATAGACAGCACACAGCTGGCATACCCATCATTTGAAATTTGAAAAGCCTATAAATGGTTGTAAGTGTTTTGCATATATCTACTTTATCTTCTTCCATAAGAAGAACAAATAAATCCCAAATGTTTCACTGTTTTCCATGCACCTCTACCCATACACCTAGACTTAGCTCTATTTCTCTCTTATTTCTCTAACTGGTGCTTAGAGAGACACATTTTTGTTCCTTCAGTGACCGTCATTGTATCTTTTCCTGTGGTACAGAACCGAGTTCCCTAAAGTGGATACAAAATCATATGAAGTCGTAGAAAGTCCCCAGAAAAACCACTTGGTGCATTCATAATACAAATAATCCACCATAATGAAGTAGTTCGCAAAATAACAATGTAAGTTTCTCTCTAGCCTTAACTCCTGTGTAGCATCTTAGTAGGATTTTTCTGGTCATTGACTTTGAGAAACAGCTTCTATCCATCTTCCTTATTTTTCAGGCCAATTAAAGCAGAGCAAAAGACTACAGATAGTTCATTTTATAGACTGTGTAGTGGCCCCAGCAAAGAACTGTTACATGAATTTGTGTGTAAAATGTATTTATTACTATTGCTTTTCCATATTTTTAGTAGGTAGTTAAAATAAAAGCTAAGAGCATCACTGTAGCACAAACAGCTTGCAAAATAATAAAATCTAGATGAAGCCTAATATTTATAGAGTACTGCCTTATTGCTTAGTTTAGTCGCTCAGTTAATAAAAGTACAAGTATGGTTTTGCTGTGCTATTTTTGCCCTTTTTTTTTTTTTTTGTCCCCTCTGAATTACAGTGTGGGCTTCCCCAAAAAACTGGCCCATCTGCCATTTGGTCTTCCAGTTCCAAAATCTGATCAATGTGTATACGTATTCAGGCCAAAGGACAGAATTTCATCATTACTATCTCTGTTTGCTTACCCTGAAGCAGAGTTGGTGGGGGGCTGATCCTCTCCTAATTCATAAGGTCTGTCAAAATGGGATATGTCACTCCAAAGACATTTGGAAAAATATATTATCAGAGTCCTACTACATCAAGCTGTGGCATAATTATTGCATCATAAATGCTTGCAAAGCATTATGCTGGCTCCTTTTTTATTTTCCAATCTGATTTCTTTTAACTCTTGGGATTAAAATTGTTATGCTAATTCAGACAACAGCACAGTCCGGTGCCAGATGAACTTATATTGAGAACATCTCAAGCTAGTGTTATCAAATAATATACAGAAAATTATATCGCCTGTAATATATGGGAGGAGGTATAATTTGTTTTAGTTGCTCTTGGAATTATTTTAAAAGCTATTAAAAACCCTCTACAGCCTTTTCCAGATAATTATTGTGCTTTCTTTCAGGGGCAGAAAAGGCCATCACTGATAGAAAAAACACTATGGTCTTATCAGTCTGTTTCATAAAGCTGTTCAAGCACACTAGATTAGTGTGATACAGATTAAGACTTCTAGGCGTAGGTTTTGCTGCAGTGGTGGTCACTGTCTCTAGGCTGTCCAGATAGATTTTTGGTTATATACTTGGTGTATGGATTTCATAAAGACCTGTAGAATAAGGAGTTTCTTCCTCTTTGGAGAACTAGCAAGAGGGATATCCAGCAGTCATCAGAGTTCAGTCAAGCACTGACATGTCCAAACAGATTAAAAAGAGGTTTGTGATGGAAAAGCGTTTTGGGACAGGAAAGCCTTGGAGAGTGCGAGGTCTAAATTAAGATGATATTTTGGAGAAGCATAAGCAAGAGGGGATCAGCAGATCTCTGGGGAGTGCTTGGATTGTGCTGGCTTTGGTGCAGAAGAAAGACCAGCAAGCTCTGGGTCAGGCTGGACTGGGGTTACCCTGAGGCAGCCCCTGCCTTGGAGCTCCTCTTTCAGGAGGAGGGTGCACATACCACAACTGTCCTGCATGTTCCCTCTGCATGATGGCCACACATCCTCTGCCTGTAGGTTGTTCTCTCTCCTCTGGTTTCTTCTTGTCATCAGAAGTACGGGAGGCCTCGTCCAAGTAATATTTTGAGAGCCAACACTAACATAACATGTTTAAGCTGAGATGGGAACATAGCTCTTCAGGGTGTTAACATCAAGTAAAAGCTGCTATAGTGATAAACTTTTGAATTAGATTTTCCAGACTGATTCTGTTACAAATACCCAATAGAAAAATAATTGGTTTATGACATTATATGATAAAGTTCTTGAACTGAACTCAGAGAAAGTTCAGTTTTCATGGATAATCAGGCAGTAATCTTGTAGAGCCTTTGGATGCTATCCTCCAGATTTTACAGGGAGTATCTTAAATCATGGTGAAAAGCTCATCAGCAGGACTAAGATGCTGAGGCAAGCCTTGTGCCATTAAGATTCTTTCTGATCACCTGTACATTCATTGACTGAATATTACTTCAATGGAGATTTAGCAAATTAAAGAAATATTTTGAAGTACTTCCCTGGCTTTATAAGTACTGCATTAGCTTCTCTAGTGCCTGAGCTTTGTAATGGAGTGTTGGTCCTCCTGCCACTTGGAAACTGTGGTGCACATTCAGTTGTGCATGCCTGGAGTAGTGAAGGTGCAATGTGGGTGTGTTAAAAGCATGTGGACAGAAATGTTTTTGAATTTTTTTCTGAAAATTATATTGTAAGAATTAGGGCTTGGTTATGAAAGGAAAGTTTTTCTTGCCTAATTGTTTTGAACTCCATTTGACCTTACTTCCATTCTAGAACAGAAGTGTGGAAAATCATTAGGCTAAATTAGAACACAGATATGCTTGTTACAGTGTAAATGTGTCCATACCTAGAGTTACCTTAGATTAGCTATTGCACAAATGCCTGAATTTAGTCTGTATTACACAAATACCACAACTGTCTTGAAAGGATGTGTTCTTTCTGTGCTTACCATTGGCATGTGCAAAAGAGGATTTTTGCATTGTGATCTAGTAGTTGTGCACTTAGTGACTGTTTTACATACAGAGCTATTAGATTTGCACTTAGGAGTATAAATATTTGAGTCAAGCATATGACTATCTGTTTAGGCCATAACCTCATACAGTATCTGTGCTTACAGTAGCATCTTGCATAGACAACACTACTATCAGGAGCTGGATTTGTGACTTCCCATCCCATTTTATAATGTGTTGAACACCACTGTACATGCATGAGTAATAGAGATGGGGAGAGAAGAAACCTTTTCAGTATAATTCTTATGACAGTATCTTTTTAGAACCTGGGATTTTTTTTATTAGAAATACTCAGAGGTTTTATTGTGTAAATTACAGGAGAAACATTCCTGAAGTCCTTAAGAAAGAACCATTCTTTTCCTCTGCATCATGATAAATGTAGCAATTGTGTGTGTATACTAGAATAGATCATATTGAACATCCCCTGAGCTCCGTTTGCAGACAAGTCCTATCTCCACCATGACAAAATTCCCATAAGACTTTAAATTATTAATGTCCTGGAATCTGCGGGGTTCAGCAGATATGTTCAGTGTTATTGATGGCAAACTTTATCCTTTTATTCCTAAGACACATAATGAAATAGGGAGTCCTTCAAATAACTGCATTTTGTGTTTAGGCTAATTTTGTAGAGGCCAGTGGGCTTTGCCTTAATGTGTGTAAATACAATTTTTCTCTTCTACAGCAGATTGTGTGGTAGATGGGAATGAGACTGATTTGGCACTAATTTATGAATCCTTCTAGCATTCTCTGTGTGCTGCACCCTGTGCGGGCAAGATGCTCTAATTACACTTACTCTATATAATGAGAGCTTTTAATGACAATTACTGATTGTAGTTACGGATGTTTAGGGACCATTTTTTCTAGCTTAAGATGATGTATTGACTTTTACAAGAGAAGACTTTTATTTTCACTTTATGCAATATCGCTCCTTCTTCCCCCCAGCTTTCACAACTGATCGGCTGACTGGTGAAGCTGCTAAAGTGTAGCCGCCGAGAATTATTGTTCAGTTAATTTAACTTCAGGAGATATCATTTTTCACTGGTTTTTATTTCTGAATTAGTTCTGCACATTCACATGTTCTTTTTCATAGCAATTTAGTATTTGGAGTGATGTTATACAAGTTGCATTTGTATTATATAACAAGATAAAACTCTACTTCACACTGAATATGTCACTGCCATGTTAAGCAAAAACATCTACAAAAGCTTCATTTTCTCACAATTGTGTGTTAGCACTGCGTGTTCCTGTAAAGCACCTCACTGGCAAATAACCTTATGTTATGGATATATATATATATATGTATAGCCACATTATGCACTCTCTTTCCACAGCAAAACTTAGGCAGTGAAGCAAATTGTTAGCTGCTCATCATATAAATTGACGTTTTAATACAAGGCTGTCAATTTTAAATAGGAGTAGGTTTAATCCTTGTTTCAGTTTTCAATTAGATTAATTATAGTGGAAACCAGCAAATCCACTTGCAGTCCCAGATTGCGAAGTTGCTTTGCATAGAGCCTGCTCACTGTTTCTTAAGTAAGGTTGTGAGTGTACTTCTCACTGACTGCTGTTTTTAAATACAAATACAGATTTGGTCAGCTTCCAGTTTAGTGGCCACTTTCTCAAGTGAGCTATCAATAATTGAAAGATCAGTTTTAACACTTGAGACGAAGAGACAGTTTAAAAGATTTCCCTCCCTTCTTTTTCATTTAGTAGTTTTTGGTGGGTTTAGGGGTATCTTTCTTTGCTTTGATTCCTGCTGCTGGCAGTCTTGTATTGGTATGGGAAGTGAAGCCCTCTTGTAATTCCAGGGAAGTAAGAGAAGACAACACAAGAATTGCCAGTTCTCCCTAGCAGAACTTATGGCTCTTCATTCCCACACATGCCCTGCACTTAGCTGTGCTTTCCATTGTCCTAATGCAGCTAGCCGTGGGACTGGGCTGGAAGACAGAGCTGGTCCGAGTATTAAAATAACTCTTTCTGTGTTTGTTGTGGCTTTCTTGCGCTTTGTTCTGTTTTAAAACCTGACCATGGCAGTAGTCTGGTTTATCATACAGCTGTCTTAAGTGAGAAGATTGTATTCCAGGATGTGGGAATGGTAGTAAAAGGCTGGATGGAAAAGAGAATGGCAGCTTCTGGAACTCATTTATAGCTGAAATCAACACATGGGTAATCGACCATAAGAAAGATTGTCTGTATACTACTTTATTTCTGTGCTCTACTGTCCTGGTTTTGGCTGGGGTAGAGTTATTTTTCTTCACAGTAGCTGGTACAGTGTGTTTTGGATTCAGTATGAGAACAGTGTTGATAAGACACTGATGTTTTAGTTGTTGCTAAGTAGTGCTTATCCTAAGTTACAGATTTTTCGGTTTCCTATGCTCTGCCAGCAAGCAGGTGTACAAGAAGCTGGGAGGGAGCATAGGCAGGACAGCTGACCTGAACTAGCCAAAGGGATATTCCACACCATACAACATCATGCTTGGTATATAAACTGGGAGGTGGTTGACCAGGAGGTGCGGATCGCTTGCTCAGGCATCAGTCAGCAGGTGGTTAGCAATTGTGTTGTGCATCACTTGTCTTTTTCCTGGAATCTTTTATTTATTTTATTCCTTTTCATTATTATTATTATTATTATATTTTTATTATTATTGATAGTATTACATTTTATTTTCCTTTAGTTATTAAATCATTCTTATCTCAACACACCAGTTTTACTTTTTGTTTTTCTGATTCTCCTCCCCATCCCACTGGAGTGAACGAGTGGCTGCATGGTGCATAGTTGTTGGCTGGGCTTAAACCCCAACATCTACAAATCCTGAGGCCTTAAGCCTGATCTCAGTATTTTACTAATAATATTTATTTGTATTTCACACTTATTTGCTAATTATGCTAATGTGGTAAGGAAAGGCTTTCATGAAGTTAGTTCAGGTCTTCAGTAGAAGGAACCAACTTTTCTGCTGTGTGGCACAGTTTTCAGAAGGAATTCATGAAATTAGAGGCTTAATTTGTCACTCAGCACAATGTGTCATTGCCTTCTCAAAGTATTGAGTGTGTGTAGATGCTTTATGACTGAAGTATTGCAGAGGCTGATGTCTGTTAGTTGAGTTCATACCTTTGGACCTACTTGGGCAAAGAAAAGTGCACAGATAATAGCTGACACAAACCAGCCTGGTTAAACATAAAACAACAATCGTCTCCTAGGACTAGTAATAGAAAGCAAGAATCCTACTTCCCTGTGTTCTGGCATTGGTTCATAAATACTTGTGTGACTGGCATACAACATGCGCTGTGTTTTCCTGTCACCAGCCAGCTGTGATTGGATCCAGCCTCTGAATCCCACAGGCTTGCATACCCCTGGGTGTAGGCTGTGATTAGTTTTGCTTCTTAGCAGAGGACCTCTCAGTTACACGTTAGGTTATACTTGATCTTCTTTTGAGTAGAATAAACCTGGCCCCCAGGCCATGGAACCAGGATCTTAGTCCAGAGATCAACAGAACACAACACAGCTGCTAAAGAGCATGCTGAAGAAGAATGTGAGTGGCACACACGAGGTCAAGTGCTGGGAGGCACAGCATCTTATGAGCTGTCTGCGAAAAGTGACAGTTCCCAGTTTCTGTTTCCCAGTAAAACATGCAATTAGTAGAAATTGCAAGAACCTCACCCAAAAATGGGATTATCAGCATCTTGCTCTTGAAAAGAAGCAGGTCTGGGCTGCTGAGTTTCTGAATAGACTTGCATCTCTGCAAGCAGGCTTAGCCTCTGATTTCAGAAGTGGAAGTGGAGCCTGAGAGAACACCCTTACAAGGATTTTGGCCCAGACTTAGCCAACCTGTTCTTTATGCTGGTTATTTTTACTCTGTCTCACACACACCTTCCCGTTATCTAGTGATGAGTTGAGGTTTTAGTTTTCTAATTACCCTTAGCAGGAACCACTTGTCAGGAAAGCAAAGAATCATGGACCTGAGAAAATGAATTTCTTATTTACAAGTCTTGTGCAACAAGAGGGTTACCCCTGGAAAAAACCCACAGACTTCAGTTCCTTTGTTGTTGTGTCACTGCTTCTGGGAGTCTTGCATTTGTGTCAAGGAGTTTCTCCTGCCTTCTTGGCTCAGTGGGCATATTTTTTGGCATTTTTCAACTTCTCTTGCTTACAAAAGAACCAGCTCTTTCAAAATGGGCTGGTTCCCAAGTCTCTCTATGTACTACAAATTGGATGGTGTTTTCAGCTCCCAGCCCATGTCTTCATTTCCAGTATTCTCTTCCCAAGTCCTCCATCTCTATGTAATTCAAAGTCCATGCCACAATTAGTGGAAAATATGCTGTTGTACTGGAGAGGAGTCTTTCTGTGCTGGTGTGTCTCGTTCGCTCTCTGGCCACACCATCTGCTTGGTGTCAGGCCTCTGTAGCACGGGGAGGTTTCTGGTTGTGTTGACAGAAGGTGGTGGTGGTCAGCGTAATGGTGGTAGTAGCACTGTGGGTCATGAATTGAACCTTTCTGCACAATCATCCCTAATGCAAAGGCAAAAAAGTGTATCACAAGGACTGTGTAACCACTGGGAGAGTTCTTGTGTATGACAACATAATATTTGGAAGAAAATTTAGTTTTGAATCTTATATGCTTGAATTACATTTTCCTTGGTTATCGGAAGTTTTTCCTTTTAAGAAGGACTGAAAATATGTCTGAAAGTGTAAAACTTGAGTGTGAAAACCATGCAGGGGTTTATTATTATTATGTAACCAGAGAGAAACACTTCCAAGTAAGTCACAACTGGAGTTAGTAAACTTACCTGCAGGACTTGACATCTTGGATGTCTCATGTCTTCTCTAGGGAGCTGTCAAACCTCTCACTGCAACTGTGGAGTGATTCAAAATTGTTTCTGTCTAACAAAGATATGGCAGCCTTTTCAGGAAACAAGTTGGTGAGCAGGTTTGAGGTTATATCCTTTGCTTGTCAGTATAACTATAGGGGGTTAGGTCAGAGACTTGGTTTTATGGTACCTGCCACAGTAAGATCTTTCTGTGGGGTCCTGCAGGAGACTTGAGTGATGCAAGTTTTACTTTGTACAGCCCTGAACAATGATGAAATGGCTGGGAGAGGAGTATTTTGTGGGATGCTTTGGATAGAGTTTCTGTAGTAAGTCAAACCAGAATCACTTTACCATGAACTTGGTTGGGATCATTAGAAGTGCATTTATTTCAATAGGTTGTTTAGGTGAATGGAACTACTAAAGAGAAAAACATCAAATAGGTGAAAAAATGAACTTGACCTTTTAAAAGAAATTTTATGATCTGGGAGCTAATCTTGTCTGGGGAAAAAAATGGGTTCCAAAGTGGCTCAAAATAAGCATTAGGCGGTTTTGTGTGTTGCAGTGATCATCTCCCAGCTGCTCCCAGTTCATTGCTGGTGCCTGGCAACATTGAAGAACACTAAACTTCTTGCTTTGCTTGCTCTGCTGCTTTGATAAAGCAAGCAATGTGCTTCAAATCTGCAGTAGTGGGATTATACTACATGTTTCAGATAAGGGATATATTTTTCTAAATGTGTTTACTGGTTCACTTCAAGTTACCCTGCTTTTGAGGGTTCTTTTGGGTTCTGAGTCAGGGTGCTCAGAATGACAAATGTTCCTGTCCAGCGACTGTCAGGTTTTTTTGACAGCTACTTTTTTCTTTTTTTTTTTCTTTTTTTTTTTTTTCTTACAGCACTTTCAAAAAGGAAGTGTGATCCAGGAAAATGGATTTTTTTTTTTCTTTTTTTTTTAATCTGAGGTGCAATTCCTCACTGACTTGTCTGGTGACAAAGCCAGTTTAAGAGGTGATAACCCAGCTCTCCGCTCCTCTGATGCTGCAAAAAATGGTGCCAACATGTTGGTTTCTTGGGCCATGATTTAGACCACTACAGTGAAATCAGCTGCATTTAAAAACAAAAACCTGGGGTTTATTTCCCCACTTGGATCATGCCTGTGATCCATTTTAGAAATGGTCTCATGTCTGCCTGAAGAGGAGGAGATGGTAACTGTGGCCAAAGGAGAGGAGACCAAGGATAACAATTTATTAGTCAGCTTTGCTAGAGGAGACTGAAGTGAAGCTGTGCCTTGTGTAAACTTAAAAGGTAGAATTCTGCCCTGATGAAAATCAGTGGAAAAGGCTGTTCTGATGCCAAAGTGCAAGGTTTCTTTAATTAATGTTTTGCTACAAAACAGAAGGGTTAGAAGAAGTTGCATTTTTGGTGGATGGTTTTGGTTTTTGGGTTTTTTTGGTAGTGTATTTTGAAGTTTATCTTGTCAAGTATTGGAGTGCTTCAAGCTGTAGTTAGGAAAAAACAACCAAGGATGCTCCATATTGCTCTCTTAAGGCTCTTATCAACCTTGTATCAGTTGACCTTATTGCTCACTACAGCTACCTGAAAGGAGGTAGAGAGGTGGGTGTCAGTCTCTTTTCCCAAGTTACAAGTGATAGGACAAGAAGAAATGGCCTCAGGTTGTTCCCAGGGGATGTTTAGATTGGACATTAGGAAAAATTTCTTCACTGAAAGGGTTGTCAAACGCTGGAACAGGCTGCCCAGGGAAGTGGTTCAGTCACCATCCCTGGAGGTATTTGAAAGACATGTAGATGTGGTGCTTAGGGACATGGTTTAGTGGTGGACTTGGCAGTATTAGGTTTACAGTTGGACTCAATGATCCTGAAGGTCTTTTTCTAACCTAAATGATTCTATATTTCATTCCAGTCTTAAGATCTGAGTGTGATTAGAAAAAGTGGAAATGCTATAAGCTCATACATACACTTATACAGTCTTTCTGATAATGTCCTTCTCATGGCCCTACTGGATTCCCTCCCTGGACCACATGACAAATCATGTACACAATATTCTATTTTTCCGTAACTAGGATGAATATCTGCCCAGCTGGAGAAATGTTACTGCTTTCAAGCCCCTTTACCTTGAAAGGAACATCTACAAGTATTTTTAAGATAAGGTTACATGAAATCCCTTACTTTTCAAATGCTAAAGTTAAGAGTTGAGATACAAAATAGTACCAAATAGGGATATAAATATAAGTAGCAATGTTAATATATTGTCAACACTGCTTTTTTTTTTTTGAGTTATTTAAGAACTTCCAGTTGCATTTTTGAATGACTGTGAGATACCTCACACAGTTTGATAGTGAAGTTAGGACTTGGTAATGCTTCTGGAGGGGCATGAATATTGCAGGAAAGGGTCTGGAAAAAGCCTGCTAGAGTACTCAAATCAAATGGAGCCTGAACTCTTCTAACTTTTATGCAAGAAATCAGAAGAGAAGTGCCCTTTGTGAGTACCAGTGTTGTATCAGTGGAGTGTGGGCTACACTGCTGCAGAGGGGACCTCTAATCTTAATCTTATCTGCAGCTTGATGAAGCAAAGTGGGGGAATCTTTAGTCCTCATTTATTTACAGACAGGTCTTATCCCCCAAAAGGTGAATAAAGAAACAGTCTTTTCTGTATTATTCATTGCTAATATGAATTGTGACATGTGTGTGACACAGATGGAGTGTTCTTTGTTTCTCCTTCTATTAACCAGCCCTTTATCCAATACCAGCTCTTACCTTCCTAGTGCTCAGGCAATGGCAGTCGGCACAAAAGCAACACACACTTAATGCTTCTTCTTAATCCATTGTCTTTGCCAGCCTTGTTTGTTACACAGACAGAATTGTTACACACAATTTCATGTTAAATGCTTTGAATGCTCTGGGTGTGCACTTTGCAAAGTCTCATCTTGTGCTAGAACTCGGTACCTTTTACTTGAACTCACCATATAAATACCTACTAAATCCATTCTGTTCTGGAGCCATGAACAGATAGGTGCACTTGTTCACTTCATGCCAGTACTGTTAACTTCTGTGACTCTTGAGAGATTTCAGTTAAAAATCCAGTTTAAAGAAAAAAACCAAAAAAGGCAACCAAAGCAGACAAACTCCCTCATATATCTGTCTGTCTCTTGGCTTTCTTTTCTGTCCTCTGGGATTTTTTTAATGTATGTCTTGTAAGCCAGGTTATAGACTTTCAGAGGAAGAAACTGCCTGATAAATATATACAGTTCGCTGCACATTGGGCTATCTAACCATTTAGCACTACTGTAAAACAAATAATGCAAATAACTCTGTTCTAGTGCTGAGAGTCCCCTGTTAATTTTTAGGTAAGCACTTACATCTTCCTTTTTATGCTTTTGTTTCTCCTATATGTGTGTATGAAGGTTGCATACAGATGAAATGGGAGACTGATTAACTGGCAGTGTAGAAAAATCAGTGAAAACAGCTACTCTGGCTGTTTGACAACCACTTGCATACTAAATGGAACAAAAAGGAGAGGTGTCCTTTAGTCTGTTTCAGTCACAGCAGCCTAATGAATTGTCCATAGCTATGTAAGTTATTAAACTAATTTGTGCTTGAGTTTTTTTAAAGATTTTATTGTATTCACTTTAAAGATAATCTGTTGGTGCTTTGGTACAAAAAGGAGGATTTATGTTTTCACTGTACTGTTAAACAATTTGAGGTTGTGCTATTGTTGGTTTTTTTTAACCTGTGTGGATCATTTCTGGCGTTTCATTGTACAGATAATCTTTGAGGTGAGAGAGAGTGTTAAAATTGTGTATAAGAAGAGCATTTAAGAAACCCCATTCATTCCTTTAATTAATATTTAGCTGCCTGTGTTCTCTCCATATGCAATCAAGGCAACATTTAAGAAAATACTGTGTTCAAATATGCCATTTCATGCAGGAAAAACAAAGAGAGTATGCCAGGGCAAAGGGCAAGGTCATCAACTTGTATTCAGTGAATGTGACATATATTGTGTCAAGAGGATTTGATCAAACCTTTCTAGTGTACTTTGTTCAAGAGGTTGAAAGGAATACTGCTATAATTGTCTACACTGTATTGGCATAAGAAGGACAGATGGCTACTAGAGAACTCTTCACAGGTTTTCCCTTCAAATGATTGCAAATATGTGATAAGTGAAATCCTGGTTTTGGATGGGTTTGCGCTGATGTCAGTAGGAGAAATGCACATACACCCATCTACAGAATTTCCCCTAATCCAGATGCACTAACATAGAAGTAATTGATACTGTAATTCATGTACTGGGTTTTTTTTGTTGTTTGGGTTTTGTTTTTATTTTTTCCTTTAAACAAGTTATTACTGCCCTTAATTTTGAGACTGAGCATGTCCCAAGATTGGGATGAACAAATAAAATATACAGTTGACTGTGTTCTGTGCATCTTATTGACCATGGATGGTCATACAGTTTCAAGAAAGTAATGTACTTTTTATCATGTCTTATTTACAATGCCATTTTTGAGAATTATGGTGGGTTTGGGGTTTTTTTTTTGCCTTGTATATACCCATTAACTGGACAGTTAACTTTTCAGGTAGATTCAGCAATGGAACAAGATTTTAAGTTTATATTAATGAATTTTATTTTTCTAAGTTTTCCACACTTCTTTATGTCAGTGAATGCATTTGCATTTACTGTGCATGTGTCTTGGTCATCTGAGATTCTGTACTATTTTGCTGTGCCTGAAAACCTTTTCCTATTGAATACCTTATTATTCCATTGGGTATCAGATTTTGTTCAACAATTTATTTTTATCTGTCCTCTTTGTCCAAAAGAATAAATATCATGTTGGAGGAAAATTTGATACATTTTGCTAGCAGATCTGTAATACTGAAGTGCATAATTTGGCAAGAGCTTGGGGCTATTCTCCCAGCTGTTGGACATTTTACATCCCTCAGCCACCAGCGGTACATCTTGATTCATTAGAAAACAGTGAACGGGTAGGCTTTGTTTTTCTCTGTAGCCTGGAAATGTTCACTCAGAAAGAGAGCAGTGTCCGTTATAGTCTTGGCTGTCTGTGTAAGAAGCTGATGCACTGGTCTGAGGCAGCGGATCTGCAGAAAGCAGCTAATTGCTAACAAAGATGACACATCTCAAATAATATTCAGACTGATTGAGTGGTCTTGGAGGTTGTAGCTGCAGATCTGTTCACCAAGGCTTGTACTGTGGAGGTATTTATTTCCATATTCTGTGCCTGAGTTACTCAGAAGATAACTTAAGTGGAAAGGGAGGTTTTGTGCCACTTTAGCCTTTTAGCCTATTTTTTGAACTCACTGTTCCTTCATAGCTCTAGCTGCAGATTATTAGGGAGCTTTCTGTTGGATCCATTATTCTTCAAAGACTTAATTAAATTGTACAGTGTAATTAATCTATCTTCTTAATTTCTAAAATTCTCCTAGTGTGTAGGTAATAAAACAACAGAGAGATTCTGTGGCTGCTTGGTTGTATTATGAGTCGAGGAGGAAACAAAGAATATATTCTTCTGATGAGAATAAGTTTATACATGGATGGCTGAGACTGTATTGCAGCAAACATAAAATCTGCCATACTGGGACTGACCGAATATGCTTTATCAGTGGCCAAGAGCAGATATTTAAGGAAAAGTGTATTTAAAGTTCAGGGAATTCATATATGACACTGTCCTTTAAAGTTCTCACACTCTCCAGCTCTGTATATCCTGAGCTAGTTATAATTTCTGCATATGTAATAAATTTCAACAAGTTTATCTTCTATGAATTTGTCCTGTTTTCTCTTCAACCCATATACATGCATCTGGTTGTAAACGATATAAATGGTTTTAAGGAAAGAACTGTCTGGGGTGAGTGTTTTTCTATTGGCAGAACCTTCTGGTTAAACCTATTTCTCCATATGTTGACTGTGCTTACTAGCAACTACTTTTAAGTATTTTATTGAAATAGTAGGGCATTGGTATCTCAATGGCTTACACACCAAATTGAAAACAAATAGCTCTTTGAATGCAAGTCTTCAAAAATAAAAAATACTACTTGCAGGAACAAGGCACAGCTTTAATATCTGGTTTGAGATGGGCATCAGAAAAACTTGCATTTGTTTGCTGCTTGGTTAGAACTGTCATTCACTGAGGAGATCATCCTCTTCAGAAGACTGGTCCAAAGTTTTGCTTTTGGCTTAAGGAACAGACTGGAACTGTTTGGGCAAAGGCTGTATATGTAACCTGTCCTTCCTCTGCTTTATCTTTTTGTTGCTTTGAATATCCCTTCTGATCATTTCAGCTGTATATCTTGATTTTGCAAACAAAACTTCTGTGCAAAACAGTATCTTCAGCAGTCAAAAGCATGTAATTTAAATTCTACCTTCCAAAAAAAGAAAGTCACAAGATGCCTGCGTGTGCTTACAGAAATGCCTGTGTGCACTGTTTTGACAGGTTTATCTCATAAGGTTAAAAATATTGGGGGAAGGGGGTGTTCTTTTGGTTTTCTTTTAATGTAGCTATTGATAGAAGAGGGGAATACAAATGTAACAAAGAATAACTAAACAGGCTCTTTGAATCTCACTTCACCACAATCATCAAAGAAAAATGTACTGCCACCTGTTAAGATGGTATGAAAGGCTAGCAAGTGTGCATTGTTCTCTACTAAATTATTTTGCTCTTTTAAATCAAAGTTAACTAGTTCAGAGATGGTTTTATTTCAATAGGTGGATCCTCTTTTAATTGCATTACTTCCGACATTCTTCTTACTGTTGTTGGGATGGGAGGTACCTTTCAGTTTCATGCTCATTTAGTTTTTCTGGGGGACTATAAGCAAGCTGAGAAAACAGTTTTGGGTTTTTTTCATCTAGCAGTCACTAAAAAAAATAATGAAGTGCAGTGCTTATTAAAAGTCATTGCTGATCCTTTCAGTGTATGCTCACTATTTTCAGCATGTATGTGCTAACAGGACTCACATAAATATCTTGTGTTATCTGTAGAGGGGAAAAAGAGGGTGACTTACATGAAATACCACATGCCAACCAAAGTTTCTTTAGTCTGTGCATTCTTTAGTTCAAATACAACTGTTCTTATTGATATATTTCCCTTGTTGTATCATTGTCTTGTCAGCTCAATTTTCATAACATTATGTTAGAACTTGAAAGCCTGAATGTGTCTAAGCAAACATATGATACAGTACTACACGGGGGAAGGAAGCTTTTCAGTTGTTTGCAGGTGTTGGTTAGCTCCCAGTTAGTGTGTCGTAAGCTTGTATCTAATTCTGAGATACTTGCAGGCTAAGGGAAGAGTGTCATTGATGGGCAGCACCCCTTTCAGGAAATATGGGCAAACCCCATAGTATGGTATTAGCACAGCATTTTGATCCAGAAGAGTAGGTAACTAGCACGTATGCAGTCAGGTTAAAAACTGGGGTGAAGGGATGCCCAAGCATCGCAGCAGAGCTGTGGCTTCAAGGGCCCGAGGTTCAGCATAGCCTCAAGGAGTCTTTATTTTCTGAAGACTGGGCAGGACTAAGACTCCCACTAATTGCTGACCCGCTGGGGTGTCTGAACACTTACGCTAGAGGTACTCTGTATTCCACTTTCTGGTATCTGCAGGCAGGGGCCCATGACAGCTGCGAGTGAGTGGTTCAGCTCATACAGGTCAAACGTAAGTGAAAGTGAACTCTGCACGTGAAACACTTGTGCTTCTTTCCCTTTTCATTCCTCTGAACAAGGCAAGGCTGCATCAGTTTGCCTATCCATACTTTCTCCATCCGTGTGATGTGTGAAACAGAATGTGTTTGCAAAGCACACTGTGATAAAGATAAAATGCTTTCTCTCTGCCTTCCTGCACCTGAAGTCCAGGAGGGTAAATATCTAATGCAAACGTGAGCTGCAGAAGCTGAGGAACAGCAGCTTCTCCTAAGCAGAATATCGAGATAAGCTGGTAAACTGAATAAACTTGAAAGTTTGTTCTGTGGCCACAGTTGACACCACAGAGATAAAACATTTTGGCATGAAGCATATGAAGAAAATAGAGCTTCTGCTTGCAAATTTAAATGACTTAATACATGAAAGGGTATGGAAAGTAAAAACTTAATGTATGTTGTTATTAATTAATAGGATAACAAAAAGAAAAAGTTTAATTCCTGGTATTTATACTGTGTCTGTAAAGCCTACCATTGTTTTCTTCCCTAGCCCTGTGTAATTTTGAGGTAGTAACATAGCAAGTTGAATCCTGATTTGACCTTATGTGCCTCGTTGTTCAGCTCGGTGGTTTCCCTGTAGAAACAGAAACTGACACTGCCTTGCTTGAATTTTCTTCAATCAATACGAGTGTGGCGCAATACAAATTATACAGTAGAATAGTATTAAAGAAGAGCTTATCTATTGATACAGATGGCTAGAGAAACAGGTTTTTACCTAAGAGCTTTCAAAGTATTCTTTACGAGTGAAATGGGACCCCATGGAATGTGTGTATTTTGTTACTATTTTAGATGCAGACATTCTTTTCAGCTGGTTTAGCAGTGTAGAATTCCTCCATATAAAAGTTTGTAGAGTAAATGGCTGTTACTGTACATCTAAAATGTAGCTATATAAAAATATTTATGCATATATTTCTGTAACTTTTAGAACAAACCCTCAGAGGTTATGCATTGTGCGAGTGCAAGTCTACGGCAGCAAAACTGTTAATTTGCCTGACTAGAAATATTAACCATACTATATCAAATAACTGCCAGGAACAATTCCCCACCATTCCCTGTGACTTCATTTTAATTGATTTTTTTTAAACTTCCAGCTTCTGAGATTTCGTTTACTCTGACAGAATGTTTATTAAATGTGTAAAAAGAAAATTGTTTTGTAAATTGTTTCTGAGAGTGTTTTTATCTTCCATAAATTGGTGGCTCGTTTACCATTTTCCATCTACCTTTGTTTTCTACCCCTGTGCTCTGCCTCATTTGTTTCCTTATTGGATTTAGTGATTAAATACTGATCAGCTGCTGGTCTGATCAGCTGTGCATATTGCTTTCTTTTAAACATTGTTCATATACACCCTGAGGACAGGGTTACATACACAGTTATAAACAGAGTGAAAGCGTGTTTAGTGGTACCATTTGATCTGTTTTACAGATGATGGTGAGCTTGACAATGAACATTTTTAAAACTGATCATTGAAATAGTACTCTATGTTACAGCATAAATAAATTACACACAACAGTCCAAAAGGGCTGTTGGTTGGTTGATTCACGTTGCAGAGATGTAGTTTGTGTTCGGGCCTCTGATGCTAAACAGAATATTGATAATGCTTTTATGAGGCTTTTTTTCTTTCTTTAAGGTACTGTATATTCAGCCCTAATACTGTAGAGTCTGTCATGTATTGCTGTGAAGATTCATGAAGGAGCATGGAATTTACCTACAAATCTAAATGATTATTTTATCTTTGAAAAGCTGAGATAACTTGTGCAAGTGTAATACTACTGTTAAGTGCTACCTCTGAATGATTTGAACAAATCAGGATAGTAAAGGAAATCCTCTCAGGATTTAGACTGTACTTCAATTGGAATACCAGTCTGTTTGCTGGGAGATATTCCAATACTCTATTTCTGCTTAAAATTATTATTTCTGAGTAGCCAAATCCTATGAAATCACTGGGATTTTAACAGGAACAAGAGACATCTTAAACACTGGTATTGCATACAGTCGCAGTCATGGGAACCGTGGTGAATTCATAACTTTTGGTAGACTGGTATAGGTGGTGACAGGGCTAACTTCAGCACTCCATGATTCTAATTCAAACCTATTCTAAATCCACTGGAATCAGTGTATTTACAGTGGTGTAAAGCTGGAACGTCACAACAGTGAAACATAATTTTCATTTGTTTGCCTGTAGCTATATATGAATGGTGCCTACTGACGCCAGTAAGAGCCCAGAATAGTTATTCCAGGGCTGGATTTGTCTTTTAAGTGTTTAACTCTATTTCTGAAGTACACTCCAAATGAATTGAACAGTTAAATAATTCTGTGAAGTGTTGGTTTTTCCAAGGATAATTTAAATCTCTTTGTTGTTGGCTTGGGGACAGTAATGCTGGTCTGATAACAGTTAAGTTCTTTTGCTGTCAGGATGTCAAGCATACTTCTTCATACACTGAGACTTTTTGCAGTTATTTACAGCATGTGACATAGTGAATATTAGTTCGGAAATATAGTTGTCATTTTAAGTATGCATTAGTAGCTTTCTGTATGCTCTGCAAAGTCACAGTAGGTAAAACTTTTCAAAGTACCTAATTTGATTTCAATGGGAGTTTCACTCCTAAGCCCCTTATTCTCGCTTTTATTTTAAATGCTTCTAGGCACCTCTGTCTGCCCTTAGGGAACTAAGAAGCTTCAGAAAATCCAGTCGGTGGGAGTTATGCTTGATCCTTGATAGTCCAATGAACTAGGTGTGGTCATGATGAGTGTTATTTCATTTAATTTTGAAGTGCTTGGATCTGTGGGAGGTGTTCAAAGGCATTCCCTGGCTCTTGCTTCCAACTTCTGATGAATTTTTTTTATTGGTTCTGTAATGTAAAAACAAGTACCAGAACACAATATCCATCCTTTGGTAAATGACCTGATGAAACAAGTGCTCATCACTATGTGTTGAAGCTAAACACAGAGGTGGTGTTCTCAGTCAAGATGGCAGCAGCTGTGGGCATGCAGAATAGAGGAATGTTAGGCACTATTGTCATTTTACTGATGTTATTTGACAGCTACAGACTTGCTCACAGTTAGAGAGATAATGAGATTTTATCGAATACAACTTCAGATTCAGGAAACTCTACTCTGGTAGCACTGTAGGCACTTGAACAGTTACGGCTCTACCCTTTGATCGTCTTTGGTAATTTTATTCTTTCTTTTCTTTTATTGTTTTCTTTAGACTTTGCTCATGCTGTGATGTTTAGGAAATGCATAAATGCTAGGCAATTAGGCCATATTTGTCTGAAGATCTATGCATGGATGTACATTGCATAATGCTAGCCAGGATGCAGCTGAACACAAAACCCCCTAGCCAACTCTGTACCGAGGTCTTGCAGAATCAGTGCTTCTGCATGCCCTGAATGCGTTACACTAGGTGGGCTCATCTTGCCTAGTGCCCTAGCTGGCTGTTTGTTCTGACCCAGGTAAAACAGGTGGATAGAAACTGGGACTGAAAACTTCGGAACTTCAGCTTTACAGTTGGACTCGATGATCTTGAAGGTCTTAAAGGTCTTTTCCAACCTAAATGATTCTGTGATAATAGGGGTCTTCTGTATGCTGTGGGGAGAAGCATTTACACCATCTAACTTCAGTGCCCAAGTTAGTTTTCTGATGGAGTTTAAATACTAAAGCCCTCCTAACCTGTATGTTTAAGTTGTACGTCTTGAGGGGTCAAATATCCTTTGCTGCCAACACACTGTGTTTAAGAGAGTTGGTTCTACTATAAAATAAATTGATAATAATTTATCTTGTACATGTATTACTACATTTGTGGAAATAGGCTCAAATTAATTTGTATTTTTGCTATAGTTTGAGCAGCTTTTCAGGTTTTTCTGCATTCTTAATTTCTCAGCACAGTCATGTTTCATAGTTACTTCCTGAAAATTATTTCCCTCTTTTTGTTTGACTGGAAAAAATATTAGCCATGGTAACTGCAAGAAACAGGTTTGTATAACAAATGGTAAAACTTCTATTGAGTGGGGTTTGCATCATTAGCTGTCAGGGCTGCAGAAGATGAGTAGTTAACTGAGTAAGTAATGTGTAACATTATCATTGATGGAACACTTACTATTAAGCCTTCAAACTCTTATTCAGCTGTCAACACATGGGCACTTTCTGGAGCCAAATTCTCTCATGCTGTGCACTGCCTGCAGCTCGCCTGAAGCTCAACTTTGACTAAAAGTGTTGATTTCGCTTCTTTTAGCCTTGTTCTCATTTAGCGTTAAAACCTGCTTAGAGTCTGCCTTTTATTCTGTAAAGTACACATGCATGTGTCATCCCTCGCACACTTCTGATGTGAAGTTAAGGCGCTCAAAAGATATGCTAGTAATCTTAATGAATAATTGATTAGAAAGGAGTCTGGCAGTGTTAATTGTGAGGTGCAGCTGAGTGAATGCCAAAACAAAAGCTCTTCTAAATGTTTCCGAAAACCTTGTAAAGTCTTTAGCATTGAGCAACAGGGTCAGTGCACTGAAGTGGAATTTAAAGGGGGTTCTTGAATGTAATGGATTTTGACTTCCCTTTGTCATGTGCCTCAGTGCATCATTGATTGAGCACTCATTTGTTAAATCAGCTGTATTTTTTGCCATTTGTCAGAGCATAGACACTTACTGCAGCCTTTTTCCCTTTAAGCACAAGTTTCTTGTCTTAATAAATCACAGGTGTAAATTAGTTTTTATCTAAGGTGATCAATTTTTCAAGCAGAGAGGCGTGTGAAGATGGTCACAAGGAAACACATTGTGAGCTTTTATTTTCTTAACTATTAGAAGAAAAGGGAAAGATCAGGGATAAATTTTAGCTGAAACATCGATAATTCATGTCTTTAAATTCAGCTCCCAGCAAAATGCTCAGAAATGATTTTATTTGGAAAGCTCTAAATGGTGTGCATTGAAAGAGTAGTTCAAGGTAACCAGCGTTCAGTCAATTCTTTAAGAAATGAGCAAAGGAAACCTGAGGGTTAAGGCACAAGGAGCGTACTGTATGTTTGCAGCGATGAGAGATGCTCTCTGATTAGTGAAAAGGCTAATTACGTGGAGTATGCAGGAGCACTGTAGGTGCCATGCATACCTGATTAGAGTTCTGACAGCAGGGCAGAAGAAAGAAGACCTTGAGAGTGTGCCAAAAATATCCCTTTATGTAAGCAGATGCTGTTACCCTTGGAAGAGAATAGTCACTTATCCAGAATGGTTATTGCTGCTAGTAATAAGTATTCCACGGATGGGCCATCAACTTCTGAGAAATGTACATGTACGGTATTTAATACAGCAATTACTTGTCAAATCTGGAAATGTTCATCTTGATGCTCTGCGCTTGCTGCATAAATGACCAAATTCAATTTATTTGCCAGTTGTCATTGCAGCTTAGGATCTGAGCGAGTAGTCAGTGAGGGACTGAAGACAAGCTAATGTTTGGAGTTTTTTCAGTGTTGATACTAGTAATGAAGTTAGGTGTTTCTTGGTTTCATCATTAAGTAAGAGTTCTTTAAAAAACATATCTAGGACAAGAAAATGCAGAGAGCCTCAGTGTCCTGCTGGGTATAGACTTAAGTGTTAGGTATGCTTGGAAGTCAGCTCTTTGGAGGATTATACTTTTAACCTTTTTGGAAAAGATTTGAGGAGGGCATAAAAAGAAAAGAGGAACAGAAAGGAAAGAGCCTTGAGAAGGCTGGGGAGGAGAAAAGCCAATCACGTTGACAGAAGAATTTAAAGCTTCTCAGTAGCATAGAGTATAGCACTGTAACTGTCTAGATACAAATAGGGTGAAGAAGGATGCAGAAACAATCTTCAGGTCTGACACCACCACCTCTTTTTTAAAACAAACCTTTCTGCAGGGTGCAGAATGCCTTCTTTTTCTGGGAGGAGCTGTAAATGCTCAGCACCTTCAGGCTTGGGTCCACAATGAGCGGCTATGTAAACATACCACAGAGTTGCTGGCAAGTTCAGTGCATTTTCTTGTATCGTGGTGAATCATGATAAGAAATTTAATTGTGACTCTGACTTGATAAATATGTTTTGTTTTGATGGCAAGTACACTGCAGTGACATGCCAACATTGCAAAGGCTGTCATCCTCATCCCCCCCCACCCCCTGCAGCAGAGCCTCTTGCTCCTAGCCCTACTCCACAGGTAGCTTGCAACTTAAGCAGCTGTTTTCACTTTTGCTACTGTCAGGCGCTTGGGGACACTTTCCTTTCTTCTCTCTCTGGCTCCCTAGGCTCTATCAAAAGTGTGAATCTGAAACCAAACAACATAAAGCTTCAGTCCACATCTTTGCTCAGCCTTTACATGTACATTTTCCTGTTTTGAGTTCTTTTAAACTGCAGCTATCAGAAAGAATAAAATAGTGCATCACCTAGTAGAGTACTGAAGTGATCATCCAAGCAATTTTCTTCTCCCTGAAGCCAGACAGCCAAAGCTTTTTATTACTGACTGACTGAACTTCCTCTGTCTGTCTGTCTAGGTTGCTAGGCCACCTTGTTGTCATGATTTGTGATGTTAGATGCTTTTGATTGTAGGCAAACCAGAAATGCTAATTTAAATGTAATATTTACATTTTAAAAAACTCTTACATAAGATATATAAAAAATAACCCAGCAGTTGGTTGGTTTTGGTTTTTTTTTTTTTTTTGGTGTGTCTGTGAAGTTGTAGTAGGCATCTGGCAAACTGATCCTGGAACTCTTTTAGTTCATGTACCTTCTCAGTAAAACAGTGTGTTAAAAAAAACACTTTTAAAGTCTTTAGATAGCTTGCGGCTCATTTACAGTACTAATATTGGGAACAACCATCCCAAGTTATTGTTACTTTTAGCCTACAGGGTGTTTATTTCTGCTGTGTATGAGGTAGGCTGCTGTCCTTTGTCTGACCCAGAAATGAGAGGGGTGGTGGCATTGTTACTTTTTAATAATAGGCATTGTTGCTTTTTAATAATAGGACCTTGATTTGCCCACTGCAGTGTTACGCTAACCTGCATTATGTGCAGGTTATTTGCATTGCTTGTAATTGCTTTATAGGTAAAAGGAACAGCTATGTGTAATTGTAAATAACCAAAGTAGTTCTTTTTTTACTCTATTGCCTGTGTGAGAGTATGCAGCAAAACTTCAGGAAAAAAGTAGGAAAATGAGTCTTTTTCACATGGAAATTACACTTAGAACAAAAAGAGCTGATAATAAACTGGTAGTGAGTAAACTGCTGGGTAAGGATCCCTTCTCTGATGAAACATACTTTTCATACCTACGCAGCCAGGAGCTGTTTTATTTCTCACTTGTAAGGTATCATTTGCAGAATGCAAGCAGAATCTGTTTAACACCAAGCTGAGGCTATTTAACCCTGCCATGTTAAGGGTATTAAAACTGCCCTGTAATGGGTAATTATTAGTTATTAACAGCTAATACTGAGTTGGATGATGGGTTGGTTTTTGTAATTTTCAAATGGTTACCACTGGTAGATTGCAATGATGTGTAATGCTGAGTATTATGTTGCGTATTTTGATTTTGTTAGATCAATGAGGCAAACAGTGCACCTGAGAACTACTTTGAAAATCAGGTCAGTTGTTAATCTTAGGGTGGGTTAAATGTTGCTGCCCCCTCTGCAATTCCCATGTTCAGGATAGAGGTAGCAAGTGATTTACTTATTGTACAACTTCTCGACAGAAGTGCTGTCTGCCACCCACCAGGTGAAACAGTTTATGAAAAGTGTTAGGCACACAAAATAGACACAAGGAAATCTCTTGTTGGTTAGAAAATCCTAGAAATTCTCAGTAAAAATTAAGGGCCTTAGGGACATGTTTTGTCCCTTCCGCTAATGAGGTTCTGTGAAATGTGTGTGGCATGTCATTTTGAGTAATTACACTGAGTAATTACAAGGGATTTCACTTTTAAAAAAAGGAATGTATTCTACTTGTAGAATGAGAATTATTCTGGATACAGAGGACTGGGGCCTTTGGAAATTTAAGTACACAAATGGTCTAATCCTGTACTGTGAAGTGCCAGCCTTGCAGCGGTTCTTTGGGGAGAGCTGCAGCAAAGCTGCAGGAGGAGTCAGAAAGGAGCCACCTGGGGAGCTGGGATTCCCTGAGGACAGAGTAGACTGAAGACTCTTGCCCTCAAAATGGGAAGGTAGAAATCTTGGATAACATCTTTTAGTTGATCCCTTGTTTTACCTCCTGTAAAGTAGGTAACACCTTCCAAGTTAATCCTGTCCTGCCATTTGGGGAGTGCTTGGGAGCTCAAATCAAAAAAAGCCTTTCTTGTGGGGGCTGTGGGGGAAATATTTTCTCTTCATTTGGTTCCAGTCTCCCATGCCAGATCCCTTTCCTGCCTAGGCAGTCTCTGCTAGACTAGGACTGTTTTGTTTTCAGAAACAATTTTCCCCCTCTGGAAATATTCTGTTATGTTACTGAATCAAAGATCCACATTTCAGGGCAGATGATTTAAATGCAAAACCAGTATTCATATCAGACAGGGGAAAAGCAGGCTCCTTCTGACGGCAAGTTTGAGCAGCATAACCTGTACAGGAAACTGAAGTACAAAGCCAAGTTTTGTTTGCCACCCCCTCTTCTCTTTCTTTTCCTTTTTTTTTTCCTTTTTTTTTTTTTTTTAACAGTTTTTTGGGCTGCCTCTGCCTGGTTTACCTTTCTACAATTTACCTGCTCTAGCACGCCCAGAGCATGCTGATGTTACCGTTCCCAGGTAAACTGTGACGTGCCATCTTTGTCAGAGGACACCCCCCAAAAAGCTCACTGCAGCGGACGTGGGCTTCCGTACTTGTTGCCGCACTGAAGCTCGTGGCAGTGCCCGGCCTCTCGCTGTGCTCGGGTGGTGTGGGCGATGTCGGGCAGCCTGAGAGCCTGCCCAGGGGCACTCCTGTCTCCTTGCAAGGGCGGATGGTAGACATGAGCCAGGCTGTATGGACTTGTGCAGGTAAGTTTCAGGGAGGTGAATTTTCCTTGGACCTGCCAGCTCAGAATCAGCGTAGATGGAGCTCTTTTGATGTGACAGCACTGTAGATTCAACCAGTTTCCTCCATGCTTCAAAGTGGTTGTCAGTTTCTTTAGCAGGTGGAATGAGCGATTTAGGATGCCGAGCTGAGGGACAGGCTGCTATAAGCAATACCTTGGCCTAGTAGGTCATCTGTGACTTGAGTGGTACATGCAATTGAACAAACACACCATTCTTTTGTCTTGAATGTGAGATCCGCATCTGTATCTAGTGAATAACATATTAAAGAACATCTTTGAAGCAGATGGTTAAAAAAATAAATTACAGTGTATTCTGAGACTCGTATGGCATTGATAACAAGAGGGGTTTTGGCTCATTCTACTACATATGAATTAAACTCTGCATTTTCTTGTTGCAGATGTGCATACTAAGCATATTAAAATGTCTGTTAAGCAGATCATCTACTCTGGGGGATATCCAAAACAACACAGAAGTTTCATGCTCTCAACCTTGTGTTTGGGCAGTAGGCTAGAAAAGGGGTGGCTGAGCACTTGCAAAACCAAGAAAATATGTCACTAGGAGAAATGAAGCAGGTTTTAGTGTTTGTTTAGAATCAGTAAAATTAATAATAATCAGTCTAGTCATGCTGAAGTTTATTTGCAGTTAGAATTGAGAAACAACTTTTCTGCTATAAAATAATTTGGCAACTCTTTAAACATAAAAAAGTTTCTTTTGTAAGAAAATTACCTTAATATGATCAGTTAATTTAAACAGAATCACATTTCTGTTGTCTGGGTTTTTTTAACCTTACTTTGCTATAGTGTGTACTTGTAATTTTTGAGGCAGTTATTTTATTATCTGCCACAGAAAGGTGCTTTATGGTCCTGTTTCCTTATTCACAGTCATTGATAACATATTCATCCCATGAATGTTCAGCGATTTATGCACAGTTCAGCTGAATACTATAATATCCCATTCTAACCATTAAAAACAGTTATCACAAGATAACATTAGGTCAGAACATAGAGTAGGCTGTTTTAAATCATAATACCGATTGCTGCTTTGTGAAGATTTTCCTCAGTTGTGCTTAAACCATGTGCTTTTATTTGCTGCTGGCTTCTAGAAAAGGTGGCCAGGCAACCTAATTTGAATTGAGACATCTTGCTTTTGATGCCCAGTTGAAAGTAGGTGCTTATATAGTTTCATTTCTGATACAAATTGTCTAGTTCCAGGCTTTTTGAAGACAAGGCTGCATCTTCAGTTACATCTTCCAAAGTGGAGAGTATTTACTCATCTACTACAGAAGTTACTATAGAAGTTAATGTTTTTATTAATTAATTTCTCAATGCAGGGCTTACTCTGGAATTTATGCAGATGTAGAAAGCAAGAAAGATTTGGGTTTACAATCAGTTTAGTTTGTGTGTGTCCTGTAGACATTTTGTAGTCTGCCACCCACCCTCCCCGGGGGGTGGATTGGTAGTATACCAGCTGGTGTGTTCTGTTTGTAAAATGTGAGATAATCACTCCTGTAAGACTGCAGTCCTAATATCTGTAGAAATGTATTTGGGAACACTGAAAAGAAAGAATAGATACAAAAACCACCTCTTTTTTTAAACATTGTCTAACTCATTTATTAGGATCTTCATATATTAAATAATGCTGTCATATTTTTTTATAATGCCATTGCTTTCATTAACTGAGTGTGTATGTATTTGCATGCATTAAGTTTCTTCTTCAAGAACAATTTTATTTGAGACCGAACTTGCTGGATTCCTAGGAAAACAAAACAGTTTTTCTCCCTCCCTGTATTTAAACCATGGTATTTGACTCCTCATGAGTATGTATTCATTATCTTAAAATAGAAACAACCTCCCCTCCCCGTGCTCAGAATCAACATTATTGTTGAATTCCCAGGCCTAGGAGAATACTGGTTGCATTGCAAGCAAATAATTTTCCATTCTGTATGGTGGAAGAATCTGTCAATTAGTCTGAAAAGGGTTAATTATATTACCCCTTTTTAAATACCCCTCCGTTTTGCCTGTCCTGTGTTTGAAAAAGAAGACACAATCAAATGGCAACCTGTGTTTTTGTTCCTTTTCAAAAATCCCTGACAAGCCCATGACACAGGCTACTGCTGTAGCTGTACATTTCTATTCATTATTGATGACTTGGGGCCAGGCAGGCAGCACAGAACACAAGCAATATAGATTACCATATTGGGGGCTGGGTTTTGGGGGGTTTGTGTATACGCGTGCGCACACACACATGCGTGTGTGCATTTTGGTTGGGTTTGGCCTTTGAAATACTCAATTCTGAGAGGAAATCATATCTGGGAATAATAGTGCAAACAGATTGAATGAGCTTTGTGATTCAGTTTAGTAAAACAGTTCAGGGCACTTAGACTAAAGGAAAAAGAGAATGTCTGAGTGAGCTCACTCTCAAACTAATTATTAATAGTTTAACTTTCCAGCAGACTTGGAAATGATCCTGAAGGGTCCTGAGCATCATTTCCCCCAGGGGATTTGGAGGGCATTTCTCACAGAGTGTAGTTAGCACCTTGGCTGATGAGACCTTTTCGTGAAGAAACCAATGTAAGCTGTCTAATTTATCTATAACGATAATTATACACAAACTGTGCTGTTGGTTTGATTGGGGGGGGAAGGCAGGGGAGTGGTATCTCATTATCTCATTTCACTGACCAAACTCACATTTTGGGTGAATATGAGAATTATGCCAGCACTTCAGTGATATAAGTGGTATTTCTGAATAGTAGGTCAACAAGAGACCTTTGCAATGCTAAGAAAGTGTTTTTCTACTACTGGTTCATAATGAATTCTCATAGGTTTTTATTGGTACAACACTCCTGACGATTATATAAACTTTTTATTTTCTTCCCTGTGTCAAAGAGGGGTTGTACTGTGTTTCATACCTGCACTGTTTGAGGTTCTTGGCTTGAAGAAAAATGAGAGAGATAGCAGTTTATTTAAACATAGTGTTTATGTTAACAAAATGAAATGTGCTTTGGTTCATATATTGATGGTGTGTTTATACAGAAACTGTTCTACATAAATAGCTTTCAGTTACAAGGAAAGCTATAGAAAGAAATAAGTCAAATCAATTTTGATAACTGCTTATAACTGCTCATTTCTGTAGTATTTGTTACAGCTTTTCTCTGAGTTTTCTGTAATTTTTGCCTTATGCTTCTGTTTTCTTTCACGCAACTGATTATCATGGCAGGAAAAATTAATTTACAGTTTAGTTTATTCAAAGCTTATTGTGTTAAAATATTTTTAAAAATATTTAACAGAATAAAATACTGAGTGCTAGAGGGTGATTAGGTCGTGCTTACAAGGAGGGACAGAATAGGCTTATAGAGACCTTGGTCTGTCAGATCTCTGACTTCGGACATCACTGTTTCAATTCTGTTTTACATGAAGACCCCTTTAAAGTAAGACTGGTGTAGAGCGTAAAAACTGCTTTCTCTTGTTTTGGGAAGAAGTGAGAAACCATTCCAGTGGAAGAGGGGCACTTTGCTATTCCAAAAAGCAGTGTCAGTCAAAGCAGAGTGTTTGCTTAGCATATTCCTTCCATTTCTGTGGTTCTGGTTTCTCTTGTTGTGACTCAGTACTCTTTAATTTGTTTCAAAATACGGAATCAACTATGTAGCTAATTTAACAGTCCAACAACTTCTGTTTTAGGAGGTTCTTTTCCCTGGAAGGTCCCACAGCACCATCTAGTGTGCCCATCCTTTCATATTGCCAAATGGTTTTGCAACAGCAGAGGTGCTGAGGCTGGCATGTTTTGCTAGTATTAGTAATGTCTTCTTAGTAATTAAAATTAGGATTTGCTGGTTACTTGACAGAAATCCAAATCCAGGAGAAATTTACATCCTTTGTAACTTTCTTCTGCAAGAAAACAGACTTAAAAATTAGATGGAAAAATAACTTTTCTTCTGAGATGAGTATGTTACTGCATTTCTGTTTTCTACATACAAAACAAAGGAGAAATTGTGATGCATCCGTAACACTGCACTAACATACCTTGCATTTAACAAACATCCCAAAGCATGTAACCATGAGTTTATTGTATCCTTATTACATGTTAAACTCTTTATCAAGAAAGGGCCATGCTTACACCTGCAAACACCCTAATCCTACAAGGTGTGCATCCTTCCTCCTCAGTCCCACTGAGGTCATGCTGTATGGTGTGGGAACCTGCCTGCATTGTAGAAATCACAGGATTGTGTCAAAGTGATTTTTGCAAAGACAAGGGAATTGCTCTGAAAAACGCATGGGTGTGGATGATTGAGAAGTACCTTTCTCCCTTTTATGCCTCCTCTAGGGAAGGCCCACCTAATGGCAGTGTATAAATTCAGTTCCTGTGCTGACATACAGAATTACAGTGATCTTGTTCTCTGCTGACACCACATGAGAAATAAATTTGAATAGCAACACACAATGGTTTAATGAGCTGGAATTAGGAAAAGTATTGTGCATATGAGGAAGCTTTAAAAGATTCTCATTGAGGTAGGACGTAAAGGAGAGGAAGAAAGTCTTGAGGCCAGGAATGATGCTCAGCAAAAGCAACTGAAGAGGAAATGGGAAACAGCTGGAGCTACAGGCTCAGTGGTATCATTGAATGCACTGAACATTGTTAACAAGACAGCTGACTTGAACTCATTGCACAAGAGAGAGTGGCACAACAAAAAGTTGCAGGAAGGTGTTACAAGTTTGAGTGTGGAATGTGGCTTGATCCCATTCCAGACAGGTGAGCAAAGGCCCACCAAAATCTCCTTCAGCCACGCGCAGCACTGCAGAGCTGCTGCAGTAGCAGGAAGGTACGGCCAGTAGCAGTTTCCCCAGCAGCACCCCCTCACCTATTGTAGAGAGCTATTCCACCACTGCCAGACAGCTCCCGTCTAACTGAATTTCATTTAGTTATTCTTCAAATATTGCTAATATATGTTACGAGGCTTCAGGATGTTTGATGGAAGCGCTCACTTCCAACTGTGAATCAGCCTTTTGTTGTATTTTCTGCATCATTCCAGATACTGTTCCAGTATCACCTGCGAAGACCCGAGAAGTTTTTATAGTTGCTTTAAAACTGCAAGGTCCTTACTGATGTATTCTGAACTATTCTGTTGCTGTGTAAGAAGAAAACTTCTTATGTGTTGAAGATGCCCTCTGCTGGGAAGCCAGGCAAACTAGGCTTATATGGAGTTTTACCTTTCTGAAATACTGTTTTCATTAGTCTTGGCTTAACTCTCGATCTGATACTGGAAACTTATGCCTCAACCTTACTAAAAAAACACTTTTTCCTTTTGATTTTATTCTTTACACTCAGTCTGTAACAAGTATAGTAGTGTTATGGCCAGTAGTTAGATCACTTTCTTAGTTTCTAGGTTCTTGTGTTGGAAGAACTGAATTCTGGCTGCTTGCATTCCTTTTGATTCCATTTCCTACTTGTTTAAAATGTGTGTGAGGGGAACATCTGCAATTAGTAATTATTAATAAATAGTGGCAATGCTTTTGATTTCTACCATTATATATGCTAGTATGCTTTTTAGGTTTTTATTTATTTATTTATTTCCTTTTCCACAGTAGAGGCCACTAGGTTGACACAACAGAGCAAAGATGGTACCATGTCTGGAACAATTCACAAAGTACTATGCATAATCTCTTAGTTGGTATGAAATCTGCTTTATTTGGTCCCCTCTGATAAAACAAAAGATGTTTTGACATAGCACTTCTAATTTTACAGTTTTGTTGTTAAAATCCAATATTGGCCTAATTGGATGAGTTGTAGCTATTGTTGTGGTACTTATTTATAATTATAGTTGAATTAGGGTTATGTAGAACTGTATTTTCAATTTTGTATTGTAATTCATTGCCTTGGTGTTGTAAAGTGTTTATGAATTTAACAAAAATGTGCAAATTTAACTTCATGCTCTTTTCAATATTTTTTTCAGATTTTTCCTATTATTTATTATGGGGAGGATGGGTGTATTTAGCATCCTAAAAAGCATCAGTTCATAAGCCTTTGTTCTTCCTAGCATTCAGGTCAGTCATTTGATATAAAACAGGACAATGAAAAGCTAAATTACATATTTTATTTTGAAGTCCTACAGTTGTATTAGCCTTTTCAGAAGCATTAATGTCACTGGAGTAGCTGACAGAAAAGCGATATACGGTAGGAGACTTCTAAAGGCCTGTATTTTGCATCCAAAATGATTTTGAAAATAATTAAATTGGAAAACAAAAGGCAAGTGATTATTTGGCATCAGGAGCTTCTGTGATGTCCATGGGGGAACAATACAGAGACACTGAGGTTGCATCATGGGGCAATGACTGAAATTACAAGCACAGCAGAAAGTGCAGTTCTAACTTAATCTCTAAGATTGCAAGAGAGAAACCCAAGCATTTACATGGACATGAAGTTTGAAAGGGGGGAAAACGTATGTTTTATTGTAAAAATCTATTTCAACATCTCACTCAACAAAACTTTGTCATCTCCAATGTCACCTTTAAGTAGGAACAAATGAACAACATAGTTTGTATGGCTATGCTTACACAAATATTAAAAACTGTTTAAAGAACCCAGAAAAAGGTGGTCTCAAATAGGCTCCTGCAGCCATTTGATCCAAAAACTAACATGTAACTCCTTTCTGAGGATTTTGACTGGTTATCCAGGTGTAAATAATTTTATTCAAGAGGATGCCTAATGTGCTATGCAGGTAATAAGCAACGTTTTACACAGGTCTCGTGTCACTATGTGGAATTGCAGAGCTGTGGCCTGTCTGAGGGTAGAGGGTAGGGGGGAGTCTTGTAATACTTCATTTGAATAGACTGAGAGTTGGCTTTGAGTGCTGTCGTGGTCTTTACAATCTCTCTCATGTTCTTGAAAACACTGAACAATAAGCTTTTTGACCTTTAGGAGAGCCTACTTTTCCTTTGTGATGGTACCAGATTTTTTGAGAACATCTGTTTATCTGTATTCTGTCAGAACTTTGGTACTAGCTGTCTATTGCTCACAAACATACCTAATTCAGACCTAGAAGTACTTTTCCAGAGGCAGGGTTCTCTTTTTGAAATGTAAAAAACTATAAAGTTGTCTGCAAATTTGTCGAAAACAAAATAAAGAAAAAAAAATTTAAAAACACACTTCCGAGCACAAAAGCAAGGAAACAAAAGACATAGGAAGAAAAAAAATAATAAGTGTTTCAAGGTAAAGTCTATCTCTCGTGTTGTAATCAGAAAAACTGCACAGTTTGGGGTTTTGGTGAGGGGTGGGCGGGGTCTTTGCTCTTTCTTTTCCAAAAAGTGGCAGTGACTCTTGAAATAAAACCATATGAGATATACTGCTGTATACAGATGAAGATTGAATTTCAGTCCTCATTCGTGCTTGTTTTCTCATAGAGTTCATAGCTATTTTTCTCGCACCTTACCCTATCAGTAGTAATGGAAATGCTGCCCAGTTGACATTTTACTAACCTTTATTCAATTTATAACATAACGCTGCTTACACTTTTGCTCCTTTTGTGTCCTCCTCTCATGAAGCATTCAAGAAGATCTGTAGCTTTAAGCATGAGTAGATAATTGATTTCAGAAAATGCAGATTTGTTCAGAACCTTGATTACACAAACCTTTTTTTTCTTTCTAGCCCTGCTTCTAAAGACAAATCAGATGCGACTTTGGTTAAGGGTTTTTTCACTAGTAATTGCCACATGCATGTCATACTGATGACCTGTAAGAATGAAGAAAAATTGCATGGGAAATTTGTGGGTAAGGGAAAGGAAGGAAAGTTCACATGTATTTCATGCCTCATTACAATAATCCTTACTTGTCTTCTACCATGTGTCCCTCTGGATCTGTGCCCATCTTCTTCTTACTGTTTGCATAATTTCTTAATGATTTGCCATCATAGTTTCAAATCCATTATGTTACTTCCTTTTGCTGTCCAGTTTGGCAGCCAATTACATGTATTGATTCTACATATTCTTTCGGAGAATAATCACCTTTTAATATCTGCTCTACAGCAATGATGTACTGGATGAAACCTATAGACAACCTCTTAACATCTTTATCTATACAAGGCAAATAACAATTAAATGGATTTCCAAGTATGCCCTTGCTGTTAAAGTGTATGTTTACGCACATACTCACACACACAAACCCATATTTAAACTCTCTTAATTAAGACATGTTTCATGACCTTTACTGTAAAAAGAAATGTGTTTACAGGTATCTGACTGTTCAGACTCCTATCTTGTATCAGTGTCTCAGGTCAGGCTGAGATTTTTCTTCCCTTTCCCCTAAAATAATTGAAATATATTCAGTCAGTCTTTCACATCAGAGGTGTAAATGGATTTCTTGAAAGTTTTTCTGCTGATAGCAAACAGCAGTCACTTTACAACTTTGACTCCATTGTGGGCAGCAGTCGGAAAGCTTAACACTCCACCCGAACTTTGAAGATGCTAAAACTGTAATGACCTTCCATTCTCAAGGGCAGATGCTCAGCTTTTGCTGGAAGTGCTAATCTATGATCTGTTTATCTCCATACACTATGTATTTGACAGCACTTGCCTGGGAAGCAAGTCAGGGAAAAGCATAGCCAATTTAGTTACTTTTTCCTCTGTGATGGTGTGAGTGTCCAATGGACTTAGAAACAATAGTCTTTATTTTAATTTTTAGCTTCCTTTGTGCTTTTCAGCCAGTTGTAGTCTTAGAAAGCAGCCACACTGCCAGTGTCAGAATATGCTTGTCTTTGTGAAGCCTCTGCTAGTGTGTGAGCTGGACTGTGTAGAGTTAACTGTTTTCTTCCACCTTTTCTTTATTCTGAATGAACCAGATTTTGGTTTTACCTTCAAAACCTAAATCGTCATCTTTATTTTCTATCAGTAGGCTTTAGACTCACTGTGCTCTGTATATTATACTTTAGTGGGTATGAATTGAGGCACATCACATAATGCTTATGAGCATATTGAAGAGCACGTTTCTAATGAAGAGGTAACATGTTGAAGCAAGGCAGTGTGTGCAGGGAAAGGTAATACCTTTTGTTAGATAGATACACTGTAGTCATGTAAACCCTTCTTCAAATCTGGAACAGAAATCTGAAGAGAAGGGCTTTTGCATGTGAAAGTGTCAGTGTCTTCAGGTAACATAAATGGGCTTTATGTGTCCAAAGTTTGTTCTTTACCAACTCCTTCAGCTGGTCTGGTAACAAAGGTTCCCTCCCCTAACAAGTCTCACCTTGCTTGCACCTGAAAGCCATCACAGTCACCACAGCACTACTGGCTGAAAAAGACCCTTTGGTTTTAATATAATTCCTGTGGTTTTTCAAACTGGTGTTCCTTATCAAAATAAAACATTAACATCAAATTACTCTGATTCATCAACAGCATCTATTTTTTAATATGAAATTGCCTGTTCTGTCAGGTAATTGTTTAGCTTCCTAAGGAATTGTGTATGTGTTGCAAATGGGAAACTTCAACCTTGTAAATCCTTTCTGTGGTGAGGCAACAGGAAACTTGCTTCTGTGATTATTAAGATCACCAGGTTTAATAGCAGAATTTTGTAAAGAATTGCTAGAATTGACCTTTTGAATGCTGGATTTTCAACAAGCTCAGTCAGGAACCTATTTATGATGTATACCAGGATTCTCATCCTCTCCGCTTAAAGAATTCTGAAGAAGTGTTACTGTCACAGAGGTAATGTTTCCTTTTGTGACGCACGCTTTGAATTAACAGTGGCTGTTGCCCATATTGTTAATATCACCAAGCTTCTAAAGCAAATATATACCAAGTCATAGGTCCCATCCTAAAGAGGAAGGGCACCACCTTTATTTAGAGGGGAAGATTGTTTTGGTTTGGTTTTTTGACCAATGCAATTTTTTTTGTAATGTATAAAATCGCTGTGAAATGTGCTGAGGCATAAACTGCGTAAGAGATGACTAATGGTGCTGAATCCATGAGTTCCTTCAGATTTAGAGCTGGCTGTACTCACCAGCTGACAGTGTGCTCTCTTCTCCCTACACTCAATGCTCATTTGGAGTATAGTATGCTTTTGGCATATGACTTTCTGCTCCATCCATGCTCCTCTTTGCTCATGCGAAGGTCTGAAGGTGGAACCCTGTTGCAGTGGTGTTCTGCCATCCCAAAATTACAGGATACTGGGGAAATAACTCAGGCACTTGGTAATACTTGAACTGTGCAGTGTAGTTGTCAATGGGGAAAGGGGAAGAAGGGGAAAGTCTGGCTCACTTATTTTTAGTAGTAGTTCATAAAAGCTGGAGTTTGGCTGTTCTGCTGAAATGACTGTGTTGCATCTACTTATACAAATCTTACTGTCAGTTCTCCCTTCTAAGCATCATAGATGCTACTGTATGCAAGTGTCAGTTCAGCTCTTGGCACCTCCTCCCTTCTTCAGCTTTTGGTTCTTCCTCTACAGCTGGTATACTTGAACACCTATATTTCTTCATAACTGTTACCTGCGTTTTGGTCTGGGCCTCCCTGTAAACAGTGAGTGACTCCCTGAAGCAATTCTTACAGCTTCTACTTCTCTTTCTAGTCTTTTATGGTCTAACTCAGCTGTGACATATGCAAAAAGATAAATGATTATGGATAGCTAGGCTGTGGGGCAGTCAGATATGGCAAGTATTATTTATTTCAAAATATGTTTTGAAATTCTGCAGAGCCTTCAAGTTGGACAGCTTAACTGTTGCCGCCTCAGTCCTTCTTGTCTGCTATCATTTGTGGCATTTACTTGTTGCATTTTGGTTTTGTTGCACAATAGGAACTCCTTGTGGCTGATAGGCTGTCTGGATCTATGACTTTTTGTGGACCCAGAAAGCAAATACAAAACTAATTGTGTAAGGTTTTTCTTTATATTAGCTTCCAAAAGATTGAAGTAAAGCTGTGTTGCTCAAGGTTAAATGAAAAGCAGGGGACAACAGCTTTTTTTATTTGATTGTTTTTCACTTGGAAATAAAAACAAACAGAAAATAAGCATCCTTTTAGATGGATATGAGCAAGTTTTAGACTTATGTCCTTTAAATAATAAAGTTTGCGAGTAGCTGAAAGACTAGTTATTCTTGAGACATATCTGAATGAAGAACTGAATATCTTGGCTTAGAGAAGCTCTCAGCAAGCTTTGTGAATTAGCATGCATTAAGTGATAGAATCATTTTATTGAGTGATAATAAAATATTGAAGTCAGATGGAAGGATGATGGGGAATTGCTATTTGCAGCTATGAAACTGATGCATGTCATGTTAACTCCCAACCCAAACAACTCATTTTAAGATTTGCTCTCATGAAACTTAAAATCTTCTGTTTTGTCCAATCATCAGCTTTAAACCTGTTCCTTGTCAGCAATGGCAACAAATCTTTTTGCTTGCGTCTGCCTGCGGGATGTGGAAAGCTGAGGTGGTCCTGTGTGATTAAATTAGATGAAAGACTAGCCTTCTACCAGTGAGACGCAAAGTCTAATCAAGTGAAATGAGTTTTGAGATCTCAGCTCATTTCCTTTGGGAATATCAGTTTACATTACACAGTCACGACACCTAATTCATCACGGTTGATGCGGCTTTTGCACAGAAGAGGACCTGGGACTGAGTGGTGTGGGACTTGATCACAAGTCTTCCCCCTAAGGAGGAGCAGCTTAGTGAAGTTAAGATACTGTACAGTGAGAGGAGAGCGTTAATATATTTGTTTAAAAGAAATTATCTATATTTCTGTATATCAGATCTTTTAGAATAGAGGGGCTTAGGTGCAAAATGGTGAAAGGTAGAGGTAAAAAAAGATACTTTGTACTGACAATAGTTTATAAAATGACTGGTGTACCAATGTTAAAGAATGCACACAGTGAAGAGCAAAGTTGAACTTCTTGTTATTTAATTTCTATCATGTTGAATGATGTTTGTGTGTTTCTATGCACTAAGGTACAAGTAAAGAAAGACTGTTCTGCTCCCCTGATTAACAGATTTTTTTGTTTCTTTATTTGTTTCTTCCAGGGCATTGTTATAACTCCACTTCTGCTTCTGCTTTTTGTAAGTATCTTGATCTTAAGATCTCTTTTTACTTGGTAATCTTGCACCTGTTGGACAGTATATTTAAGATATAAAGTTGGGTGACTTAACAACACCTAAATAATGAGGAAGATTTTTTTGGTCGGTATTTGAAATAAGCTGCCTCCCAGAACAGCCATCAAACTGTGTTGCAATGAATGCAAACAAACACTACCTGCGTTTCATTCTAAGAGGACCAAGACCTGTTGTTCTTGCAGAATTACAAAACTATATGCTATTAGTCAGGCTGGGTAAAATGCAAACACTTGCCAAGTAAGATGATCACCTAGGAGATCTCTTGGAGAGCTTTCACATGCAAGAGCTGGACAAGATCATACTGATCCAAAATGGATGACAGGCCGATTGGGAAAGCACTGTTAAGATAAAGAGAGCCTCACTCTTGGACAACTAAGCCCATGAGTATTTTTGTGGTAGAGGTTAGTGAGATAGCAGCAGCAGCAAGACAAATTACTGGAGGCCCTGTGTATCACTAAATGTGATGCTCTTCATTCCTGTTAGTTCAAGATTTCTTTTTCAGTTGTTAGCCTTCAGTCAGGGCCTTGGTTCCTTACAGTTCGTGGTAGAAGAAAAGGGAGAAGACCAAGTTTTATCTTCATGTTGTAAAAAGGTATGGATATTAGTCAGCATACAATGGGTAGCAGTGCTTTAATAAGTCCCTTGCCAGTTAGGAAGTCTTGGTGCTGGTGGATTTGCTGGCACAAATGGTATGGTATGGTGCAAGTTACTGAGGACCGAGGCTTTGTGAATAGCAGGGAAATAGGCTGAAGCACTTCAGGATTTCAGGAAAGTTATACGCTGTCTTTTGTTTTTATCTTGCTAATTGCGTTGTATGTAAGGCAGCACCATGGAAAAGGGGGGTAAGTGTGAAGTTATTTTGAAACAATTTGTAAGTAGCATGCAAGTGGCACACTTTATAGTAGGGATGCTTAAGCAGCATATGTACTGTATACAAATATAGCAGTGTATACTAAACAAGGATAAATAGTACTGGGAGAGCGGCTGTAATATTATCAACTACTGCCTCAGTAAAGCTGTGTGGGAAGATTTTTATTTTACTGTAACAAATTGTAATTCATCTGATGTAGCTATGTTTACACAAGAACTGCTTTGGCCATATCATATGTATCAATACACACTAGCAAAGCTTTCTTAATATAGCTGGGACCATAGACTTACTGTAGATTGAAAAAGATAACTGTTCTAAAAAAAAACAATGGTGTTTCGTTATTCTTGCACTGAATAAACTGATTCCAGATGGTTTGCCTCACTATTTTCCTGTCCTCTTCCCTCCTGTATGGAACATGTTTCTTCCACAGAGACCTGTGCCTTTGTTTCCAAGTGACTGAAACTTCAGCTCTTTTTACTTTTGCTCACTGGCAGCTTTCACGCTGCTATATCACTGAGGTTTGGTGCTCTACATAGCCAAAAGGGATTTTTTTTGTAGAAATTGAAAAGTTAAGGAACAATGTGCATACCTTTCCAAGAAAGGTAAAGATCTTTCCTTTGGTAACTTTATGGGCGGATAACATGATATTCTGTCCTATGACTTGCAGTTTTCACTGTTAGTTCTCAAAAAGAGGTGGTAAAACTTTGTGTGCAAGAACAGGAAGGGAAAGCGCATGCCTCTGTTCTTCCTAGTAGCCCTGGAGACACTTTTATGACAAGTGTGTAAAATGCACATTAATTGTTATACAGATTGTAACATGACTTGGAGCTGCTGTTCTTGAGAAAAACACACACATAAATTATTTTTTCATTGGAGTGATAAGCAAACTAGTCTAGGGGTGGGGGGTAGTTACAAAAGCTGCATTTTTTTTGTCACAAAGCCCAAAACTTGAGGACTTCTCTTGGGGTATATAAATATTTAAAACTCCTTGAGATTTTTGCTGAGGACTTGACACACGAAGAGCAACCATTCTGGTCAGCCTAGCAGCACATCTTGCTCAGATAAGGTCCACCTTCTCTGAAGGTTCATTTTATTCAGTGGCAGGCATCTAGGATAGTGAACTAGATGTGGATGCCCTGATGCACTGTTCCTCTACCCTGGCAGTCTGTGGTTTGGACTTCTGAAACCTTTTTTTTCTCGTGAACCTCTCTAATTTTCCTTTGAGTTTCCTCGATGCGTCTGGCCTGTTAAACATGTAGTGGATTCAAGCACACAGTTCGCCTGCTTCTGTTCACTTGTTCACAACCTGCTGCTTAATCATTTCATGTGGTACTGTGTAGTTACTGTGGAGTAATTACTGACTAGTAATTTCCTGGTTATCTCTTCTGGACCATTCATTAGTTTTGTCATGCAACTTAGCCTTAATGCTTAGTTAGTAAAGAGTGGAATTCAAGTTTCAAAATAAAACTCTCATTTACCTCAACAGTAGCTGAGTTGGGCTTCTGAATACCATTCAGGGACCTTTGAAGTCAATGCCTTCAGTGAATTTTAATTCCTGAATTTGGTACTCACGAGCATTAACTCTTCCACAGAGTCATACTGTGATAGTCTGAATGCTGTATTGTATTAATGATCCTATTTGTTAGTCTCCTTATATAGAGTGCATAAACTACCCTTAGTGCTGCCAGAAATAAAATACATTGTTGCCCATTAGCTTGTTTTTGTCATATAGCTTAACCTGCAGTAGCAGTTGTGGTTTAAATTTTGCCCTATGCGCACCAGAGAATATAATGTTCCAGACTGCCTTTTCTGTTCATAATTGCCTAGTAATGTAAATATAAATTGTCTAAACAACATTGATAAAGGCATGTTGAAGCTGATAATAAATAATGCATTTAATGCAAATAACTTACCATCTTAAATGAATGGTGTTGAACATAAGATTGTCAGCTACATTTCTGAAAAGGGTATTTCTACTATGAAACTTCTGGTGTAAAGCTTACTCAAAAAAAGCATTCTAAGAGGTTCTGGTTGGTTTAATGAAACCTTAAATGCTGTGCAGATAATTACTATATCCTTGTGAGGATGCCTAGCTAGACTTTAGTCACCTTCACCATAGATACCTCTGACTCAATCTGGCTTCCAGATGCATTAATCTGCAATTTCATCATCCTCATGTTAACCCTTATTATTAATAGTTAGTATGTTATATTCCCAGTGTCCTGGTTTCAGCTGGGATAGAGTTAAGTGTCTTCCTAGTAGCTGGTACAGTGCTGTGTTTTGAGTTCAGTA
>JANZLQ010000007.1:21883626-21934819 GCA_026212715.1 Elanus axillaris | reverse complement strand
TGCAGGGGAATCTCTGCTCCGGCGCCTGGAGCATCTCCTCCCCCTCCTTCTTCACTGACCTTGGTGTCTGCGGAGTTATTTCTCTTACATGTTCTCACTCCCCGGCTGCTGTTTCTCCCTGTTCTCCAACTTTTTTTCCTTCTTAAAAATGTTATCACAGAGGCATTACCACTGTCACTGATGGGCTCAGCCTTGGCCGGCGGCAGGTCCATTTTAGATCCGGCTGGTATTGGCTCTGTCGGACATGGGGGAAGCTTCCAGCAGCTTCTCACAGAAGCCGCCCCTGTAACACACACCCCCTGCTACCAAAACCTTGCCACAGAAACCCAATACAAATGACTGGTGAATAAGGGCATGAATGAAACTAGAAGCTGATTGAAATACTGAAGTTAAAAGCTTTCCCTTATATTCACAATGCTTAAATTAATACATTTTTTAAAAGTTGTTGATAGTTCTCAAATTTTTGCCAAATCTTCTCCAATCTAATGTATTTCAGATAAATCTTTTTATTAAAAGGAGCTGTCATTATGTATTTTTTTAAACAGGATTTCTGCACACCATGTCTTGTTTTTCCTCTCAAGCACTTGGTAAATGAGAGTTGATACAAGTCAAATTAATTGTTAAATATGCAAATATTGTAGTAGCTGGAAAGCCTTGGAAGTTGATAAGGAAGTTGCAGCTAATGGATTTCACTAGTATGTGACAAAAGGCTGATTACTGATGGGGGGGGGGGGGAGCAGCATATTGCATTAGCTGTTAACAGATCAACTCATTCATGTGGAAGATTTAAAGTGCATCATTATTTCTACCTGGTTATTTACGTCACCGTTTCCTTTCTCTTTAATCATTGAGAAGACAAAACTCTCTGATCGGATCCAAATCCTTTACAACTAACCAAAACTTTTGAATGACTGCTGTGAAATATTTGCTTAATCATTTTATTCCCTTTTCAAATTGACCCTTTATGTCTTTGTTATATAAATTGCATACAAATGACTGTCAGAGAATAACAAGGGCCCTCCCTCTTCCTGACACACACAAAATACTGTAAATTTGTCTAGGTAGAAGACTCTAAAATATGTAACATTTCTGTGGAGGACTTTCTTTTCTACTTGATTTTGCTCTTGAAATTTTCATCTGTGTCATGCTAGAGGAACCTTTTAAGTACATATCCTGCTTTTATACAGCAGAAGCTAACCACACATCTTAATAGGATCATAGAGCTGGGATACTAGCAAGATCCCGTCCCAACTCATCAAATCCACCTTTTTTCCTGCTGTGCAATTCATTTCAAAACTGAACACGATCCAACTTAAAAGTAAGGATTTTTGCGTTCCCTCCACCTTGCGCTACTAGTAACTTGTGTCTCTGATGAGCAGAAACCTAATTTCCAGTATTTGTGACAGCTGTTCTACCCATTTGTCTTTGTTGCCAATGTTATCATGCACCTGAATAGCACTTCTCTGAAATTTATCACCCTGGCTCAGACCTAGTGTACAATCCTATCCTCTTCTCTTCCCAGTCTTCAGTCAGCTAGGCTAAACAAGCCATGCATTTCTAATCTTGAAAACATAAATACAAAAAAAACCCCAGCCAAATCCCTTATTCTGAGGTGGTTTGTGCATCCGTTCCAGTTTTAACTCCTTCTTCAGCCCAGGTAATAAGAATTGCACACAGCAGTGCAGTGTTCTTCACAAGGGCTTATCCAGGCCTTGTGCAATGTCACAAGTATCCCCTACCTTGATTGATGTATTTCTTCTGGTATGTCACGCCTGCCTTTTTCATGGATACATAATATTCATGGTTCTTAATTAACCTGTATTTACTAATCTATTTATTTCCAGTTAGTCACCCCCTTGTTTGCAGCAGAATTTTTGGGTACTAGTCCTTAAATTTCAGCTCTCCAAGGGCATTTATCACCTAACCCTCATTTAGGTGCCTTTGGGTTGTTATGCTTGATCTCATTTCTTTACATCAGCCCTCAAGATCATTGTACCATGGTACCATGGTAAGTGGAAGAATATACCTGGTATATTTCAGATTGAGAATACCTGTGGTTATTTCTACAAGTCTATAAAAGGCTTTAAAATGGACAGGTATGTTTGAATTGGCTTGGTATTTAATGTGTCATAGGGGAACACAGAACAGGATTAGGCATCTGTGATCACTTTAACAAGGGAACCCCAAAATATACAGTCTCCTTGCCCAAGCCAGCTTTTCTTTTTTCACACTTCTGATTATGAAACTTTGATTTTTTTAAGTTTTTCTTTTCTTTTCTTTTTTTTTTTTCCCCAAACAAAACTGGAGGGTATATGTAGACAGCTAGGTTTTTTTTTTCTGTTTGTGCCAAATCAATTCCAATGGCCACAGAAGCATATAGAATATGTAAGAATTTGCAAAATATACCATAAGACCAGACCATCTCTTTTCTTTAGCAGAACTAGACTTATGTCTGCCTTTAAGAATAACAGTGAAAGATCTATTTAAGACACGACTGCCAAACCACTGAATGTGATCTCTGTCATACCTTTTGCCTCTTTCTGTGAGGCAAGAGACAACTTGCAGTTTTTGATAGGCAAACTTAAAAGCTTTATTTTAAAATTTAAATACACTCTTCCTGATACCTCCGATTCTGCTGGTGCTAGGAAATTGAAACCTATTTGCTTTTGAATGCCAAACCATCTTTCTTCTCTTGCTATAGAAGCTGTGTTCTCAGTGATATGCCTCCCCTTCCCTCTCCTGCTGTTAGCACCCGTTAGAGGTGGACAATTTCAGTACCAATGACTCTTGGTCAGTTGCTGGGAGCTGGCATCTTTTACACAGCTTCTCTGCCTTACCTACCAAGATACCTGAACACTCTGCATGTGAATGCCTTTAAAGCAGTGGAGTAGGAAGGACATCCTAGTGACCTGCCAGCTCTGTTTAGATGGCAGTGAAAGGTTATGCGAGAATGACCGTTTCATCTCTTTCAACCTCCTACCTGAAATCTAAAGCTGGGCACCATGGAACACATAGGTGCCTGTCAGCGCTGTTCCCGTGGAGTAGCACGGACTCTTCCTACTTCCCAGAGCCTCAGCACGCTTACAGTTACTGCCCATTGCCGTGTACTCACTGCAAGACATTTCCATTTGCAAAGTACCTGGGTTACTGAGGGTGACGTGCATACTTTTCTGCTGTAACATAGCATACTGCAACAACTGGGTTAGGATAAGGGTTCTGGAAACAGTCCAAAACAAGGGAGGGCTTAGTTCAGCTGGTCACTCTTGTTCACTGTTCTTCATTACTGAACTGGATCCTATGTGCATCTTTTCCAAAAGTGCATCACCTTCCGTGTCCTTTCTGTAATGGGGATGTCATCCACAGCAGGATATAAAGGGATTAGTGCATGGGGTGGTTCAGACAGGCCTCCAAGGCAGCTGAATCTGGACTGGATGAGAGTAACCAGAAGCAGTGATACAGTGTTGAACACAAAATTTAAAAGCATGAGTGTCAGAGTAGCCTGACCTGAAGGTGGAAAAGAAAAGCTTAAACATCTCACATGAGAGAGCAGCCTGTGACTCTCCTCCTCAGTTCTGCCCTGTTCTCACCCTGGCCTCGTTTCCTCCTCTGTGCTCAACAAATGGTGAGGCTGAAGCTGGCTGGCGGTGTATGAAGAGCACAAAGACACTACCTGAGGAAACATGTTAATTGCAGAACACTGGAAGTGTAAGGCCCCAAAGGACAGCTGTCTCCAAAGTGGACTCAATACATGCAACACATGTGGCACCGGATTATGATTTGGTGTGACTGGTAGGAGGTGTGTTTCTTCTAAGTCAATGGCAGTTGTAGATGGGGAAACACCCACAGTGGTACCTGCCTGGTCGGCCAGAAGGATAAGAATGGAGCATCTGGCTTATGGAGGCAGTCTGGGCCAGGAAGTGGAATTGTCTGGGGCTTATGCAAGGAAGGTTTCTTTCGTTTGGTCAGGTTTGGCTTTTTGTTTTTACCACTACCAGTTAAATATAACCTATCAGTTAAGAATAAGCCAATGTTTCTACCACAAACTCATAAAGAAACCCATTAAATAATTTGCCCGAAGTTTTTTTAAAACAGGCAGTCTCTTGAGAAGAAAGGTCTAGGACTAAATTAGCAAGCATGCTGGAGGTCAGGTTTGAAGTACTGCATGGTGACAGGATCTTCGGAAAGATTTGCCTGGAATTTTCTTTCATTACAGCCATATCCAGCAAACACTTGCAGAAGGTACAGCTCCTGCTCATCTGAGTTGTCCTTCTGAAATCACTCATTATTTAAGTGAAAAGTGCCTTTCCATAAGCAAGAATTGTCAAGGTCTTCTTTTGAATAGTGAGTCTATTCAAGCAGGCCTGGCTTATTAATAAACTTTTAAGTGAAATGCTGCTATCCAGAATAGCATATAACAATCACTTTACAATATCAAACTTTTGTTTAAGAAATGTTCTAAACCAAGCATAGACAATATACTGGCATGAAAATTTGTGATAACTTTTCCATTAAATGGTGCATTTCATTTTCCGAAAGAGATTCTAGTCAGAGTATTTTTTATAGCTATAAATCAGCAGTTTGATTCTATGATGTTTTTACACCGGTTCCTGCAGTACTAATGTTTGCTTGCCTATGAAGAAAGGTTCATTTTTAGGCATGGAGATCATTATAACAAGGAGGGAAGCCAAATATATTCAGACATTTTAGCATGAAGCTAATTTTGGTGCAACACAGATCATCTAAGTGTTTTTTTAAAAAACTTTGTTTCGTGACAGCAAATGGAGCACAGAATTTTGCTTGATCCAACTAAAACCTGAGCAAAATCATATTTATTCACTCAGACAGAATATTTGTAAATGTGTAAGAAGGTTTGATTAACATTATATCAAGCTTTTTGTTTCCTCTGTTCCTCAGTTCTCACTACTTTGTCAAAATGGATGTGATGAAAATATCCAAGTGCAAAGGAAGTCTGGCAGCTGTGGGTCCTTTACCTTTTGTGATTCTGTATGATTAGCCACTGTGTGTCCAGGGTCTGGCTTAAAAAGTCTTTTTCTTCTTTGTGATGAGGAGTTCTTGCCTTCTCTTTTCTTCAGCCTTTATCTTACATTCTGTGTTTCTCTGGGAATAGATTTAAGATTAAGGTAATACAAGAGTTTATAGACGTGGTCTAACAGACAGATTCTAATAAAAACCAGTCCACTGTAGTTGTCATAATATAGAGAAGGCAAATAAAGTTCAGAAGTCTGTTTGAAGACGTAATATGATTCCCATAGGTGGAACAGGGAAGTCTAATACCATAGCAGTCCATGAAGCGGGGGCAGAGCCTAACAAATACACTGCTCCAAACCTCTGTGCCCGAGTGTGGTATAGCAGCGTTAGGACCCCTTAAGGACTCAAGAAAAAAGCTAGCTCCACGCTATTCTGCAGAAAGTAATGAAAGTGCTGGAGACTGGCGGAAGAATATAATTCTCAACTATACAACTGAAACAGGATCAAAAATAGTGTGGTCATAGGATCATGCAGTGGAGGAATCGTATTAGAAGCAGAAAAACTTGACTTTTTCTACAAGGAGAGGTTTTTTCCTCTGCAAGCCAGATGTAGTTGAAGAACTCACTTCCTCTGGACAAAAGGAGAGTTAATGAATCATTTATTTTTTATTCATTTTGACATTTTGGACTGATACGAGGATTTCTGTTTCATTTAAAATGTAGTTGGGGTAAGATGGTTACCTGAAATATCTGCCTTTTGGTGGTCCAGATGACAGGGAGATGAGCCTGAATGGGTGGGGTGAAGTTGACAAGGCGAAGAACCATACCCTGATATCCTGATATAGAAGATTGTTTCTTTGAATAACATAATTTTACTTTTCCTAGGTAAATTGGTTTAGCATCCCAGCACAGTACCTGTAATTCAGTTTATAATTATGTAAAAAAACAACCAACCAACCGAAGAAAACCCAAACCCCACACCCCCAAAAAAACATACCCTTACATATACCAAGTACTTAAGAATCCATAACAGCTTGAAGACACTACATTTGAAATAATGTTTTAAAAAGCTGGCAAGACTGTTGCTGTTTGAATGGCTGCCTTTTTCAGCAGTGTGTTATATTGTTGAACAGTTTACCATTCCTGACTTAGAAACTGATTATGCATCCACAGAGCATAAAACTTTAAATTAGTGAGAGAAGTCCAATCAATGTTTTTATATAAGTGCACAAGAGCCACTGCCAAAGTGTCATAGTTTCATGAAGCTATGCAGAAGGTCCTGGCATGTGGACTGCTTGGTTAGATTCATTCCTCTGTGACCCAGGCAAATTTTAAAGTTTAAAAATCTTCACTTTCACTTGAAAAAGCTTCTTTGAATACATAGTAAGTAATGCTTTTAGCTCCTCCGCACATAGCAAAAACTAAGTCCAAATACAGTTTGAAAAACTATGAACTTTTTAAAATTTCAGAAGCTACTTATAAGAATGAAAACAACAAGGAGATCATGAGTGATATGATGGAGTTTTCTGCTCTGCTTTCTGCAAGGAATCATGTAGAGAACCTCATGTCCCTTGGGCATGGAGTAGCTCTACTGCCTGACTTCAGGTACTCAGGTGGGATGATCTGAATCTTCCCCTGCAATGCAAGCCTTTACTTCTCCCTTTTGACTCCATGGGAAATGTAGGCTCCTTAATCTCGGTGCTGTCATTGCACCCTCCTTGCAGACCGAAAGTCTCAGTGATGACATCACCTTTAGGTCCCCTCCAGCTGTCTTCTCTGCCCACATTGTTAAAATCTGAGATGGTGGGGATGAGATACTGTAATTTATTAAATGGCCAAACTGAGTCTTACCTGATGTTGCCAGTTAAGGTAGCACATAGGAGACAGCCATATCTCATACGTTCTGCCCAATGCTCTACACCTAGAGTGTATTCAGAAAGGGACATATGAAAGCAAGTGGCAGAGTGTGTTTCAAGAAGAAGTAGATTTGGTCTGGTCCCACTCTCTTAAACTCTAAGCTGACCAAGCAATCCTCAAACTCCCATGATTTCCTAGTGTAAGAAGTTAATTCCATTGCATGCTGTTTCTCAGTTCTGATGCCATTTGCCTGCACCAAAAGCTCAGCTTGCATACAGACAGCCCCGTAGACATGTTCTCCATTTTCCCAAGCACTACATTTACAAATGGCATTTACAAAAAGCAGTGCATATACATGTAAACCACTGCAAAGGTGGTATAATTGGCATTTTCTCATCAGATTATTTTCTGTAGGTAGAGGTTGTAGTTGTACATTTCTGAATAATGTACTTCAGTATGTGAAATTTCTGATTTTTCCATTCTTTGAATTTCTGAAGAATGTTTTTATGCCAAACCCATTTTTATGGCCATATATTGATTTTTCTAGGCAGAGTTATAGGAAGTGACTAGATTGTGTGATCACCTTGTCTATCATGCCTGCAAGTAGCTTTGAAAGGAAGATAAGTGTCAAAAGCATAATGCAATCTGAGTGTAATTTATGAGAACGACGTATGTGAGAATGTTTTAGGAAATCAGCATCTTTTAGATGGAGCTGCAAAGATTCTTAATTCTGTCATTGTTTTGAGGATCTTTAAAATGAAGTGGAAAATATAAAATAATGTGGATCTGTGAAATCCTCAATATTGTGTCATTTACCCTCATCATGAAGCAAATGGTTGTCTGTGGAAGCTCCGACAAGGCTATTTCAGTCTTCTTACTATATATTTATTAATGTATATTCTATTCTTGTTAAGGATATGTTAAATTACATGAAATGAAGTAATCTAGCATAAACCAAGTCCAATCAGAATGTAAAAAATACCGCATATTTTTCTTCAGCATTCTGAAGTAGGTTGCAAAAATCCCACTGTGCTTGTTCACCTTTTCCACCCACATCTTTAAAAAAAGTACTTTTAGCATTTACAATCATAATTAAAGAGATCACCTATTTGAAGACTAAGCCTGTCACATTTTAGTTGTCTTAATGAAAGAACAGTTATATACTTTCAGTAGAGCTCTTAACATCATTGAAATAAAACATGTGAATGTCTTCATTATTTTATTATTTTTATTTACTTATTGAAATAACTACACCAATTTTTGTTGCATGATATTTGTATAAATGGTAAATTAGTTGAGCTAACTGTTTAGTTAGGAAGATTCATTCCCTGTCTTTTTAGACTATTGTCCTACAAATGCTTATATAATTTAGTTGGCATATATGTGTAGCAGGGTTTCAATTAAATGAATATTGATGGAACTATTACCTTAGGTTATAAAGTAATCAACCAGAGATTGTTTTAGTTTTGTAATTGTGGAATACCAAATGCTTTATTGGGACTTAACAATTAAACATGTGTGCATATACTTTCAAGTTTGTGCACATACTTCCAAGTTTTTATGTGTAAAATAAAATGTATACTAGTGTGTGATACCTATTTATGAAATTTGCAGATACTAAGAAAAGTGCAATATTAATGGTATATTTTTATTTTGTAGCTTGGATCATCCTCCTCTGTGCCTTTTACATCTATATTCTCACAGCTGTTCATGACTGTTGTAGTCCCCCTTATTATTGGACAGGTATGTCTTTTAAATATACATTCTTATTTAAAAAAATAAGATAAAGAGAGCTATCTTAAAGACAGACTGGCAACCTGATAAGCTGCCACATAGGAACAGCCTCAGGATAGTGAAGTCTAATATCAGAGAAAAGATGCTACAGTGCTCCCTGGAGCCACATTGATCTTTGTTGAGATTGAGCATCTGTCCCTCACTACCACAAACATACGCTACTGCATATCGAGAAGGGAGTTTGTGAACATAAAGTGGGAAAAATGGCAGCCCAGACTGTGAGAAATTCCAGCCCCATACAAATGAGCTTTGAGAATACTATATAGTCCTTTTGTCACATGCCCTTTGCCTGGATGATGAAGGAAGTTCTCCCTGTGTATTATCTACTGCTAATTACAGGAATAAAAAATTCTCAACGTTAAAAAACATGTAAGGGCTAAGCAGTCAGAAGTTAAGAAATCATAAAATTAAGGCTGCTCGAGCCATTTTGCATATGCTTTACAATAAGGGTTTTAATTGCACAATTGCAAACTATTCTTTCAGCATGACTCCTCTATCATTTGTTACACTGGATGGAGGGTATTCATGGAATGAGCAGCTGTTCAATATTTCATTTTATACTCATTGTTCATACTGTAACACAAGGCCTTATTTTTCATGGCATATGATAGAAATCTTTCACTGAATGTAAAGATATTAATTACAATATAAGATTTGCTGAGACACTTGTGTCTGTAGTATCTGTTTTTTCACAAATGTTAATATTAATTATTTTTTCCTTCCACATCATGGTGGTAAATTGCTACATTAAGACCAAAAGTTGTCAGAGTTGTCCACTATTCTTGGACACCAAAACACCTGAAGCCTAATTCTTACATACTTGTAAGTATTTGTTGTTCTCAGACATTCAGAATGCACAAAGGGAATATCAGTGGGATTTGCAGTTCATTCCCAAGGGGTACTGTTGCTGATTCTAGCATCCAGTTTAACTCTGGGTTCAGCTGGAACTTTCTGAATTTTGTCAGCCTAAAGCAGGCTTTGAAATGGAAAGCATGGTTAAAACATAAGCAAATGAAAGAGGAGTCTATAAAGGAGCACCCTGGACAAGGTTAAGAATATCTGTCATTGTGCTATGTAGAACAGGCAATCAGTCTTGTATCAAACTGTAACTGTACATTTCAAAATTGGCATGTACTGTACCTTACTGAAGCCCTAGTGAAGTTTGTTTCTTACGTGGTCAAAAAACCCCATTAAATCCTTATAAGAAGATGAGCATGATAAGCATGACAGCAGCTACCAGCATCAATACCTGCGTAACCTGGTTGTAACCCTACCATGTGGAAAATGGGCATAACCTCTGTGTCCCTGAAGGCTATTGAATTGCTGACGTGCTTTGAGTTAAATGCTTAAGAATCTCCTTATTAATTAAGACCATTAATTAAGGGTTGCTCATGAACCTACCTGTGTATCACATTCTTATCTCATCTAAATTAAGGCTCCGCCAAAAGCGCAAAAGCACTTGATCCTCTCATTCTGGAAGGTTCAAAAACTGGAAGCTATTAGTTGCAAGTCTTAGTTGGAAATTTCTAGGAAACAAACAGCATGGGAGCAGATTAGCAATAAAGTTACTTACAGCGATGGAGTGTCAGCAATATATACTGCAATGTAGTAAGTCTGAAGATGATGTAGATTGCTAGACAAAGTGATTGCAAAATTTCAAGAGGACTTTCATCTATACATATAATGGGATGTTACTTTGGAAGGACGTTACAAGAAATTGCTATGTGAGCTAACTGGTGGAGTTGGGGATTTTTTTTGGCTTCACCAAATAATAAGGCTAAATAACATGAATTGAGCAATAAGCATATAAAATAAGTGCTCTGAATGATCTTAAGTTCAAAATCAGAATTGTGATGAGACTTAACTGAGAACAGATGTGATTTAGGAGTTCTGATGAAGTCTGAAAGAAAAAGTAGAGAATCTTAAAGTTTTTGTAACCCAATCACAAATTTATTTAAGAGTTTGTTTTTTATAAATACACTTCAACAAGAAATAGGATGATTCTCCTTCAAAAGTGTTTGAAGCAGTTTCTGGAAATGAATGGTCAACAGAAATAGCTCACGTTCTTCTAAGCATAAAGACTTTGTTTCTAAAGTTATTGCACTTTTTATCTGGTTAGAGGATGTGGAAGAGAGGAAATGCTAAGTATAGCTACAGATTAAAAATGCCAAGGGTAGTTTAAATCAATTTTCTTGATTAGGTAGAACTGTACAATAGTAAACCAACCTGCCCAGATAGGAATAGAAGCCATTTTTTAAGGTGGATATCCAAAAATAATGTGCAGTAATCAGGAGAAAACAGTAAGCAAGAAAAGGACTGACACCAAGAGGTACAGAGATAGGTCTGCTTGCCCTTCATCCAGAGGTGACATGGGTCAGTTCCGATTAAAAGGGAAGTTTTGCATTTAGTTTGTAGACCACTACTCACTCATTACTGAACTGTTGCACAACCTGCGGCACAGCAAGTAATACTGCTTTGTGAATCACAAGTTGCTCACTCCGGGATTCCAAATACATTAAGAGATAATGGCCCACAATTAATGAATGATGGTTTCAGCAGTTACTTCTGATTTATCGTTTCATGCCCACAATGTCAATTCCTTGCCATGCACACTCATACTGTTCACCAGAAAAGTCAGTGGAAGAATGCCTGGTAAAGGTTAACCTGGTAGCAAAGAGCTTGATTGGGAAAAAAATGAGCTTGGAACCTGCTTGCTTGGAGGATTGCTTCTGTTCAGCCTTCCTGAATCAGCTGTGATCAACAGAGGCTTTAGGCTCAGTCCACATCATTGTTAGACAGAGAAGGCTGCTTAAAGGAAGCATTCTCCAAGGACTTTATTTTCCTTTAAAAAAAATCTCGCCTCTGGGAAAACCTGTGTTGCCTAAACGCTCATTTCCTGAGCAGGCTGCAGTGCTGGCTGTTTGAGCAGCCCCTGGGATATAAGCAAAGCAGATGAGAAGGTGCTTTTAGATTTGTTTTGTTTGGGGGTTTTTGTTTGCTTTATGGCAAAACGTATCAAGAGTTTTGGTTGCTTGGCTGACTTGTCAGAATTTCTAATGATGGCTGGGAGAGAGAAGTCACAGTAGTGTAATTGATGCTTATTTTCTACTGTTTCTCGAACAATTTTTTCGGTGTGGCAAGACTGCCGTTGACAGGAGTCAAACTCACTCTTCTAGCCGCTGACAATGAAATGTGTGAGGGGCTGCAGGTACAGGCTGTGCTCAGGTGGTGGCTGCCATTTGTTAGGTAAAGAACGAACTGTTAAAGGAGGAGGAAGATATATGTTATCAGAAAGGCACTGAGTCTTAGAGATAGTTACTGGCAGATGGTCTTCAGTAAGGAGACTCACTGTTCTTTGTCAGAGATGTGCAGGTTGTCCAAACCTAAAAAAATCTTGTGGCCTGCATCTTCTGTGTCTTCAGATGTGTTTTGCTAATTGACACTATGATGTTCCTCAAATCAGTATTGATAACGTAATATTGCACTTGTATTTATAGAGTAACAAACAAGATGTCTCTGACAAAGGTCTTGAAGAGAGACATAATCTACAGTATTTTATAAAGTTCTAATGTTCTATAAGCCTTGAAGATCTGTAGCGTGCAAGAGCTTGTTATTTGTGCACCACTCTTATATACCTCTAATGAGAATTTGAGAATGCTTGTTATATGATAAACATGGTAATAGATATTTCATGGAAAAGATTTTTTTTTATTTGCTCTGGCAGCTTGAAGTTCTGGTTACTTTTTTCCTGGGTAGCAGAGTTCTGATGAAGATTGCTGCTCCTGAGTTGTTGTGATTTTGCTAAAATAGTTGTTTCCTTGTCTATAGATGTTGGTAATACTTTTAGTTCACAAACTGTAAGGTTTTGAGAAATGTCTAAGCAGTTTCTTCATGGCCAGTTGTGAGATTTGGCTGAAGACTGTTGTTTCTTTGCTTATTTTTTTCTTCTGAAGTGACAGATAACAGGAACAGTGAAAACCACTGCAATATTTCCTTTCCCCTTTTTGCAGACTTTCTCCATTCTCTACACCTAAATGCTTATGACAGACTTTTATTTTATGTTTTGTATTAAAGAGCGATTTATGATTAAATGTTAATGAAATAGAATTTTCACTGTGCTTTCATTATATTCTACTAGTTTGAACATTTTTCAAAGCAGCACACCAAAACCCACTGTTTTCTATGAATAAATAATAAAAAGCTTGTCTGTACATTATCATTCATGCATTCTCTAGTTGCCCCATTGGTAATTTGTCTGCCAGCATAAAGTGGGCACTTCACATTAAACAGACCTTAACTAAAGCTAAAATTAATGTTATGATTCTAAGTAGTTCTTCTTCCCAAATCTATAAAATGGAGCCAGTTGTACAGAAATCCTCGCTGAATCTAGTCACACAAAAAAAAAAAAATCTTGATGTCCTACAAGTAAAGGATTTTAAGTGCTTTCTGCATCGTTGCCCAAAATGTTCCAGAGGAACCCTATCAGCATTTGGGAGGTGTACTTATAAACACAACTCTAAAAGGGTGCTGTGCTGCAATACAAGTTGTCAGTGAAATTGAGACTAAAAAGCTTAGCAATGTATTTATTTTTAAAGAATAAGAAATTGAAAGGGAAAGGTAGGTGGCGGTTGCTAGGGAGTAGAAGGTACTATTCACCTAAGCCTAATGTTTGTTTATAGTGGGTGGGTGGGGGAAACAATAGTTAAAGAAACTGTTATAAAAAGGGAACAGTGTCAAATCCTTTTGTTCTTGTAACTTAAATCCACATGGAAGTAGGCCTACTTTCTCTTCAAAGTCCAGGGGAGCTGCAGGGAGGAGGAGTGGTTCCCCTGGAGATGAGCACTTCTAGAAGCTTGTTGCAGAAAACTGAGATGGCAGATAAACAGCCTTCAGACCACAGTTCGCTCCCTTCTGACGCTTGACTCCAACAGGGAACAGAACCTAGTCTCCACAGAGATACAAAATATGAAGAAAACATGTAAGCTGCTACAGGCTCCCTTTACATTTATGCCATGTTGCACCTGTTTGTAAAGTTTTAAAGCAACAGTTGTAAATTACCCCAAAATGTGAAAGTTAATTTGGAAAATGGCCTCATGTGGGTTTTATAAAGCTAGCTTTGAAGGCGTTTATGTGTCAGGAGCTATCTCTTGGGAGTAAACTGACTGACATAATGGAGTAAGATAGCTTTTAGGGGAGTTTGGTAAGCTGAGGAAAGACAACAAGACGCTTGTAAAAAAGACTTTTTTCCCAGATTGCAAAAACATATATTTTTTTCCCTATCCTATCTTCAGAAAAGAAATATTAGATTGCCTAGTCTGTAGAATAAGGATAGATTTGATATTTGTTGATGTCCTAGAAAGTATAGAAAGGTGGATGAACCAGTACAAAGTTCGGGTCTTTATCTCACTATACAGGAACAGGTGAGAATGCATGCCTTCACACAGGTACGGTCCCTATAATATTACCAGGACAGGGTCTGGCTGAAGTGATATGAGCTCTGCTTTGGAAAAGGGTCTGTGCATATGAACCGTGATGCAGACCTTGGATATATGGAGGGTGACTATGCTATGGAAATCTGGGAAGCATGTTCCATCTTATTTATGTAATTTCAACAACCTGGATAATCTCCCTTCCATCCCAGTATCTGATTCTTTCTACTGGTTTTCACAGTGGCTGTTATCTTAGCTCACTTTTTTTTTCCCAATTTTCCCCCCTTTCATGTCTGCCCAGCTTCACTGAAGTCGTTCCTAATATTCCATGCCGTTGTCTGTCTTGGTTTGCCATCACTATATAAGAAGAGATGTTGAGAAGTTATTGAACTGTTGCAAATATCTAGCCTGACTCAAAGCTTCCCAAAAGAAAATTTTGCATTGCAGAATTCATTGCAAAGGTCTGTTAGTATAAGTAGTAATAATATTATTTAAGAGTGAGTTAGGAATCTTACCTTAAGAGACAAAGTAAATAAGGTAACTGCTACATTTAGGTATAGTGATAATACAGTATAGTTTCAGCTTGTTTCCTTGTGTGTTTCAACACAAGGAAAAAGTGACTTGTGTTTCTTCACTGAAATGGTAAAGCCCCAGGTGTTTTTCCCAGGTATTTAGAAGTACATACCAATACATAATAAACAAGAGTAGCAGAGGTGCAGTAAAAACATTATAAACTCTGTTAAAGATTAAATCAGGCCAAAAGAATTGATAGAATAAGGAAAGATCTACTTTGTGTAATGATGTAAATACCAAGAGATACTCTTGTATCTTCTGGAATTGTGTATTCTGGAAACAGAAAAAGTGACTTCATAACCACTTCCCCTAGTTTTTTTCATTTCGTGGGTTAAAAAAATATTAAGTTGAAGATCTAGATAATTTTTGAAAGATGTACTATATTACAAATGTCAGAAATTATTCCATTCCATATACATAGGGGGGAGCTCCTTGCCCTATTTAGTTCAATTAATAATGAATGTTAATGAATTACATTGTTTATTACATTTTTTTATCTTGTATGTCCAGCACTTGAGCAGGCAGGTGGAAACAGTCTAGCTGTATTTTACTGACAAATTTCTCTGGGTATATAGTGTGACTGTTGTGAAGGCATAATTAAATAAGTGAATTTTTTTTCTATAATATATCTTCTACTGTTTTCATGTATGATCTTGTAACAGATGAGCATTATCTACCTGCTTTCCTGGAATAGCAGATTGTGTTTCTTTGTACAGGGGATGTTAAGTGAATTAAGCATATGAGCAGTAAGCCCGTTTGCTTAGGGAGGCTGGTGTTTAGACAAGGAGGTTATGGCAGGATACGGAGCAGTCTGGAGGAAAAATACTGTGGATGTAACCATTCTGGTAGAAGAACTAAATTGAAATGGGGACACTACTGTTAATTCATGTGTAATTACATTTCTTTGTTGTTAAAAATTAAATCCTGGGAAAGAGCAAGGTTTGAGGCTGGAATTGTTTTTGAAGCAAATTTGAGCTGATGCCTTTCCAAAAACCTTTGGAGATTGCCAGGATGTAGTCACCATGAGGTGGTTGCCTGATGGTAGCGGTTATGTTCTTTTAACATCTAACTTTTCTGTGACTTATTGGCATCTTTCATCATGCAGGTTATTTATAAAATATCACCTACTGCAAGGTTTTGCTTCTCTTCCTTCTCCCCACTAAATCACAGTTTAAGGGAAGGATTCACCATGCATTGTTCTTTCATGTGCAACCTCCAGGTCAGCTGTCAGGAATTCCCTGCTCTTTGGGACTGGGATTTAAATCTGCTCAAAAATCTTTGCAATTCATCATACCTAATGTGATCACTACTCTAGGACCAGAGGGCCCAAAGCCCTCCCTGCAGAAGTAATTCTGCAGGAGTTTCAGCAGGGATACAGGTTGCAAGACCTTGAGATTATGCATGCATTCTCTGCAAGATGGTAACGTCCTGCAGCATTTCCCCCTGTAAAGTACATTTTTAAATGCTTTTATGTTTCACAAAATGATTATTCTTCCAACAGCTCTACCTCCCTTCCTTGCATCCCCCCCCCCCCCGATGTTTTTAACTGCATTTTTTATTTGAGGAATTCCCTTTCACTAGGAACTATAGAATTATTGCATCTGAAGAGTACTCCTCTTTTTGCTCTTTTCCATCACTGTCCCAGTCTGATGGATCTATTTTAGATGTCAGTCATTCATGTTTCTACTCCAGGCTATAAGTTCATCTTTTCACAGGAGTATCAGTTCAGACATTTTCTCAACTACTTGTTTCTTCGGTGCTTGTTCCTCCCTTGTCCCTCATTGTACTGGTACATACTTCAAAATACTGGACTTTGTTATTTCAACTGAGAGGTAACATGCCGGTACGGTGCCCGAGTCTGGCATCCTTTGTACAGGCTGTAACATGCAAAAATTATCATGATAGCTTTTGCTGTTTTTGCAGACAAATGAAGCTTAATATCTCTGCCCAGACTCCGAATTACCTATGAGATTCTTTATTTAATCATTTCAATCTGCGTTGCTTATGGCTTTTCAAGCTCTATTAGACTTTCTGTCAGAGAGTGCCGGCACCACAGAACAACAAGGTTCTCTGGCTGGCTGGCTCTGTAGTTTATTATGTGTCGTCTTTATTGTATTTGTGGGATTTACTGTTATTTCACTACAAATCTTCACAATTTTTTTAAGTTCTGCATTAACCCTGAAAAATTATAGAATTGGGTTAAGAATTAAAAGGCATCCTTGTCCTGAAACAACTCTGCAGGGCATAAATAAGTAACAAGTGGATTGGTTTTCAGTCAAAATGAATCAGCTGACATGAGCTTCCCTGTGAAAAATCTAGTTGAGTTTTTACAGATACCTGTAGGGTTATATTTCTCCCCTCTTAAGTTATACAAGAATTTAGATTACCTTGAATCAGTGATCATAGGCTGAATCAATCTCTGAAATTATAGGTCGCCTTGAACCCTGTGAGAAGATCAAAATGTATGGGATTCTGTGTTAAAGATGATATATTTTGTCTGTGGTTTTACAGTATATATTTAGCATGACACTGGGTTGATTAGATGATTTTCTGAAGCCACAATTTAGTTCTTCAGGGTCTGACTATGTCAGTTTTTAAAAGTACAATGTTCAGAAAGAAGCCATATTCATATTTATGGTTGTTGATTCACAATAATTCCAGACTAGATAGAGATAGATATTTAAAGAAGATAACAGCCAATTGGAGATGTTGAGGAAATGCTGCTTGCTGTTTCATTTTTTAAATGTTTTTTCTTTCTCTTATATGTCAGTCCGTGATAAATGTTTACAGTTATTACTGTCATGTATAATTATAACTTGTACAGACATGAGGTTATAGTTTTCATAATAAATACCTCCAGTATAAGTTGTACTGTGGCATAATTAACCATCACTTTTCTTTTTCAACATCTTGTTACTTTCAGTATAAACCTTCTGGAAGGACCACAAATAAATAGGTGGTCTCAAGTAGCTTTTCTTTTTCCTCAATGTGACTTTAATTTAGGGATTAATAGGATTATTTTTTTTAAATTCCTTAGAAAACACTCACTTTAGAGGTGAAAGGTTTTGCTTTTTGCTTCTGATAATTACAGAGTCCCAAATCTGCTCAGATTAGACTAATCTGGTCTTCCCACTTGGTGTCTTTCACACTGCACACTAAATGTCTTCACTCAGCCTTTTTGCCTGTCTTTTATCAATGCAGTGTCTTACTCCTATCTGGTAGCTTATGAGGAGGTGGCTGAAGGAGCTCCACTGAATGCTTTTTCAGAAGTTTTGCTGTGTATTCTGAGTTGTGTTCTCTCTTTAACATCTGACAAGTGTGAAATTTGAGAGCTGAGTGTTTTCACTGGGGTGTTGAGCATTCCCTTACGTGGTTTCCTGTAAATCCATTTCTTTTTGTCAGCTTAGCAGTGCTGGGAGGTAAGTGCTGGTCTTCAGCCTGCTTAGCTTTGCATGAACCCCACGTGCCAAATTTTTAGTATGTGCCTTGCCATGTGGTCAATGAAGTCTGCTTGCTGTGGTCACTGGGATAGCTCCTTCCAGGACTTCCCTATTGAGAGACTTGCAAACTGGCTGGGAAGGCAGTGAGGAAAACTGACAGCTGTGAGATTAATCCCGCAGTTTTGGCAGTTAGTATGTGAAAAGGTCCTATGGTAGCACAGGTGATGATGCTTTGATATTCATCTTGAATACCTCTAAAGTCTTCTGTATTATTAAACTGATAGTGGTGATGTTTGTTAATAGTACCGCAATAGGAAGGTAACAAGACACCTTTAGAGCCCTCTGGTAGAAATGTTTCAGGATCTCCTGCTATTATTTCTGAAAGAGCCTGGTAACAGAGAACATCGGGAAGTCTCAGGAGAAATTAGGCAAGATAATGTGATTGCTGCAAAATTAACACAAGTGGCAGCTGTATGATAAAAGCTTTAAAAAGTTTTTTCAAACCAAATAAAGTAAAGAGAAAAACTAAAAGCAGCTCCCCAGGCAGGGCTGAAATAGATGAATTGTATCTGCTAAGGCTTAGTCCTGTAGTATTTGGCATAATTTGAAAGTTGAAGTTAATTTAAAATTTATAGTTGTTTCTAAAAAATTCTTGAAAAACAACTTCAGATTCTGTTTCCTGAAAGTGCAAAAGTTCCACTAAGTACAGTAGGTTTCCTTGTTTTCATGTGTTAATTCTGGTATTCTAAAAGCGTGCAAATGGCATTTGTCTTTGGATTTACAAAAACTCTAGATATTCAGGGTCTGAATTATTTAAACTCCCACAACACATGCACTTTTGCTTTTCAAGCTTGAGTTATAATTTAATTAAAAACTTCTGGTGCATCGCTAGCTATTTAAATATTAAAATGTTCCATGGATCACTTTCGATTATCCACCGTCATGAAATTCCTGAAGATGTCAGATTTTTAAGATTCCCAAAGTTGCACTTGGAATTGTCTGTTGATGCAAAGGGGACTGTGATAATTACATACATCCATTAGTATCAGCAGAGGAGATAAACTTTGGGGAGGCTTAATGGGCATGTCTCAGTGACAGCTAGCAAAGAACATTTGGCATGATTAAGGATGGATTTGAATGTACTTGAAAATATACTCTCATTATGGACGCCCAGTGGAAGTTGCACTACAAATGTTAAATTCCCCAGAAGAAGAGTTGTGTGGCAGGGAAGCTTTGAAATCCACTGTGGCCGTCATCCAAATTACTCTCTTCTCTTTGTGTCTTTCTGCTGTCAGATTCACTTTGTGATGCCCAACTTGGCTCCCTGCATCTTTGAAAAGAGGCAACCTGTTGGTTTCTGTGTTTCAGATTGTCCGAAGATACATCAAGGACTGGCTTGAAAGGAAGAAGCCTCCATTTGGCACTATCAGCAGCTGTGTGCTCCTGATGATCATCTACACAACGTTCTGTGATACTTTCGCCAATCCAAATATTGACCTTGATAAATTTAGCTTGATTATAATAGTGTTCATAAGTAAGTTCAGCCTTAAAGCATCTCTTTTATCTGTGTTTCAGGTGTGTAATGAGCTATATGCACTGGAGAGGGTGGGGCTGTGGGGATACTAGCACAGGGCTAGAGCTTGTACTTTTAATGTATCTAGTAAACCAGATTACCAGACTTCTTAGGGGCTGGGTGCTTTTAGGGGATTCAGTAAGCCTTTAGAGAGGGATAAACCCTGCTATTTAGGTGTGCCTAAGATTGCTCAGTGGTCCTCCCTTTTTAAAGGGGCATGGTATTACTTTCAAAGTGTTTACGACTTTTGTTTTGGCTTCTTTGTTATTAAACAGTCATAAATGCACAGATGTTGCATTCCAAACAGAAAGGAAAGATTTGGTGTTGAGCTGTTACTCAAAAGCACTGTTAGAACTTTTAAATAGTTCTTCCTTACCATATTATAAACCTAGAAACTAGTTGGGAGTTTGAATGTGTTGATATATTTCTGTGGATGAACACATTTCTTGCAGAGTTTGTTTTAGAAGCACTGTAGTCACTCAGCCCTAAATAACATACAGATGAGAATAGTCTGCTGGTATCCTTGCCATCAGTTAAAAATACACGTGCAGATCACTACCTCCCAGGGAAAGGCAGTGGTATACAGGCATGGTCTCCTGTCCCAGTAGGAAATTCCAATCTTGCTTCAGACTGTCAAGAGACAGGAGTTTCAGTTTGCTTGGAGGAGAGGTAACTCAGTATACTACAGTATAAATCACATCTCATACACTCTAAAACTGTTAGATTTCAAGAAATCAATGCATCACCTACCTTGAAGTGTGTGTATGTTCACATGTTTCTGTTTAATACAAATAATGTAACTTCTATAAATCCAACCTCCACTAAAGTTAGTACAAAATTTGCCCCTGCCCTTTGTGGGTCAGTTCTTACTCTGTCCTAATAGTGGCAATTTTTTGGATATGAAATACGATATGTGTGTAAAATACTACATGGCATTATAAATGGTACTGTATAAATACTTCATTCTGAAAGCAGAGAAGAAAGCCATGCTAAGGAGCTTTTTTTCAAAATAGAGGAAATACTTGTTTGCATACGCACCTGAGAAGGACCACATCCCAGATGCACTTAAATCAGTGCAGAGTTGTCAGCAAAAAAGAGGGATATGGAAATTTTCAACTCTGACTTAACAGGCAGAGAAACTCAGAATGAAGTAATTTCATGTTATGGTGCCAACCGCTATTTTGAGGGGGGGGAGTTCTTTTTTAGTTAAAAAGGCATGTTCTTCCTTGAACAATTGGTGTAGAGTGGTTGCTCCATTGCCTTTCTTGTCCTTTCTTTTATTTCACTGCAAGACAACTCTGCATTTGTGCCATGTGTGATTATATATATCACTTGCAGTAAAATATGCTGAAAATCAGTGTATTTACATTTTCATTGCCAGTGTACATAACTTGAGTTTCTTGGTAAGAATATTAACATAAGCATTGAAGCTGCTTGGAACATACTAGACATTTTTTTTTTCCTAAAACCGAAAACCAAGGAAGTTGTGGAGATGGTTATGCACATTGTATTCTAGAAAAAGCTTCTGTACTGCCACTGGATGGGTTGGCTGGATGTGTGTGTTGTGTTATACCAGGAAGTGAAATTAGCATGAGGAGTTTGAGATGAAACTGCATTTATTATTCTGCTGATTAATGTTTTTATGTAATTTTTATGTTAATATTCTAGACACAGCAAAATATGCACAAGGGATAATTGGTAGCAACACATGCTTATTGCTTTCCAGAATTATACATATTAAGGGATCTTTTTTCTGTGCATATTAAATTAATGTACTTAGTTGCAGAAAAATTGTAATTCAGGAACAATGGATAGCTTCCTTAGTTCATGAAGGAAGAATTAAGTGCATGCTGAGGTGACATTTATACATCCTAGGAAATGTATGTAAGAGAATGGAAAATGTCACTGGTAATAGCTAATATCCCTGCCATGTTTCCCAGTTGTAAACTGGGGACAAAATCAAATGTATTGTCTTGCCTTGCACTATCCCATGGGACACATTAGCCTTATTGCATTCACAAGTTTTGCAAGGAAAAGGGAGAGGAGCCACCCCAGATACTGCTTCAAGTAAAAGCCCTTCCCCCATAACCCACAAACACTCTCAGAAAAGGTCTGTGCAGGTCACAGGGTTTCTCCTCCAGCTCCGTGGGGAGTTCCTGCACTCCGGCACGGTGCTCCGTCTCTGCAGTCCCAGCAGCTACTCAGAGCGCAGCGGGGAAGCTGCCTGCTTCTCCCCACACCTCCACTGACCAAGGGTGGGCTCTGTGCATCCCACAACCCTGTGGGTGTCAGGAGAGCTGGCAGAGATGAGCGCTCCCCTCAGGATGCTCAAAAACTGTCCGCACTTACGAAGCTGACTGAGCTTAAACTAAAGCTGCTTTGTTTGATGTACGCTGCCCAGTTCAGGAATTAGCCTTTGTCTCAGAGGGAGTTAAAACATCTGGGATGATCTTCTCTTAATATAGTGATCATTCATCAGGAGAGTAAATACACCCCGTGCACGAGAATATTTATTGTGATCATGGTTAGACATTGTACATTCTCCTGTTAAATAGAAAGGGACTAAATTTAAATACTTGGCAACCAGAGCATGTCTGAGAGATTTTATGTTGTCAACCCAATAAGCAAAACAAACAGATGTGCAGCATGCAGTAGTGAACTTCACTGCCATTCATTGTGTCAAGAAATACTTGATTCAGAAGAGTTACCTCAGGAAGAACTTGTGTAGCCACGCTATTAACTCTAGCTTTCTTAGATGTAATGATACATACTGTTCTTTCAGTCTTTAAAGGTTGTCTGTCATTGGATTTCTCTGGATAGGCTTGGTCCAGCCTAGCTTCTGACCTGTTCTAGAGGGGCAAAAGGCATGTACACAGCAATTGCAGAGATTTAAGTGATCTTTACTTATGTGATCTAAGCCTAATTTTAACTTGTTTCTCTTTCAGTCTTTTCTGTTCAGATGAGCTTCATGTTTTTGACTTTCTTCTTCTCTACAAGGTAATTGAATGTGCTGAATCAGAACTTCTGAATATTTGTTCTGTGTGATATCTTTGGCTTGGGTGATAGAGTTTATGCAAATCTGTAAGGGCAGGTTTCTGAATAGGGGTGACCTCATTTTGGTATTTCATATTGTCCTTACTGCATTTTCTCTGTTCGAGTTTCATAGGCTAAGAGAGCAGGACCTGAATTCTGTCCTTTCTTGTGTGTTAATTACAGAGTTGTTAAATCTCAATCAATCACTGCTATACCTCATCCACTGAAAAAAATGGATTTGCACAGATGTCACTGAAGGTATAATTTGCCCTGCAGACATGCTGATGACATATGAGAGAGAGAACTCAGTTTGACTTTTTACATCTCAAGATACATTTGCTGGGCTGGCAATTCAGTCTTCTCTGTATATGTCAAATTTGTTACATTTATATGGTGATTCTTAAAAGACAGTTGTCCTGAACTAATGTTTGGTAGAGCTATTTTTTTTGCCTTTTAAATATCAACCAGGAAGAACTGTTGTGCATTCACTTCTCAAAAAATAGTACTGTGAGAATGGTGTTAGCCAGTGGCTTAGTGCATCACTTGAGCTGGTCAGAGTATCCACCATTGTCCTCTCACTTAGACTTACTGGAGTATTTTTCTTAGCAGCACTCTGCTGAATGGGAAGTGCCACAATACAGCAGACTCCAGACATATGCTTTATATAAATTATACAATATCCATAAGGGAGAATCACAAAGAAGGGTGCAATGTCTTAGAGCTACTTATGCTTTTTTAGTGCCACAAGAAAATTTCTCTGTGACAAGATCACACCCTGACCTTAGAAGGCATTTTTAAGTAACGCTTGAACTGCTAGACCTAACCTGGGGGGAAGATATGTCCCAACTGTAAAATCTAAAATGCCATAAGTAGGAACCAACTCAGTGTGGTAAATATTTAGAATCTCATAAAATGATTCCTAATTTGAACCAAAGGGTGATCCCAAAGGCCAGTCATATACCTCTGTATGTCAATTTTCCATCCTTCCTGGCCTTACTCACAGTGTGTAAACCCTTAGATGCAGTTTTTCTCTGAATTGGAAGATAACTACATATTCTAAGCAGTGCTCATAGTGTAGACTCAATATACTATCTAAATTGAACATTTTGTTAACATTACGTACTAGGAAAAGAAATTGTAGGTCGTTCTCTTTTTTTACAGAGGCAAGCTAGCCACTGCTGTATTATATAGCATGTTTGCAAAAATAACCTTGGCTGGAATAAAGTTGTGTCCTACATACCATGTGCTCAGAATTCGTCTCCTTCACAGAGGAGCACATTCATTAGAGAGTTTGCCACAACTGAGAAACAATTCTGCTTTTAAAAAAAAAAATCAAACACTACTGTTCATTTGTGGGTAGAATTATTTCTGTCACTAGACCTGATCAAAGTGATGTGAATGTGCATATGGATCCTCAAAGTAATGTATTTGATCAATGATGTTTTAAGAAGGTTTTTGTTATCAGAGGTTATTAAAACTCTTTCTTTTCTAGGAATAACTCTAGTTTCACACCAGCAGACACAGTGGCTATCATTTTCTGTTCCACACACAAATCCCTCACCCTGGGTAAGTCAGGAGATAAGCTTTTGAACAAAACAACAGTAACATTCATACCTTGCTACACTGGGGAAAAAAAAGTGTTGTTGGTTGCTGGTTTTTCTGCTTAAATGGTTTTGGGTTTAGTGTGACAAGTAATGCTACCAGTATGATACTAATAGTGGGATAATATTCCTGCACAGATAAAATAAATTCTTATTACAGGGCAGTCAACATAGTCTTCTCAGCTGAGATTTTAGTGGCTATACAGTAAGACCACGTTATTTATGGAAAGCTGGATTTTTCTTTCTGTTCTTATTCTGTTCTCTTGCCTAATCCAATATTGATAAAATTTCAGGTTTGTTACTGAAAAGATTGTAAGGTGTATCTGCCCAGTCTCACAGTAAAATCAGACACCTAAAAGCTGGGATGTACAAGTGAAAATCAAAGCATGTAGTGTATTCCAAAACCACAAATAGACAATACCGTCTTTTGCTTAACATGAGCAAAATGTGTTTATTTTAAGTCTGCAGATATTTTGGGTAGTTTTATTTATTAGAATTCATTTATCAAAATGTCATTGAGATATTTGTCACTTATGACCCCTTAGTGATAATAAGATGTTCTGATGGAAATTCACAAAATACTGCTAAATCTGTTATGCTTACAGCCACTTGCTACTGCTTCATCCATTATGTTCAGTCAGTGAAATTGCTAGAATATTTTCTTACTGTTTTTCAAAATATGAAAACATGTGTTTGATAAAGCATATGTGACTGAATATATGCCTTCTCAAGACTGTATCTGTCAAAGAGAAACACAGCTAGTGTCAATAACAAAGGTAAGAACTCAGCCTCAAACAGGGGAAGAACAAGTCGGGACTTAGGTGAGATGTTTTCCAAGTCAGTTTGATATAGCAAAACTCATCTCAGGGTTCTTTGCTTCAGCCAGGCCTGTGCTGCAGAAGTGTTAGCAAGTGCCCTTCAAAGTCTGTGGGAAGTGAAGGAGTTCCTGAAGACAAGAAAAAGGCAAACATAATGCCTCTTTTTCACAATGGAAACGAGGAGGGGACGAGGAGTTATAGATCAGTGAGTTTAACTTCATTTTGTAGAAAACTACTGAAACAAGTAATTAAATTATTTTAACAGTGTAGGAAGAAACAAGGAAATGAGTAACAGCCCCATAGATCTGTCAAATTCATATCATACCAAAGTAACCTAATTTCCTTTTGTACAAGGTCCTGTGCATTGCAGAGAAGTAGCAAAAGTTGTATGGCTTGAGAACATTATGGCTTTTGACATTTGTGTGATGTTTTGGGCTCCACAATTCAAAAGTTATGTGGACCGAGTGGAAAGAGATTGGAGGAGAGTGCCATGAATGATCACAGATCTCAAAAATGTGACCTCAGAGGAAGGTTGAAACAACTGGTATTGTTGAGAGAAGACAGCCTGAAATGCAGTAGTGATCTTCAAAAGATTGATGCAAAGAAGGAAGAAAGTAACTCGTTCACACTGGACTTTGAAAAGGGAAGGACTTTGTTACAATGATAATGATTTAAGTTACCAATCAAAGAAACCTGTCTAATGTAAAACAGTTTAGCTTTGGAATATGTTGCCTATTGATGTCTTGAATCTCCTATCATTGTAGACAAGCCTTAGACAGGAATTATCTAGAGTTGATCCTGCCTTGGAGCAGAACATAGATTAAATTACATTAGGTCTTTTTCAGCCAAATGTTCTATGAAACTGAAGCTTGAACTAATAAATGAGCTTGTATTCAGGAGGACAGTTAAACTTGTATTTATAGAAAGCAACCGCACATGTAAGTCACAACACGTTACTGTACTTGCTATTTGGAGGTGCATATAAACTTAGGACACAACTGTGATACCGCAGAAGAGAAGATGCTCATATTTAACAGCACAAATGTGTAGGTTTTCCCTTCCCTCCTCAGTGAAACTAGTTTTATATATGCTCTGTTGAATACTTCTGTAGTTTGCCATGACACTAAGAAAATAAGCACAAAGCCTTTTTTTTAATATTTAAATCCTAGAGAGGCTCGCCATCACCCAGAAAAAAAAAAGAGAACTCTTAATTTCTTTTACTCACTCCACCAAGCATCCTCATGCAGCCTGTCTTGATCTGCACCCTATGCACACAGCTGAGTTGGTTCACTTTTCTTCTTCTAGTACACTCTCTTTTGTATTTTATTTTCTCCTTTAGAAGAACCTAGTTTGAAGTTCCTAACTTGCTTGACTTTTTGGCTCACATTTTTCCAATTCCAAGTTACATTAGCACAGCCTGATGAGTCAGGCTTTGTATTTTGCAGCTTTCTTTGCCCAAGCACACCAGTAAAAATACTTTGGCCATCTCTACTTCAGGGACTCCTACAGCTTCTCCCCAGCCATACATGCTTTTACCATGCTAATACAGATGTCTCACAGGTAAGTGTGCAAGTTGAAATGAAACAGGTAGATGGTAGAACGCAGTATTGCAGGACTGTTTCTTGGCTACAGACTGTTCCATTTGTCAGCTTCAGGACAGACTACCTTCATCCTTGAAGAGCTGGTGTCTTATGGAAAGCGAGTTTGCCTCCTAGGAGGCTAGTCACAAGATGAAATTCGTTCTTAGGCTTTTCACTTTTGCACTACTTTTCCTTACTGCTCAGAGCCTGCATTGAGATTGCTGGTTGGTCGGAACCTGTGCTTTCCTTGCTGTATTCCGTCTCTGGGCCTGAGCCTTGTCAAGGTTTCTTTGGGGCTCCCAGGTTTGTCTTCCATGGGGCCAGCAGCAGCGTGTCCTGAACCAAGCAGCACCCCAATGGGGAAATGCTCTCTTTGGCAGTCCCTGGGAGCCCGTCTTCAGTAAGCCTGAGGGTCCCACAGCTCTTGTGTGCATCCCTACACAGTGTGTGCACTACGTAGGCATGCCTGCTGTGTATCAGTTTCAAGCTGGCCAGTTTTGAGACCACTGGTATTTTACTCTGTTCGGTATTAGTACCAGGTCCAGATAAGATAGAGCTATGTAAACACACATTTCTATGTCGGTAGGGAGCTTCGGGTTTTATAAAGCTGTACTGCAATGAGGTATGCCCCTGAGCTCATGATGTAAACAGGAATGTTAACCAGAGCAGCTTAGCGCTTATTCCACTGAAGGTGGAGGCAGAGTAGATCTGCTTTGTTTTTAAGGATCAGCCATTTCTGAATGAGCGTTAAATCTACCCACAGCACAGTCTTGTCCACCCTGATCGTAGCAGAAACAAGAACAGACACAGGCATTTTGGCCCTTACTCTTTTGTTGTTCTGTCACATTTCTACTTGTCCAGAGGTGTTTGCTATAAACCACGTACCGAGAAACCTTCTGTTCTCTTGTAGCGGAGAGAGTTTTTCCCTCTCCCTCTGTCATTACGATGCCTGAAAGCACACACACAGCTCAGGGTCTGGTTTCACATCCGTTGTGGAGCTCTGCTTTGTTTGTCTTCAAGATTCCAGTGGCAGTGTATAAATGACCCCCCAACACTTGTTCTTTCGCTTTGAAACTGATTTCTCTCAGCTTGGCAGGTGAAACTCCAAATAGGTACGTCTGGCCCTTTCCCTGGGGAGCTTAGAATGGCACTGACTAAAGTGGGAGAAGAGCTGACAGCTTTAAAGCTTTAGAAGTGGTAATAGGAGAGGCATGAGAAGACTTTTATAAGTCACTTTCTCCCACACCATATTATGAAACCAACTAATTCCCATGCAGTGCATGCTCATGAGGCCAACTGCCACTTCCACTGTTGAATCCATGAATAAGTGCTTGCTCTGCACAGAGATGAGTGCTGTTCCCATATGCTGGGTTTTATTTTGTAGACAGAACAGTTGACACACTTTTTGTCTCAAAGATCAGAGTGCAGGGCATGTTTGTGTAAGGACAAATTACACAGGGTAGGTGCCTTTGGTAGGAACACAAGCCGGTATTTCTGCATAGAGGTGGGTGCCCTCGCAGTTTTCTGAATACAATGCATCCATCACATATGCAGAAAAACTAATATGTATTTGTGTTTCACTTAATGAGTGAAACAGGATATAAACTTACCAGGAGTGAAGATAAATATAGTATTCACAATGTCCTCTGGCATATTCGCCCACACTTTGTTCTCTTTCTCTCCTTTGCCCTACTCACATATATGCACAGTACATGTGAGCACACACATATGCGGACATTTGATGCATGGCTTTTATTAGTGCATTTGCCATTGATTGATTAGTACTTAGTATTAGTACTTCTTCTATTGATTGATTGCAGATGAAGTGACTATTTGACCTTTAATTATGAGCCTTGCTATTGAAAATGACATTGAGCTATGGCTTCACATAATCCATCTGGAAAGCCCGACATGATGCCATTCCCTGGAGTTCATTCAGTGAGAAGAGAAGAGGCCTCAAGGAAGTGCAAACCTATCAGTGTGGCTCATCTAAAAAAATACTGCAGTTGTTGCTTGCACTTACGCAAAAGTTGCAGCCAAGTACAAATGTTATTTTATTTTTTGCAGAGAGTGAATTGCTAGCTAGAAGTTACAACTTCCAAAAGTAAAATGCAGGATTGTAAAAAAATATTTTCGCTTTATTTTTTGTATTTACTATGTAAAATTATTTTATCAGCAAAAAATGGAGTACTGCTACCTATTTTGGCTACCACAAGTGTAAATGTTAGTACTATAGGTACAATGAATAGCAGATTGGTAAAAAACCAAACCAAAACAACAAAAATAACCCCACTTTATAATAAAATGAGGGTATTGTTTGTGATGGAGAGTGCATTTTTCCTCATTTGGATTTATCAATGTGGCAGTTCTTTCACTATGGAATTCTTAAAGTAATGCAATCAAAGTTTCTAGGTTACAAAATACTTTCAGGAAAGAATAGAGTTCATTTTGCAAATAAAAGCCAAAGCACTAACTTTCTTTTGTATTGTTCTAATTTAATTCAAATTTGTTTTTTAAATACTCAGCTTCTTACTGCATGAGTACAGAACTGATAGTTTGTACTTGAACAGTTCTTAAAAGCCTGCTGTAATACACAAGTAGATTCACAGACAACTCAATTGTCTGTGACTGAATCATCTAGGCTATGGATTAATCAGGCCATGCCTTCCCCCCGAGTTCCCCAGCTGCACAATGTGACAGAGTGCATCGTGCTCACGTATAGCTCCAATCTGCTCACAGCTATCTATAGTTTGCTCATGTTTTCTACAGATATCTCTTACAAGGTTTTTCAGAGATAAATAATATATTTGCACAGCCTAGACCACCACTGTTTAATATTAGCTAGGTTTTTGCTTCATCTGTTTTTTCTTATACACAAACTTTGTGAAATGGTGTACTAATCAAGCGCAGACTTTTCTTATTGTGTGGTGATAATCACCTTTCTCCTTTAGATAGAAAAATGCCAAAATGTTCTGAGTTGTGTTAAGATAAAAGGTAGATCATTTTGATTTTAAAAAGGAGGCAACTCTTAATAATTCTATAATAGAAAGTAAGATGGTAAAATCAGGTGCATTGCCCTAAGTAAGTATTCAGGCAGTACTCTCTGGTATTTTTGAAATGTGGTAGTTTTTCTCCACTCCTGGCAGAGAATTATTCTCTAAGGCGATTATTCATCAAGGTACTAACTGTGACTAGCTATAAATGTGTGAATAATTCCTCTGACTTTTACAAAAATATCTAGAAAATAATCCTGGTTAATTGCTCTCTGAAAGTTTCAAGAGTAAGACTTTTTATAGTGTCTCTTTTACTTTCAAAATTTTCCTATGGGTGTTGAACAGGAGACATTACTGCTGACATCATATCATGCTTCTTGGTGTTATTAGTGCTTGAATTTGCATATTTTCTTAGCTGTTACAGACATTTAGTCTCATTTCTTTCCCCAGTGTCTAATAGATTGGATGTAAGTGAAAATGATCTGGCTACTCCTCTGTCTAGAATTGGTGGGTGCTGACCCTTGGGGTAGAAGGGAAGCTGATGGGAGGAATATGCTTGAAAGAATGAGTGTCTTGTGGAGGCTGTGTCTGGGCCAATATGTACCCCTCACTACCGCCAGAGAGTAAGAAACTCTCTCCCATTCCTGCTTCTGAGATCCCAGGGGCCTTAGTGGCCGCTAGAACATTTGATGAGTTTTGATACAGTGATTCTTTGGGTCAAAATGGAAAGTTTTTCTTATCTTTTCAGTCGTCAGCCAGCATTTGGAGGAGCAGCAAGTGATTGGCTGGGCTTTTTCCTCTGCTCTGTGATTCCCCTTCTCTTTGTCCTCCCTCTGTCTCTGGAAGATAAGAACTGAGGGGTTCACATTACTTGAGATGATAGTGGGGAGAGCAGAAACACCTGGATCTACTGCACTTCTCTCATGTTAGCATCTTTTTCTGTAGCCAACTTGAGGGCAGGTGGATTGCCTTTCCTAGCTCAGCAGTCTTCTGGAACCAACGTTTGGTTCTCAGCAAACAATATTATCAGTCAGTTTATTACCATGTAATTGTCATGTCTTCTTTCTCAGTAGACCCCAAAGAATGCTTGGGAAATGCTGCTATTTCCAGTACAGTTGCCGTATCAGAATATTAGCAAAACCAAAGACTTCTGTAATTGGGAATAGTATGAATGTGTCCTGGTTTCAACTGGGATAGAGTTAATTGTCTTCCTAGTAGCTGATACGGTGCTATGTTTTGAGTTCAGTATGAGAAGAATGTTGATAACACTGATGTTATCAGTTGTTGCAAAGTCATGTTTAGTCTAAAGTCAAGGATTTTTCAGCTTCTCATGCCCAGCCAGCGAGAAGGCTGGAGGGGGAAAAGAAGTTGGGAGGGGACACAGCCAGGGCAGCTGACCCAAACTGGCCAACGGGGTATTCCATACCATGGGACGTCACATCTAGTATATAAACTGGGGGGAGTGGGGGTGGGGATCGCTGTCAGGGACTAACTGGGTGTCGATCAGTGGGTAGTGAGCAATTGCACTGTGCATCATGTATACATTCCAATCCTTTTATTATCACTGTTGTCATTTTGTTAGTGTTCATTATCATTATTAGTTTCTTCCTTGCTGTCCTATTAAACCATTCTTATCTCAACCCATGAGTTTTACTTCTTTTCCCGATTCTCTCCCCCATCCCACTGGGGGGGTGGGGAGTGAGTGAGCGGCGGCGTGGTTCTTAGTTGCTGGCTGGGGTTAAACCACGACAGAATGTTTCCTGCTTGCACAGACAAATCCACTGGAGGTGAGATGCCATTTTGCATGTGTAAGCATTTCTGTAATACTAAGGCCACGACTCACTTGAAGGGGCTGTCTCCGCAAGAAGTCAAACTGAGTTTTGAGTAGGCTGTGGTCCCTGGGATAGTCTGTGCTAGAGCATTTCTTTTATTTTCCCTTGCTACTCATATATGTGGCTGGGCAAGCACCCCTTGTTTGTCTCCTTCAGACGAAAGCATCCCTAGGGGCTGTATTTTCAGGAAGGAAATGTGCTGGCAGGCCAATCTGAAAGTAGAAAGTGGCATAGTCCAGTGAGTTATAGTGGCTTTTGGACACAGAGTACCTGATTCTCCCTTTCTTTTTTTTAATCACAAGATTCAAAATATAGCATGCCTAATCTATTGCAGTTTACTCAATTTTGACCTCTCTGTGATTCTAAAAGGGGAAATACTAGAGTAAATTAGGGAATTTCCTTTCCTTTCTGACCTGAAATGTATGTTTCTTTGATTAGACTTAGAATGTGGCAAGAAATTCTGTACCAGCTCCCAGGGCTTGCTTTTAATCTGTATACTCTGCCAGTACTAGGGTTTTTATTCATATTTAGAAAGTTTGCCTCCAGCAGTACTAAAATGTGCATCAGAGGACAACAGTTGTTTACTGTGTTTGAACTGAAGAATCTCACCCAGGAGATCTCATTCACTTGAAGTTTACATCTCTCAATCTCGACTTGCAGAAAGAGATCGATGAATAACAATTGTCATTTCAGAGTTGCACCTCTCCAATTATTTATTTGGTTGTGCGTCTTCCCAGATGTACACGTAATTGGATCAGACAATAAAAACCAGATTGCAGGTTTTTAATGACAGCAAGCTCATACCTCTTTATAATAAAAAAAAAAAAAACCAAACAAAAAATAAACACACATATCCATCTGTAAAATGATAATGACACAAGAGCTCTCCCTCCCCACCAAAAACAGTTAAAGTTAATTTATCTACTTTAAGAAACTACATTATATTCAGCAGACAGCTGACAGGTTACCCTTGGGAAGATACATGTTTGGACATGACTCAAGTTTTGGTTTTGTTTTTTTTTACCTCAAGCTGGCAGAAGCTACAAGTGTCACCCATACTAAAGCTGGCGAGTATTGAAGATGATGTTGAGTCTCCCTGAGAGAGTTGCATCTACATTTGCTGCTCTCAGTGCACCTTCTGGCAGCCAGTCTGAGCTGCTGACTCCAGACACTTCTAAAACGGTGGGTGCAAAGATGTAAAAAATCAGCAGCAGCAGCAAAACTTAGAAATCTGTTACTACAGGATAGTCTTGGGAATCTGGAAGAGGGATCCTCCTCTAAAGGCTGCCATGACCACTGCAAGCACATAACTCCAGTCCATAGAGTTTTAAAATAGGAAAGAATAGCCCTCAGTATTTCTAGGTAGTGAGCTGTTTTCCCAGAATACCTTCCCAAATGACTGGAGCATTAAAGCTTTTCTGGCCTCATCTCTTCTTTTCTTGGCCACAGAAATCAGATGAAGAGAAAATTAAAGGAAAAATTATGCCAGTATTCCTAACATTTCTTTCTCTGTGAAAAGAAGTGTTTTCTTGTTTTATCATCTGTAATGAATTTGTGTATTGTGTTTTCCTCTGCATCAAGGTTTCAGGAGAAAAAAAGCTTTTAAAAAAACTAATTAAAAGATAGTGTGAAACAGTTTGGAGAATAATCCTTTCCTGCTTGTGCTTAGAAATACAATAAGAACAACTGTAAAACATTTATAATGGCTCTTTTAATAATACGTGTAAATAAAATCCACATAATCAAAACTTTAATGCTGAGAAGTCTTACCCTCAACTATGTGTGGAAAGGGCAGTAATGTTCAAGAAAATAATCAATCAAATCTCAGCTATGTGTTTTTAGGACATTTGTCCATTTCCTTGTGAGAATTCCTTTCATTAGTAGGCCTAACCTATTAAACCTTCAAAAAAGTGTTGGCTATAAGAATTATAGAGAAGGGAAGGAAGTGTTTAAATTCCATTCATTTAAACTTCATTGCTTAGATATTGCTAGTGAATTACAAGGAAGAATTTACCCTGTGCCTTGAGTATGTTATGTGTATGAAGAGTGGACTGATATCCAAGCAATAAAAAAAGCATTGCAGTACGAGGATCAGTGACAATGTTGCTATGCCTGCATTGTGGTGCCAAATTAAGGATAAGTCACATTTTAAAATATGACTTATGGTGGTTCAATTCATTCTTGAATTCCCTGTTAACTAATTACTTCTACCATATTGTCAGACAGGTGGAGGTGTTTTGGAGTCTAAGGCACCAGTCTTCAGTTGTTGGTGTTAAATGTTTCATTGTTAGCAGCTGGTAAGGTTGCCTATGTTGTTCATTAAACATCACTTCCAATCTGAATGCAGCCGTTGAAAATCCAGAAATAGAAAAACTGTGCTTTCTTTCTCTTCCTCCCAGCTATTACATTTTTATTTACTTAAAACTTTGATAGTATCAAGATGTGCTGTTTCCTAGTAACTGTACTTACATTGCACTTAAATTACTGATTTCTGTGATGAGTATAGTGAGCCAGTTACCTGAAGAACAAGAGTTAGTAAAAGCATTCAAAGCATATTAGGTTTTCATATTTTTTATTCTTGTTAGAGTTATGGCAAAAGAAATATCTTATTTCTCATTCATTTCTCTTTCTCCTTCTCCTCCTTTACTTAAATATTAGACGAGTCCAGTCTCTTACAACATAGTATGGGTCTTAATGAAATTCTTGCATCCTAGCATAGCTATATGGCCAATATGTGACCACATTGCTCTGATTTAGTACAGAGCCTTCCCAATAATTCTAGTCCTCCGAAACAGGTAAGTCATTTAATGTAATGCGAGGGCTTGTTGAATATTCTGGTAAATCATTGTTCTTTCCTAAGGATAGGGATGAACATGAAAATGTTTTTGTAGATTAGGGCCATGCAGACCTCCAAACCGAACTAGGGTAGCCCTCCATTCTGCAGTTTGCCCCTGCAGCTCTTCCAGACTGCCTTAACGTCTCACCAGTCCCTTGTAAAACCTCCCCCTCAGATGTTTGTTTTTACCACTTTGTGAGCCTGGTTTTTTTGTTTTCCATTACACTTATCACTGACCTGAAATAGGGAAACATACTGAAAAAAAGTCTTTTTTTCTCTGAAAATATTTTAAGCACGAGTCTTCATAAGCATGTATGTGGGCAAAAAAGCAAGGGGAATGTAGACTCAACCGCTACAAACATTGCAGATCCTTCCCAATCAGAGACCAGATATATCACCTGGGGGCAGTTGTGGTTGTGCTGATAGATGATCTCTTTATACCTACTGGCAAAAGTCAGATTTCCATGGCAACACTAGGCTTTGTCACCAAGGTGTGATTGAACCAAAAGTGCCAAAACCCATTGTACCACTGTAAACCATTGTCTAGCCACTGTGGGTGGAATCTTAACTTGACACTGTGATTTCCTTCTGGACAAGAAAATAGCAAAGGTTGTCTATCACTTCTCTCAGCCTTGATTCTTTTGCAGAGTACAAAATGACAATGAGGTCTAGGATCTCTTGGTTAGGGCTAAAAGCAAAAGAAATCTCAGAGTTACAGCTGGAGTGGGGCTGGAAAAGGACTACCAAATATTCCTCTGAGGAATTTTTTACCTGAGGAAGAGCTTGGCTGCCTGTTCTAGGCTCAGCTTCAAGTAATCTGTTCTCCCTCCAATGTAATGTGATTTCATATTACATTGGAAGGTGCTTCAGCTGAAATGGGAGTACTCAGTAGCAAGCGAATATTTGTATTGTTATGGGTTCTCAGATATCATTCAGCTATTCCCATACCTGAAAGAAACTGGCCATTTAACTTGAGTTCACTGCATGCTTTGGAGAGGACGTGGATATAGGAAAAAAGAATCCTTAACCAGTTAATTTGTCAAAAGCATCTTCTCCTATCATGATCTCAGTATGTTGTAACAGTCTAAGCAAGGGCAAGAAACATCTTCTATCCCTGACTAGCCTTGACAGAGGATAGGCATGGTAGATAAACTTCTATCTCCTCAAAACTAGCCATAGCAATGTGATTTGCCTGGGAAGAAACAGGGAAACCCTTAAGAAAGTTTGCAAAAAAGATGTTAGCAGCATCTTGCCATTCTGCTAGCTGTCAGTGTGAACAACCTTTTTCTAATCCTCTGAACTGGGTTTTGCCCAGATCTCACTGCCCTTTCCCATGATGCAGTCACTGGACTGCATGCAATACTATTCTGAAACTTGGCAGTAAAATTTCAGGTGTTCATTTGGCACTGTCTTTGCAGGGGTAAGCTCAGAAACCCCCTGCCCTGGCAGCTTAGGAAGGGTTTAATGCAATGCATGGACCTCTTTACAGGCCTTTTCTCAGCTGAAAAAAAGAAATAGCTATTTGACCTACTAATGTTCCCTTCACATCAACCCCTGAGAGGATTCTTCAGAAAGAGAGTAGCATGGAGAGTGTCAGAGAAGCTACCATCATACACTTGATTCACTTTGTATATTGCACTTGAAGACTATGGCAACTGAGAGTTCTGAAATGTGTAGATGAGTAGAAGGGAGAACTGAAAATCCAGAGGCTAAGGCTTTTCTACAAAGTATTTCCACTGCCTCTTTGTGAGTGTTGTTTGGCATTCTGATTCCAGAACGCCTGGTGGTTCCATAGCCCCAGTGATGACCTCTTTGTTTTGCCCCAAACCTCTTTTTCTAAGAAATGCTGCAGCATTTTGCGATTTGGAATGTGTTTCAGTAAGGTAAGCAATAAATTTTTAGGATAAATTGTTTGTTATGAAGACATTGAAGGGGAAAAACCTATACAGTGAAGTATGTAAGTAGAGCATCTAGCGCTAATTGTGCTTTGGGTGTGCGAGATAATGGCCTATGTTTCGGTGGTAATAAAAAATGTACTATTAAGTTCTCTGAACCCATTGCAATGTGATAGAAAACAGCAAATGATGAAACAGTGCTTTAAGGGGAGCTTACACATTCAGGGAGCATAAAATAAACATATTAAAATAGAAAAAAACTCTGATTTCAAGTACTTATTGTTTTATCACTTCCATCATGGGTATAGGATAAAAGAAAACTCCTACTTGCTTGTTAGAAGAAGAAAGCTCCTACTTGAAGTTTTTACTTGGCAGATGTCAGTTGAAAGCTCTGCTATGGAATATGCTGCAATGTCAGACTCTGTTGGGTAATTTTAGACAAATGTGTCATGTGTGACATGGAAATATGGCATGCTGTACATTAGTGATTTCCCAAGTGTTTGGATCAGGTAGTAATGTGCTGAGAAAGTGCTCTTTATCTCTCCACACTGTGTACTTGTATAGCAGTGGGGAAAGGCTTTTGGTAGAAATTACTTTAGTCAGAAAAAGAATCCATTTACAATATGTGCCTTCTAACATCTTTCAGACAATGCATTGTATTAAAGAGGCATTTTTTGATTAATGTTTTATAAACATTTTTCAGCATGACAGCTTAAAGTCCCTGTAAAATTGTAAATGCGTGCATAGTGCTCACTTCCATAAAGTCAAATGCCATCTCATAAAGTCTAGTTGGATCCTGTCAGTGACAGTGACACAGAATCAGTACCTTGGAGCATTAAAATTAATTTGCTTCATTTATATTACTGCAGTGATAGCTAGATGAAAAGAGTCCTATATTTAAATTCTCTTAAAAATACCTTCAAATCTTTTAGGATTTTTTATTATTATTATTTTACAGATAACTAAATGTAGTGAAGTACAGCATAATATTTTCATGGGCCTTTTAAGAAGGTGACTATGAAATGTGAAGTAGCAAAGGGGAAAAGGGAGGATGTGGGAGGTTATACTGGGTGCAAAGCTGGAGGAAGGATAAATAGCTTTCAGTTGTGCAGGCTACTGGAGAAACAGTGGCCTTTGACCAGGGCAGATAAACTACAGCCTTGGAGCCAAACTGGAATACCCTGGAGCAATGGAGAGCAAACAGGGCTTTCCCATACCAGACTGTAAGAGCAGTCCTCTCACTCTTCCTTGCCGTTGTTGAAGGTCACAGATAATAGCTTTTCTCTTGGTAGCTCTTCCTCAGGTTTGCAAAGTTCTTACATGGAATGGGCTGAGTGAGAACGCAAACAGGGAGAAAAAGGAAACGTGCTGCATATCACAAGCCTAACTCACTTTTCTCAGTTGCAGTGGGACTGTGATTTTCTTGCCCACTGCGCTTAGTGGAGTTTAGTGATTTTAGTGGAAGTACCCAAAATTTACACTGCTGCAAGTGAGCAGAATCAAAGGCTAGAAGCATGGGAGTGGAGAAAAGGAGGAAGAAGGAGGAAGGGAGAAAATACAAACAGGAAAAGAAAAAGAACCTCTGAATACCTGAGCTAAAGAGCAAGGAGGAAGATGGGAACACAGGGCAGCACTAGTAAGAGAAACATAGGCAAACAAAGAGGGAAATCCAGGGTAAAAAGCTAGGAATACCAAAATCTTGTTTGTACGGGATGATCTCAGTGCTTCCTTCCTTCTACTACAGATCTCTGTAGTCTCAGTCATGTGAGGTGCTGTTTTCTCACCCAGCTGGGTACCACGTTTCTTCTTTCTCTGGAGGAGGATGGGATACAACCCTGACTTGAGCCTGTCACAGTGTTTGGTCAGCTCTCATCCAGGGCTTGGACAGACAATGATGTAACAAGGCTGTTTAAAAGATTTTGGCAACTCAACAGTTTGTTACACCCCTTCTTTGAGTAAAGCTGCCCAAGTTGGCACCAAACCACAGAGGAGCACTTTGTCATTCAGTTCTCATGATACTAGTGAGTAAGGGTGTTTGGCAGAGGAGTTGAACCAAGCTGCTGGAAGCCTATAACTTAACCTTCAGACCATGGCAGCAGTCTTAAAACTTAACGAAAAGATTTTCTATATAAACTGATAATGCTAATGTTTCTCCTCCAGTGTCAATCAAGATGAAGACCCATAGAAGTCAGTCCAATTACCCTGAAATGCAGATAAGCAATATTAATGGTTCTGTGAAAACAAAATGAAAAATCCTTATAGGCATTATTCTTTATACATGTGAATGCAGCCTTAATGCTCCAGATGGCAAATAAATACCCTAGTGGTATTGGAGGGTGGGGGAAGGGAGGAGCTGCTTTGTACTTTGAGGAAACTTAACACTAAAGTAGTGATCTGGGGTTTAATATATGTGATTTGATCCTGTGCAAAATTTTATTTATCTTGCACTTAGTGTAGCTATCATACTCCATTAGCACTGGAAGCAATATGCTATAAAGGATGAGGAAAAGAGGAGCAGGCAGCCCAAAATAAAGATGATCATATCCATTTTGGTTAGCACCTTCAGTCCTTGCTATCTATCTGAAAGATTTAAACTCATCTCAGTCACTTTATTAGTTTTGTTGTAGCCACACCTGTTCATGTCACTACACTTTCAGTGTTTCTGTTACAGCTTCTCTTGGTGCTAGTTCATAATCTCATCTTGAAAATGCATTATGGGCTAAAATTGAGCATACAGCATTGGCCCAGGCATTATAATGTCACTTTTCTTCCTTTGGTTGGGATTTGGTTTTCATTTTGTTTGGGTTTTTTTCCAAGTATTTTATATATATATTTAAAAAAATACAGGTGTGGGGTTTTTTTTTAAGAGAGGGAAAAGTAACTGTTATAATATATTTTTCCTAATTAGGAATTTGCATGAGTTTTATGTATTTGGAGACATTAGCAGCCATACTAATGCTTGCAGTTACTATGTATTGCTACAAAAAAGTTTAGACAAATTTTTGAAAATAAATAAAACCTATGCTGTTTTGTTTAGCTTTGTATTTGTATTTGTATTACTGACACAAGCATTTGTGACTAGCTGTGGATCTCTGTCATGAAATATTTTCTGAGAGAGTTGCATACTGGCAAAGTTGGGGATTATAAAAATCAGAAAGTGCATAAGAAGGCAACAGGGCTTTTTCCTTCCATTGAACTAATGCTTACCTGCAAAAATGATTACTATTTCTGCTTTTCACCAGTTAGTGGTAAATAACAGGAACTTTAATTGCACATTAGTAACTTAACAGGAACCTGTTGTTGTGACATGTATTTAAATAAGCTGTGAATTAAGAACCTCTTTCCACCCAGTGATCTAATTATATTGTCACACTAATTATAGTGTTTTGTATTTATATTTGACAACTTTAATTTTCTTTTCCTAGTTTACTGAAATAGCTTTCCTCTAGAGAATTTATCTTTTAGGCCGGAATTTCTCTTCTTCATAAAATGTACAGTAATTTAAAGCATGTCTAAGTCACTTTGGATCCATTCTGTTCACATCTCTGCCATTAGTCTTCTGTGTGATCTTAGGCTAGTCATTTTAGTGTTCTCTGATTCTCTGTAGGAATCCTGTTCAGCTTACTAAAGTGTTTTTGGATCTATGGATGAAATTGCACTACCAAAACACCAGGTACTGTCTTATGAACATAAATATAGCATGTTCATAGCTTGGAACTCTAGTTTATTTTTCTGTGGTTACAGAACAGAAAAGGTCCCACAAGGGTCAAGTTGAGACTTGGAAACAGGCAATAAAACCTTTATCTGTTTACAAAAACAGTATGATGGGCATTTGAAGTAAATTACAATCCTTAATATAATGCAAATGCCCATTTAATTTCTATCCAAATAGTATCTATTCCCAAGCCCCAGAAATTACTGTTAATAATAAGCAGCCCTATTGTGTGATAGGTCCACGATGTTATTCTGAAGGTAATTATAATACTGAAATTAAACAATGCAAGCCTTTAGCTATTTGATTTAATCTTTCCCTGGAAATATCCACGTAAGTAAAGGCTAGTAGTACATGGATGCGAATGGTAGTGGTGTAATGTGATGAAGTTAATCAAAATAATTACAAGAAGTAGTGCTGTGGAAATACGAAGTTTTCAGCAAGTCTAGACGTGTCAGCAATAGTGGGGGACTGGTGGAGTGGTAGTATTCAACAAATAAGCTGTCTCCTCACATAGGGAGGATGTAACTTTCATTAAGGGAAACCTGAAAGGGTGTTGAGAACAGGAATTTATCTGAGGCATTGAGAAAAGATTACGTAAACATGGCAACTTTGGCTGATCTGAAACATCTAATGGGGGAATGGAGAGCATGTGGCACAAAGCTCAGCTTTTTGCTATTGCTAAGAGAGGAGACACACAGATAAGCTCTGTGAAAACTGTGTGTAGTCTGCTTCTCTGCAAGGTTGATGCTGACAGAAAATTCCTAGAATGACATTTAAGATGAGGGACAAAATAAGGTATGTTCTCAGGGGGCTTCTGAGGAATCGCAGCTGCTCTTGCTGGTGACTGTGCAAATGTCTGGTCAAGCAAGACAGAGATGGTTGCAAGTTTGTCCTACACCTGTGCTTTTTGGAGCATGGTAGCTCCAAGTTCCAAGATTTAAGCAGGTAATTTTGAACAGTAACATGTTCAAAGTAAACATAATTGGTTTCATTACTGCAAGACTAAATCGAATTTAATTTTACATATCACATCATCAAGTGGGAAGATTATGCATGGAGATGTCTAATAGAATTAGCACTGTTGAGTGCAAATTCAAGCTCTTAGGAAAAATGGCCGATCTCTAGCTCTTAACACGCACTTCTTCCGGCATCTAGCAACTTCTGTACTCCAGCAGCTCCCTAACTCTTCAATAGGCATGACCACTTCATATTGCTCACTCAGTTCACTAAACCTTTTCTGTCTCATGCTGTATTTCTTCTGAAGCATACAGGTAGAGCAGAGAGTTTTGTTCTCTAACACAGGAGCATTCACCTGCAGAGTACTTGGCACTCTACCTTGACTGCATGAATCAGTCTAAGCCGGGAAGGCTGTCATTTGGATACTCACCAACTGACAGGGAGTATGCCAGTAAAATGCAATCCTTCTCCAGTGGTGAACAGGCTGAAGAAAGGTTACAAGCAGGAGTTGGGCAGGTTGGATGGAGGACAACCATGAAAACATGAAACAGAGCACAGTGAGAGGAAGTAGCAAATAATCAGTATAGAACTATGCTCAGCAACCAAACAGTCATGCTATAGCAGAATGTATTTTATATCAAGTCTTCAGCAGGAGTTTGACAGCTATTAGCATAATTAGAAAAGATCTTTTATGGCATTCCCCTACTCCTTCCTTTCTGCCACAGAACTTTCTCTGCCGTGTATCTTTTTGTTGTTGTTGTTCATGTTCTTGCTGGTTTGTTTGGTTTTTTTTTTTATATAAAACTTCTGAGCCTTCATTTTGTTTCTTTTGTTTTGGTTTTTTTTTTTGTGAAATGTCAATGCAACATAAAATTCTGAGGTGAGAGTCTGTCTTCTGTTTTTCTGCCTGCAGGGATTCCAATGCTGAAGATAGTATTTGCGGGTTATGAGCACCTGTCCTTAATTTCCGTCCCCTTGCTCATCTATCACCCTGCTCAGATTCTTCTTGGCAGTCTGTTGGTACCAACAATAAAGTCTTGGATGGTTTCTAGGCAAAAGGTAAGAACTGCTGGTTTTGATTTATAATGGAAAGTGTGCTATGAGTCAAAAAATACCTAAACACATCTTAAACTCCTCAGGTTCCTTCTTGGAGATCCCATGGTAGGGATTTTCCTGTTTCTTTACTTCCTTTATGACAGTGATAGTCACAGTAGTATCAAAATAAAAATGCTGAGCCTCATCCCCCTTGTCTCTGAAAAGGTTCAAAGCTTGACGTTAGACCTCTATGGTTAGTTCACATTATGAATTCGGGTTACGCCCAATAAGAATGGCTCTGTCTTTAGCTGTTAATCACAGCTTTGGATCTCCCTTATGGAGAATTGACAAAGATCTGTCTACTGGCATAGGAGGTGGGGAAACCAGGTAAAATGAGGGCACTTTCTGAATTGAATTGAAGCAATGTGAAAACTTTTTAATTTATTTTCTTTGGGTCACCCTTCACAACAGCAAGAAGTCTACAGGAGTCTGATGCATCACATTTCATGCCAAAATTATGGCATGGGATGGCTCGTAGGATTATAGACTATAAGCTAGAGGTTTTTGCATTGACATCACTGATTCACATTATGCTTATTTCAGTACAAATTTGAAGCTATTGACATCTGATAGCCATTCTGTGATCTATATGAAATAATTGCAATGGTTTTAGTCAGGTTATCAGAACAGTATTAACCACCTTGCAGAAAGCTAGTCAGTGCAACTGATATTAATGCTGTGTTTAATGTTCTGAGATAATAAGGATCAAGAAGCTGTGGCAACTGAAGCAGTCTTTGACAGCCATTTTAGGTGAAGATTGAGACCTGCTGTGGGAAGCCCAGTGCCACCAGTACCCTGCATTCTCCACTTGTCAGTGGAGAATTTTTTTGGTAACTTCCATGTTTCAAATTTTCAGCAAAACCCAGCAGGCTGCCATTTTACCAGCTTCACTCCACTAAAGTCACCTTGCTAACTTGAATGCTAGAATTCCCCAAATCAGTGATTTTAACGTGGCTCCACTTTTGGTTACCTGAACTGTAAAAAGCAGGAAAACTCTTCAGTTTTCAGGAACTGAGTCCAGAAATCAGACCTGTTAAGATACACTTATCTTAGCATCTGAAAATGGAAATTTGACAATCATATGTCATTTCTCCATCAGTCTGAAAGTCATGATTTTTTTCAAACCAGAAATTATCAGGAGACATCACAGGTTGCGTAAAGAAAATTCCATGCTATTCCTGCAGAAAGATAGCCTGAAGTTGACACTACTGGTGACAGAATGATCCCTGCAATACTGGCTTCTCTTCAGCATCTAACTGCTCTCTGCTGCCAAGACCAGGAGTGGGGCCGGAGCTCATCCAGACCTCCCTGATCCCTCAGGGGTGGTAATGGCCTTTAGGGGCTGCTGTCAGTTGCTGCAAGTTAACACAGCCTTTGAACAGGGCATCAAAAAGTCAACCAGTACTGGAGAGATTTAGAGCTCACCAGCACTAGTTTCTTATTCATTAAGCATCAAATAAACCTCCTGTGCTAATCAGACTGTAATGCTACCATAGAACCACTTTGGGGGATTGTTGTTCTGTTGCAGCAGTTTCTTCAGTTGGTCTTCTGTATTATTCACAAATGTTATTTTAATTACTCTTTGAAAAAAATCATTGAGGTTGGGTCTGGTACAGTTGCAATAAGTATAATAGAAGTGAATGTTGTGACTGGATAATGGTCTCCCGCTTTGAAAATAAACATGTCATCATCACCCTTGATGTTTATTTTCTATAAACACCTTGGCTTCATTTTGGCATATCTCTTGCAGGGGAAGACGGTTATCCAGTCACAGTACTCAACTGCAGTGACATCCTTACTTAATTATGATAGTACATGTGATCTGGTTGTATGAAATTGAATTTAAATATTTAGAGGTTCATCTACACTAAGGTATTTCTAGTTTGTAAATATGGCAGCAGAATCTGCCAAACTACAAAGTTAAAAAATTGTTTCCCCAAACAAAATGCAGAATGATGTCTCTCTCCAAAGTCTCTTGCTTGAATAATATCCAAAAGACTAATCTCAAGTGGCTAGATTTAACAATAGTTAAATGCTGGTGTTTCTGAAAGCTGGTGTTTCTGAGGGGAATAGAGCCTATTTATTTTTAAAGGTTTGGATTTTTTTAAGGGTTTACATTTGTGCTGGAGCATTTTTCAAGCAGTGCTTACAGGCTTTAAATATACAATATTAAAGGTTAATATCTACAATAAGAAGACCCTTCAGACATCTCTCAGACTGAAAATTGCTTGTTTAGCTAACCCTCCAGAAATGAGAAGTCTCTTGCTCGACAGGCAAATGCCAGTCTGTCAGGGTACTTCACCCAAAAGGCTAAGGAAAACAGAGGTTCCAAATTTGGGGAATTTGTAAATTTCATTAATTTCACTCTCATTCAGGCCAATTTGTCCTGCACAAGAAAGCACTGAGCTTTTTTGTTGCAGAGCACACCAACAACAGGCATCCTTCACCGTGACCACATCAGTATACAGGAGCAGCTGAAAACCTAAGACCTTTTAAGCCTGTCACATTCGCCTCCTAAGTTAGAAAGGCTGCTGCCTGCCAAACTAGAAGCACGATCACCTATCATTTCAGTTGCACTTGTGTCACACACTAAATAAATAGTTCAGCTACCATAGTTGGCCAACCCTGCAGGGAACACAGAGCTGGACCCTGCCATCAAATAAAGGCATGTGGTTTCTCTCCTCCTCAGTAAGAGCAGACTAGAGCTACAAAGACATCAGGTGTCCCCTGGCATAAGATCACCTCTGGACTGATGGATTTTGGCTTATTCTTACCTTTTCTCAGAAAGGAAGGTATAAACATCAGAGGTGTGTGACATCCACCACTGCAGCAGTGACAGTACTCTGACCAGGCTTCGAGCCACATGGAAGGAAGCCAGGGAACACAAAGGTGTTGGCAGAAGTTTTCTTCGCAGTCTTTCCCTAAGTGGGTCAGAAGCTCTTGTATCTGTGCCACGAGTGGTTTGAGTGGAGTCCAAATAGTTGCTTTCTAAAAGACACCTGAGACCCACCTCCGCTTCCTTCACTGGCACTGTAGCCATATTCCTTGTGGTTCCTCTGTTAAGGCTATCTGTGTAGGAGGAGGTTGTGATGCACTATCAGAGATAAAAACGTCATCGCAGAACACAGTGGCCTGTCAGCTGTGTGCTGACTCCTCACTTGGCCTCCCAGAAGTACATGCAGCATCTTGTTGCCCCTTATAAAGAAAAGCCTTGTCGTGTGCTGTTGGTTGTCTTTTAAGAACATAAAAAAGTGACTGTTTTGTTTGCTGTTCACAGGCACTGAAGTTAACCAGGCAGCCCAAAGCACCCGTGAAGGTATAATTATGGAGACGGCCTGTGTCACAGTGAATGTATATATGTACTATACTGTACACACAGACAATTGAGACAACTGGGTATTTGTGAATGTTGCTTCAGTGCATATTTTATTTTTATATATATATATATTAAAAAGATACCTGTTAAGTGCCTTACAGATGCATTTTTGGCAAAAGCATTGTTTCAGGAAGCCACTTTGTTGGTTACTGCAAAAGGTTGTACAGTATTTTGGAGTCCTTTAGTTTTTATTTTTCTAACTGAGTGAATGGTCATGACTACCAGCTGTTTCTTCTATTGCCCCTGCTTTGAAGCCAGGTGCACCAGCTGTAAGTCTCTGTTTTAAACTAGCCAAAATGACCAGAAGCCTATCCCACTGCTGGCTTACCCCGGGGAAGAGCTTTCTGAAGGCTTTTTTCAAGATTGACTTGAATTTCTGTGTGACTCTGTTACACTCCCTAGTCATATGACTGTGACATGCCTTTTTCTTCTGAGTTTGTGTATACTCAGCATGGGGCCATCCATTGGATAGAAGCTGAGAAACATGAATTATTTGCATTTGTTGACACAGTTGTCTAGACATTCCTTCAAAGTTAATGGTTGCTCAAGAATATTCTTTCAATTCCATTGTATGATATTGTGCCATTGTATATCTTAAATGCCTCATAAGCTTCTTCAAAGAAATGGTCTGGTGCTTGGGTTATGAGTGAAGTATTTGTGTTTGCAGCTAGGAGATCTTTTATAATTTACCCCTGAAGAACACAAATCTTTTTTTTTTTTTCCTTTTTCTTTTCCTTCCCCTGGTGCAATGCACGGAGATCTGCGGTGACAGAATTTAGGATGCTAATATTGAAACAGAGCCTTATTGTAGTAAGCCAACCTATGTTTTCTGTATTGCTGCATTGATAATGAATAATAGCTTGTGAGGACAAGAAAGCTGACAATTATTTTTTTCCAATTAAAAGGATCCTCACAGTAACAGAAATGCTATCTTAGCTAATTTGACAATCAGTCACAACTTTTTTTGAAAATAAAATGTTCCTCTTTTAATAAACTTATAGAAAAAAAAATACTATTTCTAAGAGGAGTGTTGAAGAGAAAGGAACACAGTCATATATTTAAACATACTGCCAGCACTGCATCTTGTCTGGGAGATTAAGACTTCAGAAGCATACTCTAGTCAGACTCTGAGGTGTACCCATCTGCAAAAACTGTGCTGGAGATTGTGCATTAAAACGTTAAAAGCAACGAAGGAAATAGGTCAAACTGGGATCGATATAAATGCAGAAGTTTCATGTGTGTTGTGGTTAACATTGCAGTTAATGGTGCAACTGAGTGCAAACACCTAGGAGGAGAGATCTTTAGCATCTTTAGGAGATAGATGTAAATTATCGTAGCTCTGATAAGGCTATAGCTATTTACACAAGCTAAAGATCTTTTGTATGAAAATAGGCATGTGAAATTCATATCCTTTTGCCTTAGTGAAAAAAACTGTGTTTGGTTTACTTAGTCTGTTATTCCTAGTCCGTTATTCCTGTAAACAACAGGAAAGCAATCTGTACCAATCATCGGTGCTTTACCTGATGGTCAGTCAGTGCAAGACTGCTCTGTTGCTGTCTGTATGAGAAACTACTGGGAGTTGACAGCGTCACCTTGTTCAGAATTGTCATCGCCAATAAAATGACCACGTAACGAAGGTACATGAGGTGGCAACAAGCTGAATTCTTTCATTCCCTGGAAGGGGGATCAAGCTCTGCACACTGAGCAGGCAGGAGGGCTGAGGGACACTGTCCACTGCCCGTGTCCCCCAGGGCTGTGCTCTCTTCTCGTTAGCCAGTGATGCAAAGGGCCGTGGGCAGCGAGCTCACAGTTTTGATCAGTGCATTCCTAGGTAGCATGGTCAGATCCACCAACAGGCCAACCTGCAAAGTAATTGGAGAGAACAGTGTGCGTGTTCTTGGGACCAAATTCAAGGTTCCCCCTCCTTAAAGATGCTAACTGGTAACTGGCTCCATGAGGGGAAAAATTCCTTTGTCTGGGCTTAAAAACCCTGCTTGCAGCGGGGAGTCCAGACTCAGGACAGGGTTTTTTGGTCCTGTTCCCATAAACCTGAACTTCCAGAGTATATAAGGACTTAATCCTAATCCCACTGAAATCAATGACTCTTTTTATTGGTTTTGATCGGCAAAGCGGCAGGCCCAGAAAGAGTGCTCGCTTATTTTAAATCTACAGGAAGAGTTCAGGCATACAGTAACTTAACTGTGGTTGTGTCAATGCTAAACAGTCAGAACACTGCAAGAACCCTTACTGAGCTACCTCTACGTACTGAATCTCCGACTTTCAGTGCATCCAACAACTTGCTTAAATTCCACTAAACACATTGTTTTTTCTTTGTGAAATTTTTTCTACATTTAAGAATATTTCAAACTGTTTTAAGATGGAGTTTTGTTAGCACCTTTACAAAGTCCTTGTTGATTGCTTGGGGCAGCCTAAATATTGTGTATGAGTGTTGGAGTTGTTGGTCTAAAGGGAATATAAAGCAAAACTGAAATACGTATTTTAAATCTGTACTTAATGAAACTTAATTATGCGTATCAATTCTGTTATGTTTAAAGACTGTTAAGATATTTGGTTTATGACTTGTTATTATCCTTATATGTCTTCAATAAACAGAATGGTTTTGCATTTAATTTTGTTACTAGGAAAACAAGATATAATTACTTATCCTCTAGGTCAACTTTTTTCATCTATTACCTATGTTTTGTTCTTTTGTGGGTAAGCTTTTAAACTGTTTGCTTGTTCTTTTAAAAAAAAAAATTAAGAATCCGTGAAATGTACAGAAATATTTCATGAACTAAACTTGGGGAAAGAAAGTCCTCAGAATACTGCAAATGACCATCAACTGAAAATTAATTCATTGAACACCATTTTTTCAGTAGAGGGTTAGAGCAGTGCTGAATCTTTTCAATGTCTTGGCTTTAAATTTAACTGAGAAATACCTGATATTGAACATCATCAGGCAAAACTGGTGGCAAAGGAGAACTTTGCCCATGTTAAAACATAAGGATTTTCATCATCATCAACACTTATTATCTTCTGCTTATCTATAATCCCATCTAATGATAGCAGAGGCAAAAAACACCCAAACAACAGAAGAGCACTTCAGAGGTCACAGGGAATCTTAGCACTTTGTGTTGAGTTACTCATTCTATTTCCCTCTTTGTGCACTAAATTGAGAAGCTTTTGATGACCCCAGTAATAGGTCCAAGATAAATCATTTTGTATGTAGTTAAAATTGTGGTTGTGTTTTTTCTTACAGATCCTTTAGTTAATGCAAATAGGTTATATAACAGAAAAGGCAGTCTCAGCAGAAGCTGCACAGTTGTGCTTGTTCACAGAGCAAAAACAGAGTAATCCAGCAGCTTGGTTTTACAGAAGTAGCTCCTTACATTATTCTGGCAGTCAGGAAAAGAGGAGCTGTTAGTTTTATTTGTGTATGGTTTTCTGTGGAAGTATCTTGACAGCAGGAGGTTAGAAGGCAAGATGAAATATTGTCTGTCTGCAAGCACATTTATGTATGTGCAAGTGCATACGTGCATAAGAGATGAGCAGTTATATATGTAGAAATCACTAGAAAGGACCAAGTCCCTGGTATACATTTTTTTGCAAGACTGCATATGGAGAAAGAGTTACTTTTTGGATGTTATTCTGACATTAAAAATGACATTTCAGACACTGAATTGTGTTTTGTATTGAATCATAATCTCATGCAGAACCTTTACAGCAGACAATCGCAACACTGTATTTGTAAACTGTAGACTATTTTGCACTTAAATAGATGTTGATGCATTTGGGAATTACAACACAGTAAAGGGCTAAATCATGGTTTCTCCATTTTGTTATAATCCAAATGCATTTATATTGCTATTATTATAAAGTGCCAGAAACACATACATTCCCTCACAAACACGTTAAATAGACAAGAGACTAAATTCTGCCCTTGGTTACACTTGCACATCTCCAGTGAAAGGGCTGTTAAGCTGCAGAGTGGTCTCCCTAGGGAAGCTGTTTGAAAAGCCCTGCCATTGTTCACGAGGAGAGTAAATGAGGAGTATTTTACTTTAGATTTGATGGCCTGCCCTTTCCAGCATCTAACAAACCAAATCTCTTTTGTCCCTATTTCTACGGGTAGCCCTGATCTCCCAGATGAAAACTACAGCATCATATCAGAACAATGTCAGAAGAGGGAGGTTGTCTCCTCTTTGCAATTTTCCTGCTTAAACCACGTTATCACTTGTGATCATTAGACTGTGACTTCTTTGAGGAGGCATTTTGAATTAAATTCTTCAAAGTTTATGGGTATGGTTCCTGAAAAATTCTCATTCAACAGAGGACACCCTGCAGGATGGTAAGTAATCTTCTGCAGTAGCATGGACAAGGACTGTCCACTGGCTTTAGATGTGCAGGACTAGAGAAAGTGATGCCAAGAACTGCAGGTGCGAGGCATTGCTACAGGCAGGTCTGCTTCATGCTGGCAGCTAAAGCTGTAGCAAAGGTCATGAAAGCAGCCTCTAAATTGTTCTCTTGCCAGAAAGGTGGAGAGTGAGATCTTCAGTGAGAAGTGAAATTAAATTTGTTAGTGATTAAAAGGACAAGAGAGATGTGTTGGAAGCAATTGGTGCCAATGAGGCCTCTCGGCTGCTCCCCTAAGCAAATTGCAGTCTCGGTGGAATATCAGCTTCTCAGTCCATCAAATTGCAGTAATCAAGTCTGGAGCTGATGGGAGCATGAGTCACCACTTAATTTTCTCATCAGCGGAGGCCAAGTTTTCAAAATATTTTTAGATGCATTTCCACAGAGGTTTCTGCCAGCTAGTGACCTATAGAGTGACAAGAAAATGAGCAATAGTTGCTGTTGAATCAGGCTCTGCTCCCTGCCACCTACCCTACTGACTGCAGTTTTGGGCAGAGAGGGCTGGTAGATCGAAGGCCTTTGTTGTTGTTACGCAGAAAAGAGCCCCACTGAGTTGATCCCAGCATGTGGATTTGTTAAGTAATAAAATAATCTGTTAATTCTTAGGCTATCTGGTAGGTTCAAATCAACCCAGACTCTGTGTTGCTAGCCCAGACCAGAAGCAGGCATGAGATTAAAAATTGATTGTGATCTCTGCACTGAAAGACAGCGGATACCCAACAGTTGTAGCACACAGAAGAGACCGTACATCTCCTGAGGTTCTGTGCTGGTGTGTATTGTCCGCTCTTTACCTGTGTTGAAAGTTGCCACCTGGCACCACCATTTTTCACCCAGTTAAGAAGAAACCTCTTTGGATAGCATTCTCTGTGGGTTGGCTCCATAACTGTAACAAAATCAAAGGCCTGCAGATGTTAGCGTGCTGATGTTAGTTCATGTCTAAGAGAAAACTTGCTATTTATAGTCAGTTTTCTTACAAAACTGTTCCAAATTCTAAGGGAATGGGCTGCCTCAAAGGAAAGACTATTTCACTGATAGAATTAAAAAAATTATGGAGGTCATGTGATAACTGGCCTTTTGCCAGAAGAATTGCAGGAAATAAAATTTTAGAGTCCCATGACAATAATTGGGTATGAAATTCTATTGACAAAAGCTTTTGCAGTTCTATGCTCCCTCCATTTCTTAGCATTGTGACTGCAGTCCTTTCCCATCAGTGTCCTTTGTCTGCTACACAGCCCATACCCAACAGGTTACAAAATTCTGTCTTATTTCCTGGTGCCTTCCCAGTGTAGTTTTGGCACTTCTTGTCAACAGTGTTTGATGAAATAAGTGATAAAATGTCTTTTTTTCCCTATCTTCAACCTAAATTCCCCATGTTCCCCCCCCCCCCCTTTTCTT
>JANZLQ010000007.1:21850842-21883526 GCA_026212715.1 Elanus axillaris | reverse complement strand
CCCCCCTTTTCTTTAACTTCTCCCAGTTAGCTGTCCCTAACTGATCCTGTTGCTGTCATCACGAAGATGATGCTCTCATCTGCTTGGAGAACATCTCCAAGAAGATGCTCTCTTCTTGGAGACCCCATCCCATAGCAGCACGATGGGGTAACTGACTGACAAACCAGAGCAGCTTTCCAAGATGCTGCTTGAGGAAGCAGAAGTCAGCTTTTTGTGCTGACACTGAAGAACTTTACCCAAACTGTGGTTCTTGTGTTCTTCTTTAGGACTCGCAGCTCCCCTGGATGGAAAGACCCACATGCACATGGGCCTGCAGCTCACCGCTGTATCCGTTATAGTCACTGTTGGTCCTTTGGGCAATCCCGTATTACTGCATGATGTGTTTTGCCGAGTTCTTCAGCGAATTCTCACTTGTTTTGTTCCATAATGTTGCTTTAAATTAGAGAAATTTGGGGAGAACCTCAATATTTTTCTTTATAAAAATGACAAAAAAACTTTTTTCAGTGAAATATTTTAGATCACTGTTTGAAAAATTAACTGTAATTTCCAAACAGTGACTCAGAACTAAAAAGGAGGTATGTACAGTATTTGGCTCACGCATTCGCTCTGCCCCTTCCCCAAAACATACATGCAGTCTCTCAGGTACCTCACAGCGAGTTGCCTAAAGCCCCCTTTAGAAAAGTGCTACAACATCTGTTTAGGTCCAATTCCCTGATAAATAAAATATATCCCAGAGGCATAACAGCATACAAAAAATAAGAGTATGACACAGATTCAGCCAGCTAATATGATAACTCTGTTTGATGCAGCTCACGGAGTGTTAATGTGGGAAGGCTGTATCTTTTCAGCTCGGCTATCCATCGCCACCAATCCTGCACAGATCTCTCCCTAAGCCAGAGCCAAATCCCACAGCCGTGGGAGCAGCAGCGTGGGAGCAGTACTTCCCCAGGGTGCCAGGGTTTTTGCCACCGTGTGCTCACAAACTCCCCTCTTTCTGGCCCCTCCAAATGTAAAAACAGCTGAGTTGTGATAGGTGAGATTTTGTGTGAGTCAGGGGAACAGAATAAAAAGCGCTGCAGTCTGTGGAGCCTGACTTTGTGTTTCTGATCAGGTAACATGTATTTGCGATGCGTAACACTAACGGGTAACCTCTCTGATTACAAAGGGCATAAAGAACTGTATATAGCTATACTATCACATATCAGTGTTCCCAAATAATCTCATTTGAATTATCTATTGGGACATTGTTTCAAAAACAAGAGAACTCAAATCTTGCTTGTACCAGATTTTTTTGAAGACTTTTAGGTAGGTTTTTTTTCAAAGTAAGGTGCATATTACATGGAGGAAAATCTGCTCTCCATGTGTAACAGGATGTCTATTAAATCATTATCTTCTATGTTCTATAATTTAACATGTATTTCTTTTTTGCTTGTCTAGCTCTTTACTTTCAAGACCAAACTCTCTCTGCTAATTCATCCCGTTTGAATTTTTAGCTTGGATAGGTAGATACATAAATATGCTCCAGTGTATTGCAAGCAGCAGCTTTCTATGTTTTAAAAAAATAAATTTAATGAGAAATGTCAGTATTTTTCAATGCTAGTGAAAACAAAATTTTTACTCTGTTAAGATGGCATAGTGGTATTCTTTGAATAGCTGGTGCTTGGAATGTGCTTGAAATTTTTTTCAGAAGCTCCAATTTAGGAGTTTATTGTCTCAGCAACAAAATGTTTCATGTGAACAATCCCAGAAGCACAATACATTAGCAGAAGGAAAAGAGTATTTATAGCCAGTAATTCAGCTGTTATAAATTATGACTGTAAAGACAGAGAAAAGGTTTCCTTTTTAAAACTTGCTGCCAGACTCTGGTTTCAGTGATGCTGAGTAAGGTAAGTAATGGTCTTTTGATTAACAGTCCAGCCTTGAGTGGTTTTTGTTTAAAGAAGACTTTATTAAGCTTTTTTCTCAAATTCATCTTTTTTTATCTGTTTTGAACGGACTTCCATCTGGAGGAAACTCTCAGTGACTTTTTAGCCTACATTAAATTCCCACTGACAAACAGATGAGAATTATTATTAATTTGCTCCAGAAAGAACTAATAGGCTTTGCCAAATAAATCATGCAGATAACCAAGTGTGCTATTCATCTCTTCTGCATGTTATTGCTTTAAAATCTTGATAGTTGTCCTTTAAAGATCAAAAGTCAAATCAGTCCTTTGACTTGAAGTGAAAAATTTGGACTGATGTTTGTCCTGGGCCTTATTTTTTCGTTTGCAGTTCAGAACACGACGGTGAGCTGGTGAGTGTGGATTCTTAAGTTTCTAGGAATTTATTAATGTGTTCCTTCACGTCGTTGCGGTGTGTCGGCATCCTTCGCTTCGATGGGCATTTTGCAGCTCACCACAGCTGGAGACTGGAGGTAACTGGTGCCTACTGATAAACGGCTCGGCTGCTTCCCCTCCCAAAATGATGGACGGCCCCGACTCCTCTGAGAAGCCAGAAGCCGCCAGCGGGTTTGAGCTTCTGCACGTCGCCCCCGTCAGTGGCTGCCAGTCAGTCAGTCGCGGCCCAGGGCCCGTCCCCGATACAGCCGCCCTGGCCGGGCTACGGGAGTTCAGCGCACCCGCCCGCCTCACCGAGGCCAGCTGGGTCACTCGGGCAAGCCGAGCCTCCGCGCTTCTCCCCAGCGACTTCCGAGGGGCTCCGCGCCGGCCCCCGGCGCACTAAAGCCCGACGCGGGGCCGCGCCCGGCGGGAACCCGGTCCCGCGGCCGCTCCCTGACCGCCCGCTGCCTCTCCCCTGAGAAGATGGCGGCGCCCGGGCCAACCCCCGCCCCCCAGTTCCCGCCGCGGGGACGGCGGGGTCTAACACACACACACACCCCCCCACACACACACACGTCCGCGTGTGTCGTGTGTGCGTCGTCCCCCCTCCCGCCTCAGCCGCGCGTTAACTGCCTCAGCGCTGCCGGGCCCGTCCCGGGGGGAAAAGGGCGGGCGACGGGGCCGGGCGCGGCCGCCATGGCCGGGACAAGGCTGCCCCCTGGCGGCGGCGGCAGGCGGGGAGCGCGCTCCGCCTCTGGTGAGGGGAGGTACGCGAGGGGCCGGGCCGGGCCTGCCCTGCGGCCGGCTCGGCCCGGCGGCCAAGAGAGGCGTTCTGCCCGGTGTGGGGTGCCAGGGCCCGGGGGCGGCTGAACTTTCCCTGCGGAACGGCTTCCCCGTTGGCCGCCGCGTCCCCAGCCCCTGCCGGCAAACGAGGGTCGCCCCGGCCGGTGCCGGAGTAAGCAGGCCGCGGGTGGCTTGCCTTGACGTGTGGTGTTTTGCTCCGTTAGGCGCTGGGAATTACTGGTGACACGTTGCTTGACTGGGTTAAATGTTTTTTCCGCTTCGGGCCGTGTCTTTGCATAATAAAGATCAGCAAAGTCGCGTCTTCTGCCTTTCCCTCTATGCCGACAGCCCGATGTCCTTGGTACCTGGCCGTGGCTTCCTAACGTACATCAGTGCACGCTGATATACAGCGAGGCTGATCTTTGACTCGCCTTTGAAATAGCGACACATTTTCTCAACAACAAATTATACTTTGACACTAGAAGGTGGCAATCTGTAATGGATATCGCAATCTGAAGATTCAGAGAGACTATCTGTGATCTTTGTCCTCAGCCGAGTAAGCTGGAGCCTCTCTCCCCTCCTACACGTTATTTGATTGTGGTGTATAACCTTGGGATGTACTAATAATCATTAGTCAGAACTGATATATCCTTTATGGGCCTGCCCCGCTCAGGAAGGGAGACGTTCTCTAGAACAGCAGTAAATCAGCAAAACATGCACTTAAATATACAGTAAAATGTGGCTTGAGACACGATCCTTCATACATCGTATAACAAAATGCTTTATTGAGAGAGTCACACACGCACTAACGAGGAAGGAAAGAGGGCTGCTGCGACGAGGCCTGCGAAGGGGAAACAATTCGGTGGCCAGAGAGATCCGTGAGCAGCTCGTGGGCCAAGGGCCGTCGTGACGCCCCAGATCCTTCTCTGCCCTCTTGTAGCTGACGTGGTGCCTTGGAGGATCTGGCAGGAGAGAGGGGAGGGGAAGGGAGCCCTGCAGACCTGTCCAGACACGATGACTTTCAGACTGAGCCTTGAGACCCTGGCAAGGCCAGCAGAGGGGGGGCCTTCCCAGGAGGACTGAGGGGGCTGTTCTGCTGATCACCAGCTGGGCAGGTCGGGTTGCTAGTTTGTCGTTGGTTTTTGCTGGTAAGTAGCTGTCTTTTTGCAGCTGAATGTTTCAGGAATCGTTAGAGCATCGCCTCATCTTTTTACAGGCATTTCTCATTGTCATTTAAATCTAAGTGAATTTTGCTGCTCTGCCAAGGATCTGGCTTGAAGCAGGGGCAAACCCTCAGGGGTGAGGGAGGGGACGAATCCTCACCCCTCAGCAAGGCAGCCTCCCCATGCTCCGTTTGCCAGGGGTGTGCTGAATGTTTTACTCTCCAGGTTCCTGGCCTTGCTGCTTCGCCTCCCTTGGTTTGTGTGGTCTTAAGTAGTTACAGGAACTGTGCCAAAAGGGCTAGCCAAGCCACCCAGCCAGGTCTCCGTAATGCCTGGGGCCTCATCCTGCACTGCTCTGGGGGGAGCACTGCCTATGCTGAGAGCCTGAGCGTGCACATCCCCGCTGACCACGACAGCTGGGCCCACAGGGCCCCATGGCATCTCCTGTGAGTCTTGTCACCCATTTTGGAGCTGACAAAATCAGCACGTGTTTGGCTTTTTTGCTTACTAGTGACAATTCAACCAATGCAGGAAATGTCTATGATGACTTAACAAAGCTTTGGGCCAACAGCATTGCTCAGTGCAACCTCCCCACATTACATTTAGTGCCACTAACGTATTGGCAGGTTGCCATCCTCTGCTAACAGCAGTTGGGGTGGGCAGCTTTAATGAAGCAGATGCAGGATTGCATGAGACAACATCTCCAAAGAAGAGGGGGAATGGATTTATGGATGGGCTTGATGATGGGCAAACCAAATTGATTTCAGATACCATGGAAAAGCAGGAAGAATCAGCAATGGTGTTATATGCTCAACATGCAGGACTGATGATTTAGGGGTGGTCGTTTGTATTTTTGTAGAGCAGAGGGAAAGCGGGAATCGGTGACACAAGATGGGAAAATGAGTGTGCAAGTAAGGGCATGATGAACAGGCATGTCTGTATGCAAGTTAGTTATTTCTAAATCTTTTTTTTTTTTTTTTTCTAGTTAGGCTAGCTCAAGTATCGTAGTGGCATCAGAGGATTTACGCCATAGGAGTTTTCACTGCCGAAACTGTATCTGATGCCTGTCTGGCTGATGGAGAGACAGGCTTAGGACAGGTATGCATTACAGCTGAATGTGAGCAACTTTCCACACCTTTGGTCTGTGATTCTGACTCAAAGCCCTGTCACTTTGCTGAGGGATGGCAGCCTAATGTGGGCTACAGACAGCTGCAGGCTGACCTGCTCTGGAGGAACTGAGATCCCCTGCTTCCAGCAGAACATCTGTGACCAACACAGTCAAGTACCTAGAGAGGGAAACAAGGCAAGTTTTTCACTCATCCCTCCAGTAAATATTAGAATGGTTTGTGCCTTTCTTAATTCCATCATTTTTTTTCTCCTAAATCTGTTCCAAATGTAAGCACAGATAAATATCCGTACAAAGCGAGTCACTTAAGAATGGGGGTATTTGAATGGTTTGCCTTTTAATAAATTAATCAGTGCTCATGTTTTTAACAGCCTTAAGAAGAGATAAAACCTCCATCCTTCTTGTCATGGCAACTACAATAAACGAAACATCATTCTGAAGTCAAGAAAAAAAAACACAAGCACTTTAGGTCTCAGCCAAGTCCGCAAAGTAGCAAAACTCATTACTAATTCAAAGGAGCTGTGTCCCTCAGAGCTCACCATTACTGGTTTTACTACTAATAATACTGGAGCTGCATAAATTTAACAGAAGGCAGAGTTTGACAGAAGGCAGAGTGGTGTTGAAGTGCCACTGTCCTAATCAAACACCTCCAGGAGGCCTCTGGTCAGCCTGGCAAGAAGCAGTGCTGGGTCATGGGGAACAAGGTGGGGAGAAGAAGGTTACACAGTTTTATAGCTATAGCAGTCTGATAACATTAAATCTAGAGAGACAGTAGAAGAGGCCATAGGTATTTGTAATTTATTCATAAGCAGCTATGCCATCATAAGAAACTTTTTAGAATAATATGTGATAGTTCTTTAAAGATTTAAGAGTTTGTTGACCTATTTTCTCAGTTAATTAGGATTTTTTTGGCTGCATTAACAATGACTTGCATGCAGTCTGCTTTAGTCGCTACACAGTTCAGCTACATTGGGTTACAGAAACATGATTTCTTTTAAGGCACGTGAGACAGGAGAGGAATGCCATTATAAGTGTCTAGACCTGTATTTAAAATCCTATAGAATTCCTAGCAGGCAGTGCTTAAGCTTGATTTATTGAACATAAAACCATTCATTTTGACTCCTAGAACAAACATCTTTTCAATTACAGCACTACCCTTGGTTACTCTGCAGTGGAAGGGCCATGGTGCAGCCATCCTTCTCGTCAAAGTGCAATGATTAACACCATCAAGCTCATCTCTGCAAGCTGCATTTGTAAGTACACTTCTTTTCTTATTTATTTTGCCCAAGGCTCACTGGGCCTAGAAGTTAAGTCAATAGAAATTTGGCCATCGTGTTACTAAACCTAGTACAGTGGTACAGTCAGAAACCAGCTCTTTCTGAATACTAATAGAAGGGGCAATTAGCAAAAGATGCGCTATGTTCATCACACTGTAGGGATTTGAATAGAAGAACTCCTCTATGTCCCACCTGTCTCTTCTGAAGTCAATGGCAAGGTGAGGGTGGATGGAGGTGAGAGCAGAGCTTTGACTGACTATCCAGCATGAAGATGGCCAGCTAGTTGGAGGTGGCCACAGGGCCCTCCTGACAGAGGGGGAAGTTGCCACCAGGAAGGATGTGTGAGCTGTCAGGGTCCCGTCATTATCTGCTTAGCTCAGAGGGGGTTGCTGTGGGCTGTGAAATAAGCTGCAGCACCAAAGTTTAAGTCTTTCCCTCATCACACAGCTTGAGGGCCACCTGAGCCCCCTCCACTCTAGAAAGGACACCAGAAGGAGTGACTCCTGTTCTCTGAAAGGCTCTAAAATGTAGATCTCAAGAGGATCGTTATCGGGACTATTTCTGGCTCCTTCAAAGCTGCAGTAGATTAAACCTTTACCCTTGCTGTTGTCACCTCGCCTTCTTAGAAGGATCTTCGTCTTTTCCAAGGGCTGTTTTAGTGGCCTCCTGCAGAAAACCACATGGTCAGAGAGAGTTTTGCACAAACTCAGAGTACAAGGATGCTGTTAACTTTTCATGCAGCCTTTGCGGGGGATCTCCAGAGTGACCTGGGAAGGGTACTTCTCATGCATGTTTCTGCACAGAGTGTTACTGAGCTGACTCGAAGTAAAAGACTAAGTAAATGCTGGCTGTCAGGCTTCAACAAGCTTCCTCATCAGGTGCAAATGGACAGGAAAGGTTTTCTTCCATTTGCACCTGATGAGCAGGCATGTTTCTCCCCCAAAAGCTGATGTCCACCACCCTGTCTTTCATTCCTGTAGATCAATTCAGTGTTCTTTGAATCAATGTTCTCCACTAGTGAGTTATTGCTTTTTCTTTTCAAATTGAAACTTAAAATCTACCGGCAAATATTTTGTCATCTGAGATATACCGAGTGCACAGAATCACACCTGTAAACTAAATGAGAATGGTTGGTTTTATATCAGGGGTTTCTAATTCCTAGAAAGAAATATAACACTAGAAACTTTTGCTGAAAAATAGCACTAGAAACTTTTGCTGAGATTAAACAGGAGACAATGCTACAGTGCAGAGGAAGAATTTCTATTTTTGGCCACACCCTTAAGGCAACAGAAGAAGTGTGTGTCATGGCTGCAGTGACAACTAATGAGCAGATATACAATATTAATTGCAGTAAGTGTAACACACTGAACAATCTATCAACTTCTATTTTCTTAGCAGCAGCTAAGATACTTTCGACTAACACCTCTGTCTGACTGGCTGCTTCAAGTTTGTTTACCTATATGGTGGCACATAGAGGAACTACACCACCGCTTCCTATAACCTGTGCTGTGCAGTGCGGGCTATTTTCACCTACTCCAGCTGCCGTAGCACTGCTTTTGGCGTTGCAAACGTTCAGATGATTGTCTTCTTCCCGCCACTCGAGGGGGTGACCCAGTTGTACTCGGCTTGTACCAGCACGAAGCTGTTCTCCCGGACCTTTCGGAAGTGCATCACCTCCCCATTTTCTCTGACGGCGATGACATCAGGGTCTGGCTCGCTGAAGGAGACCTCTGTCCGCTTGTGGCAATGCTGGGCACAGACACAGCGCATGGCAGCTGCCAGCGCCAGGCCCAGGGCAGCAGTGCAGACCAGGAGGATGCCCAGTTGGGCTGCTAGGAGTCGGGTCCCTCTGCTAGAGTCTTCCCCCTTTCCAGGAACAGCAGATTCGGGAGCTGGTCTGGTCACCCACGGCAGGGTATTCCCACCTGCCTCCTCCTCGCCGCCGGCACCTGCCTCCTCTGGCCGTGGTGCCAGCTTTCTTTTGGCCGTTTGCCTTGAAGCCGATGACAAGTTGCTGGCAGCGTTGGCATCACCAAACCAGGCTGTTGTGGCAGTGGCGTCACCCAGGTGAGTGTGTACGTGCAGGGCAGAAGGAGCTGCTGTCACACACGGGGTGGCTTTCAAGGTGGCCCTGCTCTTGGTACTGGCCTTTGATGAGATGTGTGGTGAGGGAAGAGAAAGGAGACTGATTAGGTTCTCACTACCTATGTCATGGTACAGTTCAGCTCCGTGTTGCTGACACCCAGCTGTCCCCCTAGCCTTGGAATAACCCTGCTCCATACCCTGGTTACTCAGTAGCTTTTAGAAAATGAGGTGGATTCAACCCTGCTCCATCTGTATCAGAATTGCCATGGGAAGGACGAGGTGCTGGGAGTTGCTTCCATGGGGGCAAGGCAGAGCGGGTTGAAGGGGCAGAGGTGAAGGGCACAGACAGATAGGAAGGTCACTGCTTTGCCTAAATAAAGGTCTGCAACTCCTGCGGTGGTGGTATTTTTCACAGGCAGCATTATCACAAAAAAAATTTGCTTAATAAACAATTCCCACCTTGAGTGATGCCAGGGTCATGCTGAAAGGACAGGCATGATCTTCCTGGCCAATCTCTGTGTTTAGGGTCACACCAGGCCCACTGGGATTCAGTATTGCCCTTCTGAGGCTCTGGATAAAACCATGGAGCGGAGGGACCCAGGAGATGTGGGCTGGCCTTTGGCATCAGTGGTTTTGGGGCACTCACATACAACCTGTGAACTCTCCCCAAAGCCCATCCTTCTTTCTCAGTCTGCACAGCCAGTTTGAAACCTACTGCCTCTCAGTGTTGCTTAACTACCCATTTTAGTGGGAATGACTGCTTTTGCTCCTGTTTCTACGGGCTCTGCCTGGTGCCACGCACCTTATTTTATCTGTCACAAAACGACACCCACTCCATGCCAGTTCTGCAGCCCAGGCTTTGCCGCAGATACCATCCAAGACTAACTGTGAAACAATCATACAGTTTAGGAGGCCCCCAAGGAATTCCTCCATTCCCACTGTGCACCTGAGCCCCCATCCAAAACCTGTAAAATGTACTGGAGTTTTTTCTTTGGCTCCGCTAAGATTTGGATCTGGCCCTCAGTAGCTGGCACCTCTCCAGCCTGTCCAGCCCAGCAGGCTTTTTCACACATCCATTAATTACACCAGAGAAACTCTCAGCCTCTACCATCATTAGCAATTTCCAAAGCTTGCTGGGAAGACAGTGTGACAGGAGCACAAAGCTGAGGTAGGAGCCCTGGAAAGCTGTGAGACAAAGTAGGGGAGGGTCAGAGCATCCTTTGTGGAAGAGACAGTTTCTGAAGGTGCTCGTAAAATACAGTAGTAAATAAAAGACTTTCAGTGGCTGGACCGCAAACTGTAAAGTAGCTGGCTGGCAAAGTTAAGATTGCATCTGTATGGGTAACTTGTGCTCAAAATGCAAACACCATACTGTAGGGATATACTGCCTGATTTAGGACTTTGGGATAGAAAATGGAATTGCCTCACAAGTCCTTGCCCTATCTCACCTCATTTCTCCTTGCTTTTCATACTTCTTCTCTCCTTTCTTGCCTAACTTTTCAATATTTTTATTTTGTTATGCTTGCCTGGTCTTGGCTTGTGCAATAATTCTTCCTGTCCTTTGGTTACCATCTTCTGCCATTTCTCCACTTCTCTCCTTGGCTACACCAGATGCTCATGTTATATGTCTCCTTTACTTCTTCTCTGTCCTCCCCTCCTTCCTAAATATTTCTGCCTCATTCTCTGCTGTACAGCCCCTTCCTCTTTTATTTTCTGTGAGATTACTTCTCTTCCTTCCATGGCCTCCTGCAACCCAGATCTAGTTCTTTATTGTCCTAATATTTTTCTCCTCTTCATCCCCTGTGTACTGGACTTCCCCTCCTAACTCTGTACCTCATGTCTCTAAGCTATGCCTGCTTTCCAGCTTCTTTTCTAGTTCCCATCTGAGCATCCTCTGCAGCCCTGGGATTCTCCAGTTTCTCTCCCTCCTCTTGCTCTTCTTTTCTTTCTCTACCTAATTCCTCACTTGCCCTTTCCAGCTACCACATCTCCTTCCATACGTACAGCCACCCTGCTCCCCTGAGGCTGAAGTCCTTTCTCATCCTTCTGGCTGCCTTCTCCTGAGGTCACCCCTTCCCAAAACCACTCTCACCCACTCATCCCATCTACCAGCTCCTGCGCTTCCAGTGACTGTGTCCCATGCCTGTGGCTAACCCCACCACCACCACCATCACCACCATCATCACCACCTCTGCCTTTCAAGTCCACCCAGCATCCCAAGCTGACCTTGCCCTCAAAAAGCACATGGCTCCCTTGGCCATCCCCAGGAAAGATGAAGTCTTTGACCTCTGGTGAATGTCGTGAGTGGTACCTATCCAGCACCTCTGGAAAGGAACATCTCAGCCTTTCGCAGGGATAAAATACACGTTCCCAGCCCGGTAACATCCAGCAGCCTGTAGTGATGTCTATATTCAGAAAAGTTATTTTAGATTGTTTTTACAGTGGGACTCAAAAACCCAGGCAGCAGGCTCAAAAGGAAAACAAAAAAAGAGGTATAAAACCCAATTCCCAGTTAAAGTAAAAAAAAAAATGAAACTCTTAACAGTCTCAATGTAGTTTTAGTCACCTATGAGACCTACACAGGCTGCTTGGTGCTATGATGCAGTAGAGAGGTTTTATCATCTTCTCTTAGACCTTTCTGTCTTTGGAGAAGACATCCTCCCCATCCCAGCTGCTTACCTGCCCATCTTCTTTACACATCAAACACAAGCGTGGGGTGGCAGCGCTGGCCATGATTCCTGCTCTAAGATATGGACAGAGGAAAGGCACCATTAGTAATTGAGACCTGTTGCTGCAGCTTATGCAGGAATCCCTGGGCTCTGCACCACCCGCGAAGCGTGCTGCTCCCAAGAGCAGCCTCAGGACATACACAGTCAATGCAGACCATACAAAGCTGTATTTTTAATTATGCCTCATCGTTTATTCCTATGCCCGTCATTTTCACCCACAGTATGAATTGTTGCATGAAAGCTCATGTGGCCCAAACCCTCTAAGACTTCTCAGCAGACATCCTCAAGCCCAAATTTCATAATTGCTTTGAATCCTTTCTTCCTTTTCCCTGCAGATAGAGAAATAGGTCTGCTGAGTCCACTGTTTCATTGAGTAGTTGCATGTGCTTTTAGAAAAATATTGTAGCAGTCAATAGTTTATATCACATTTTTCAACCACCTGGCCAATCCTCTGCTGGGCTGAGCAGTCAGCATCAGGTTTTTAAGAGGTTTGGATTTTCTCCCTCTCACTGTCTGTCACATGCAATCTCCTGAGGGATTATTTCTCAAAATTTCAGCAAGAAAACACCCTCTTGCCTCCCCAACAGCCGCAGACACCTTCCTACATGGACCCTTGCCAATCCACAGGGAAACTAGTACTATTTTCCTCCCCCAGAAGGGCTGGAGAAATAGCTCTTCCCACTGCCAAGTTTACCCATCAGAGGTGCTGTAGCCAGAGGTGTTGTCCTGGGAGAGGAAACCTTGCAAGGCGTCCACCGTGCCGGGGTCTTGGGTGGGGAGGGATAACTCCAGCCCTCGGCCACTGGACCCACCTCTCCCGCTGGATGCAACCGGCAAAGGCCAAGCTGTCTGCTTCGGCTGAGCAGCGGGATGGGTGTCTGACCCGACATCGAAACTTGGCTCCAGTGCTGGTGTTGCCACGATGCCGGTGGGGCTGGCAGGCGGCGCGGGGGTGCGCAGGGTGGAGCTGGTGGCAGCCACAGGAGAGGTGGGACCTTGTCCAGCATGGAGACAAAACAAGCAGGGAGAGAGGAGCAGAAGTCCATTGTCTTTGATTTGTTTATTTCAAATCCCACTCGGTGCTAACATTTGCCAGGAAGGGTGGTAATAGTGACTTTTTTTAATTTTCAGGTCACTTAATTTAGGTGGGAACCCAGAGTCAAAGTAAAGCAGCAAAATCCGCTGCCTAAATTATGATCAAGTAAAATAATTAAAACTCAGTCTTTGTGCCATGCCAAAAATGCTGAGAAACACATCTGATTTGAGTATATTTGTGGAGCATTTTACTGACCAAAGGCCACATAAATACAAACCTGGGGGGCAATAGTCACATTTAGAGACAAATGCATTCCTTGATTTAGGCAGCATTGCTAATTGCACTTGCTTGCCTTCAGGAGCTGAGATTTTAGGTAAAGTATGTTGTATTTCAGGGCTTGCATTGAAATCGTAAGACCTGGCAACCCTGTTTATCTTTCTGGTAACCTGCTTGGAACTGGCTCCGTCACCTCAAATACTGACCCATGCCCTCACTTCAAGGAGTTCACCACAGCCATTGCTGATCTCTCTGACAGCCACAGGAGTTAAACAGGACCCTCCAGCTTGCTTGGGTCACTTGTGTTCAACGCTTGCCTGGAATAAGCTGTAAAACTACCCTGCGGGAAGCAGTCAGTAAGAAACCCATACCTTTGCTTGCCGTACCTGTGGGGTCTGGGTTGGCTGGTCCCTGCGAGGGCGCAGGAGTTACAGGGTCAGGCTTCTTGCCACTGCCAGCAAGTGTTTTTTGCCATCGCTGTGCTACGATAGCAGATTCGATCTTTGCCCAGTAAACAAAGTATGACTGGACTACGGAGATGCTGTTAAAACATAATTAGGCAAGAATTTACTGGCTCTATAGCATTAATAAAACATCCAACTGTTTAGCTAATCAGAAAGGCTGCTTTAATCCTAAAACAGAAGTGATGCAAAAGTATTTTAAAGGCTTAGCCCGTCACAAGTTTTATATTACAAATAAAAGATACCAGGTTTCGTAAGAAAGATATGGGGTGAAGAATCACCACTCATAATTAAAATCAGCCAAAAATATGTGTGGGAACTTATATTAAGAAAAGAAAAGCTATTATATTCACTGTGTTGATAGAAGTACACTTGGAAAACTTGGACTAGCTCTGCTTATAATCTTCCGTAGGCAGGGAAACAACAGTGGTATTTACTAATTAAAAGAAGTCAATGTAACTTGTACAAACAGCAGAATAGGTAGGGGGGAAAAAAGCCTCTCTTCTCACCCCTCTGATATTTGAGCTCACTTAACCCTCTGCTTTTTGTGAGGTGCCAAAACTGTATTGGCCAACCTTTAGCTGTTCACCCGGAGAGCCTTATTTAAGCTGGAGATTTGGGAAGAATTTCAGCTCAGATTGCTCAGCTGCTTCTGAGAATTAGCTAAGGGGAAACCAGCTCAGGTTTTCTGTGCCAGATGACTCTTAGGAGGCATTTTTGAGCCTAACAAGGAGTTCTTCAATATGCTGTGACAGGGAGAAAAGGGAGAGGCTATCAGAAATCAGCTTGGAGGGTCAAAAGCCAGAGGGTGAAGGAAGCATCGGAGCAGGTGGATAGGAATAGGTGGTGTTGCGTTTGGGTTGAGTTTCCTTGGTTGCTTGAGTTTTATGTGGTTTTTAATAGTATTTCCCAATCTAAAACAATGGGTAAAAATTGGAAATGCCAAGCAGAAATATTTCTGTTTCTATGACTTTGTGTCGAATCACAATGAGACGTACAAGCCACAGCACTCACCAGAATGCTTATGTTTTGGGGAGCAGCCAAGGATCTGGCCAAGTAGTTTCTAAGTGGTTTTGTAAAGTCAAAACATAACAGTTTAATCTCTTCCAAAATGAAAAGTCTCTGTCCTTCTTCTAAGACAGCCAGTTAGAAGATGTTTACTTTCATTCCAAATCAGAACCAAAATACTTGGACAGTTTGGGACTTCGGTACAAAACAGAGATGTCAAGTTTTGACCTGTTGCTCACTGTCTCTTCCTCCTGTGAATAATTCTGTTTATATTTAACTTTTTTTAAAACCACTCATTTTAAAATTTTTTTTAAAAGAAGTGATGTACAAGATTATCCTGTAGGCAAGGAAGTCCTATGGGCTGTGTTATTTAGAAAGAGAGGCCATGTGATCACAGTTCCCTCATTGTGCCTTAATATTTCTATTTCCTAAGTGCTTAGACTGTCATCTTCCAGTGTATTTATTCTGACAAAATAGTGACCATGTAAATAAAAAGCAGCACTACCCAGCAGATATAAATGGTGATTTATGTACCAGCTGGGATACTGTTGCAGCATTTGATAAGTATTTAGCTATATGGGGTTCAAGATACATAAACTACTGTGCTGGACAAGTATGATGGAAAAATAAAGCCAACCCTTTAACTGAGAAGACACAAATGCTGGTTAGCAACCAGCATATTCTTACAAAAACTTGATGTCTCCAATGGGTTGGTCTGGTGCTTTCCATACGAAAGACAGGTTTCTCTTCAGTGATTTGTCCGAGTGGGTGACGGTGTCACCATCTTCAAAACAAGTCAGTAGCTTGGAACCAGAAGGGATGAAGATGAACGTGCCAGTAATTTCATCACTGGACACTTTGCGAGCTTGAAGCAAAAAGCCCATAAAATCCCGGGTGCTCCTCACTGTCACTACAAGAGAAAACACCGGACATAAAGAGATTTGTATTGTAGTTATGGGGTGCATTGTTTGCAATGGAGTTTCCAGTGGCAGCACTGAAACCAAAAGAAAAAACTGTGCAACAGCAACAAAAACATCTTTCTGTCTTTGTCCTCATGGTCTGTCTTGGACATGCTGGGTGCAGGAGGACAGACTGCACCTTTAATTATGCAGTATGTAATTGCACACAAAATTTACTTGAGTCTTTCCACCCAGCCCTTGATTTTAAGCCTGCTAACTTAGGCAGCATGCAGCCATTTTTAAGGAAGGAGGTACATATGCAAAAGCTCTTGGAGGGATTTTATTTTGCATGGGGATGAGCAAGCAAGCAGCCAGGCTGGGGAGTGGTGACTCTCAGTTCTGTATCTGCCTCAGGAGCGGTGACAATGGGGACGGGGCATGTTGCCCAGCCATACCTAAGAGTCAGGCAAGTCACCCAGTCCCTTTTGTGCCATGCAAAGGAGCAGGGAAGGTGACTACCCTCTGGAGGTGCCTCTCACGCACCGTTGCATGTGATGAGGTTCGGTATGGTTGAGAGACAGCTGAGATAAATGAATTCCACCCAAAGCTTCCAAACCTACTGGCTGTGTCCAGCAACAGTTGGTCTGCAACATGGTAAAAACCTGGAGTCAGCCATTACCTGAGACACCTTAGGCCAAGCGCTGCAAACAAAATCCCTCTGTAAATCCGTTCGTTTCCTCATGACGAGAGAGGTGGCGTAACTCACTTGGAGCAGTTACCTCTGTTCCCAGCCCTCACAAAGATTAATGCCATCACTTGAGATTATTTATAATGTATTTTGCAGATGCAGGAATGAGAAGCTGTTCCTTACCTGGCACCTTGTCACCAGGGACATAGAAGGACATGTTGGTGTGGACAGTAACGTAGTTGTTGCTGGGGCTGTGCAGCTGTGCTCTCAGGTGCCTGGGCATCATGTCGGTGCAGGCAGAAACGCTCGCACCGTGTGAGAAGGCGGCCGCACAGGAGACCAAGCACAGGGTTGTGCATGCCCAGCCAACAACAGTGGTGTGGGCTCTCTTGCAGTCCTCCATCCTACAGTGGAAAATAACGGGCAGGTTCACTTCAAAGCAGCGGCTTCAGCAGCCTGTGAGCCTGTCTGGCACCTTTGAATTAGCTGAGCTCCAGACCTGCCCTTCCCACAGCCTTGAAATGAAGGAGAATAAATGATCTCTGTGGCGCGTGGAGCTGCTCTGGTAATCCACAACATTGTACGTTTTGAAGTAAATTGTTGAGGCTGGGTGGGGAGAGGCCCCACAAGAAGATGCATTTCTTGCGAAGTCACCCATGGAGGGAGTGGTCAGGGAAGATTTGCTCTAAAAAGTCTTGTGGCATTTAGGAGGAGGAGAAGGCTCTGTACGACCATGCTCATCTCCCTCCACCATTCCCAGCCCAAATGTACAACTTGATCAATGGGGGAAACCTCTACCCTTAGACCTGCAGAGCTGCTGCAGGCCCTGTCAATTGCGGGGCTGCTGCCCGGCACAGAGCCTCTCCTTGCCCACCGGCATAGAGCCGTGTCCCCTCGGGGACAGCAGGTGGCTACCCCTCACTTTGGCCTGCGGAAGCACAAGGCACCTTTTAGCAGCCCACGTGTCACGGCTTGGAGGCACTGGGCTGCTTGCAGCCATCGGACACGTCCCTGACCACCCAGCAGCATTTCAGCTTGTCCTTCTCGGTCAGGGCTCACTGTTGCTGGCAAGATGGCAGTGATGCTGTCTTTGAAGTCAGCATTGGAAGCCTGAGATAAATGGACAGCCGTTTTGGCTGATGCCAAAGTTTCTCCTTATTCTCCAATTTCTAATCCAAGCAAGCGTTTTTTTTCTTGACACGGTTGAAGTTTAATATTTGATATGCCATGTCTTTAGTACCTCTCAGCTTTGGTTGGTGGCACAAAACACGTTTCCAGATTAGCTGCAGTATTGTGTTATTCTGATTTTTTCAGAATGTACTTTTGAAAGTGACGCTGAAGGACAAGCGCGCAGTATTTATTGAAGTGGATATTGTAAGGCAGGTAGTCCTGCTTTTAATGTAGCACTTTCTAACATCTTTTCAGCATGCAGCTTTTCCTGGCTTAGATTTGATTACACTTAGTCAATAAATAGATGTAAATAAATTAGAGGAAAACAGAGGCTGAGGAGGTCTAGCTTACACCTCCATCTCTAGCACTTTTGAACCGTGCCAGCTGACTAACAAACCACCTCTGCACATGAAAGAGTTCATGCCCAGGCTGAAGCAGGGAGCAGATGGATGCAGTTTAACCTTCCACAGTCAAGCATCATACCACTCCAATCAGTTATGTGCCAGAAGATGCTTACAGGTGTCACAGGAGCCTTTGCTAAATATCCCACCCCCTGCAGGACCAGCGGCAGGATGCCTCCTCCTCCTGGAGTCAGCCTTCCCTCTAGGCACACCTAAACCTCCCGTGCTGGATACAATTTCTTGCAGGAGCTTGTGAAAGTACCCCTGAGCAGCAGCAATTTCCCTCGGGTGTTTCCCAGGCCATATCGCCATTTCCCATCCCTCCCCCAGCTGCCTGCCTGTGCCCCTCACCACTGGGGAGCGGGGTGTGCTCCCCAGGGCCGCCCGGGCTGGGGGTGCCAGTGCCGCCGTCGCTTACCTCGGGACATGTACACCACCGGACTCGCTGCCGCTCCGCTCCCGGCCTGCCAGAGACCCATCCTTTCAGGGACCTTCTTCCCTTTCTCCTCTAATGGGAAGCGCAGCAGCTGTTACTGCTAATACCCACCACCTACGGCAGCTCTCTGCCAGTGCCCAAATCCTGCCTTAATCATATTAGTTTCCTCTTCACATCCCACCCACTTCTTCCACTTCTTTTTTTTTTTATTTTTTTTTTATTTTTATTTTTAAATCTCCAAGCTTCTGCAGTGAAAACAAAGGCAACTAGCAGGGGGAGAAGAAGCAGCAAGGCACGGGGTTTGTGTGGGACACCCTGGGACTCCTTTACAGAGGTACAGGAGGATAGGACACTCACTTGCCCCATTACCCTCCCCACGGTCCCCCCTTCCATGTTGAACCTTTGCAAAGCAAAGCCACGTCACATCCCCTAGTCTGTGAGCCCTAAGCAGCGTGCCCTTGTCTGTCACACTTATAAGGGAGTTATTTTGGCAGCAAGAGCAGAATTTTGCTAGAAAGGCTGGGAAGGTGCGTCCCACATGCCAGCTGTGCCAGGAGGAGCCATCAACACCCCACAAACCCACCAGACCCAGCACAGAGATCTAAACATCCGATATGTGTGACTGTCCCCCAGCACACAAGCTGCATTTACATCCAGACTGTCACCCCTGCTCCTTGCCCGAGCTACGCTGCAGCTGTGCTGGTGCCCGGCTGTGGAGCCGATCCTGTCCCTGGGCTTCCCAGCTCCTCCTCATATCTGCCTCGATACTGCAGACTGCTCTGGTGATCAGGACTCTTGGCCGACCCTGGACACTTTCACCAAGCTCGCCCTGCTCCCTGCCAGTGGCTTATTGCTCGCAATGGATGAAAATTAGTGTCCAATTTCTCATCATCACTAGAGCTGCCACCAGGAGATGCTGAATGAACTGCTGGCAGCTTGCAGCCCCAACTAGAGCTAGAGGAGCAGAGTAACAAGCCCATCGGATTGATGGCTTTTCTTCAGCCAGCAGACCCTTAAGGAGCAGCATCAGATGTCCCTGGGCCACTTGGAGGGGGGCTGGCCCTGTGGTGCAGGAAAGCTGTTAAAGATGGAGGGGACTTGGTGCCCTTTAGTCCTCCCCCTCCTCGGTTAAGTGTGTATCTTATGGCTGAATGAGTTCATGTTGGTGCTCAGACCACTCTCCCTGCAGGACACCACAAAGCTCTGTCCTGTCCTATGACTAAAGGAGGTACACCAACACATAGGTGACACCACCATGTTTTGTTTCTGCGGCTCCAGCAGTACCTACATTTGATCTTGCTTGGAGTCTGTCCAGAGTGGGCATCATGGTCTGCCCAGGGCACCCCCTAAAAACTGGAGGCAGGCTTGCAGACACCCCACTTATTAGCGCTGTTCCCATCAGCCTGACCTTCAGATGTGAAGATGCTGGGCTGACAGCTGACTCTCATCTGTTTAACCGGTTTGAAAGTACGGGAACTGGTGGTACTGGGCTCTCAGCAGCCTGCTCTCCTCTGCATTTAAAAGAGGCCTTATAGTCACTGAATTTGAAGTTATAATGCAAGTCCTATAGTCTTCTTTCCTTTTGTCAGTGGAAGCAGAAAGTAGTTCAGGGGAAGGGAGGAAGAGTTTGCATTATTGCTTCTATTCCAGTTTGTAATTACCCATATTTTATACACAAAAGAGAGTACCTTTATGCTATATTAATGACTAATCTTTTCCTGAAACCAGGTGGTCTCTTACAGCTTTTCCTTACTAACTTATTCCTAAACTAAACTATCCCTGGCTTATAATTCCAGTGTAATAAAGCAGCAGCTCCAGACCTCTGACGATCTGTAAGGGAAATGTCAAACACATCACAGCCATTCTGGCGCAGTGGCCAGGTCTGAAAACAGTATTCCAGGTAAGTGTAAGTCTTTGCATATGGTATAGTGTTACTGCTGCCGTGCATTGGGCACACATTTTCATTATGCCAGCTCCAGTGAAGACCATTTCTCTGCTGGCTTCCACCTGAAAAAGGGGGAAAAGCAGCAGAGTGCAGACCCTGAAACAGCAGTGTCAGGTGCACCCTGCAGCTCTGTGCAAAGCTACACGGAGAAGGGAGAAGAGCTTCAAACAAACGAGACCCAGACCCAACCCACCTGTAACAGCATAGGCTGTACAGCAGCGCTGACCTTGCTCTGCTCACCCCCGAAGCTGCTGGCAGTCTCTGGGCAGGATGCACTGCCGGGGGCTGCTGCACACAGATTTAGCAGCACCAGTCAGCAGAGCTGCAACATTAATTGCTGGGCTGATCTGAAATACAGCCTTATGCAGAGTTCATCCTTCCTGCCTGCTCTCAAGCAGAGGAACTCAGTAGCTTCAAAGCCTCACCCAAACCAAATGTCACAACCATCTCTTCCTTAGAGATGGAAAAAGCCTGTCACAGTCATTACTGTAACACAAGCGCCTACCAGCAGCCTTGAACTGCACGTTTGAATACCAAGTGAGAGGCAGATGTTTCCAGTGAGAAATACAGCTCTCTCCATAGCCTTTGGTTGCATCACCCACCAGGACAGCATTGCCTCAGCCTTCTCTGGCCAGGGCTTTGACCTGCCGGAGTCACTTGAGCTCAGCCAGGCTTTGCGTATCACTCTGATGACGGGGCCCAGACAGACATGAGAAGACCACGCAGCACTGCTGTCACTAGAGAAGAGGTTTGCCTTTTTCCTGTCATAAATTTCTTTGTTAGTAGGAAGCTGGCAAGGAGAAGGGACATCAGACAACTTACACCCTGCCTATTGTTTTTTCAGCAGCATGTGTGTACTGGATTTCTAGAAGAAAAAAAAACCACCACAGTTGGGATTTTAAAATAGCACTAAGGAAAACTGCATGCGTTTTAATAGCTTGATAATTAAGATAGACTATAAACAATATAACTTGAAATTTCATCGATGAAGTGCACAGGATTATAAACCCAGTAATATTGCAGGCTCTTTGGTGCAGAAACTTTCTCCTTCTTACAGATTGCTTCTACATCTCCACATCATTGGGGCACAACAGGGACAGCGGACATGGAGCAGGTGCAGTGGAGATCAGTATGTAATACGAGCATGGATGTAAGCAACCCGGAGCTGACACGCAAGAGCAAGCTGGTTGCTTCATTAACAGGTTAAGAAATGATTTGCTACTGCAAGATAATAAGGGTTATAACAAGTTAAAAGTCCTTCCCAGTCAGCTAGTGGCCACCTGAGTCATGCAAACAAAGTTTGGTGGGGGGTTACAGAAGAGTGGGCAGGTTGATCAAGTAGAGAGCTTGACGGTGGCAACAGTTAGCAGGGTCCAGATCACAAGGAACTGCTCGTTAGACCAAAAAAGCTGGCAGCACCATCTTATCTAAGAACATTTCAGGTCATCTTTAAAACAAAGAGCAGTGCCCAACTGAGAGAAGAATGGTTAAAAACCCACAGTAGGAGAGCAGTAAAAACACAGGGTAGTCCCACAGGGAGAATGGAGAACAGTGCCTACAGACTGGCATCTCAGGGTTCACCTGTGCATGTCTGCGGCTCTGTGTTTAAGGAGACCAGGGAAAAGAGGATGTTTCTCTGACATCTAGCTAGGCAGGAGGTTGGCAGAATACTGGTAGGTCCTTCCTTTTTTATCCAGTTGAATATTCTTGCTATTCCTCTATCACACTTACTGAAGCGTGACAGTGGATTCAGATGTTGCTGCTGGGAATGAACTGACACATATGCATGCATGCAACATACAGTGTGAGCCTCCTTCCCTTACAAATTCAACCTAAAAAAAACCCCAAACCACCCTTTATTTTATTTGGTAACTACAGCAACCTGGGCAGCTGTTCTGCCCTAGAGGAGGGGGTTGAGGACAGGGACAACCTGGGCAGCTGTTCTGCCCTAGAGGGGGTTGAGGAGAGAGAGAGAGCGAGGTGGTGCGGGGCTTTTTCTGGATCTCAGTAAGAAAGGCCCAGCCACCAATAGCTTAAGGACTGTTTTAATAAGACACAATAAAATGAGGAATACAGACAGCAAGTAAATCGTACATCCCTTCAGATGCTGGGCACCCCGCATTCATGTAGCATCAGAGCCCAGATGGATCCTCCCACAGTGCACTGTGCAAAGAAGATGCAACCCTGTCTGTGGAGAGCAGCTCTCCCTTTTCACCACTTGAACTATTTTACAATTTTCTTACAAGAAAAAAAAAACTCTTTCTAAAGGATGTTCTCATGAGAACTTGTTGCTGCTCTGTTAGATAAAGCAAGGCCAGACAGGTAGTGTAATCACAATATTGAGTGGGAGTTGCCTGTGAGCTCTGCCATTGTGATGAGCTGGCAGAGGTATCCTGAGGCCGAGGTGTCCGTGCAGCCCAACAGGGACCTGAAAACCATGCTGGGCGTGCAGCCCAGCCCAGCCTGAAGCTGCTGTGTGGATCACTGACTCCTAAACATCCCTCAGTCAGGATCAATACAGCAGCTCAGGAAAAGCCTCCTCCCATCCAGTTTCTCAGCCTTGGAGAACAGTTTGGCACAGGAACTTGAGACTTTGAAACTGCTGGCTCCACAGTCTGTTTTCTTTCAAAACTGACACGGGGCTGGAGCTGGCCATGGGCATGGGTTGGCATATTAAGGATCAGGCATTGCTTTGGCACCACCAGTCAAACGTTCGAAGGCCATCACTTTCAAACAATTTCACACTTTCTTGACTACTGTAAACAATGCAGCTGAAATCTGAAGTTGTGGGGCACAGCTGGTTTTCAGAACTGGGTAACGGCCTTAGGACTTAATGGGCAAGTCATACCCAGAGAGGGTCTGGGTAGCTGTTTTGTCATTGTAACATCGTGAAAAAGAGAGAAGGAACTCCATTAAATAATGTTCAGAATGGTTTGCCTGAAGATTCCCTTTGAACTAGGAACAAAGTGGCAACAAATCATACAACTGAGTGGTCATCAGTGTATACCTTTAAAGCAAAACTTTCCTAGCATGCTCTGCTCCCTTTATATAGGGGCACTCCAGGGCACTGCAGGCTTCAGTAGTAACCTGCCTTCTGGCTGCCCTATGTACCACACAGTGAATACTTATGTCCTTCTTCTAGACTTGCTTCCTCTAGTTCCCACAGGATGTGCTGCGCTGCTGCTCCCAGCCGGGCTTTTGTTTAAGGAGATGTGGCTTAGTTTGGTGCAAAAATCTTACACTGGATTTGGGCGTATAGCAAATCCAGAGTTACTGGTCTTCCTAGAGTCTATGAACATATGGAAGGGGTTGGGGTAGTGGTTGAATGGCCTTGGTTTCATGAAGTGATCTCATAGCATAAAAGTACTATGTATGTGAATGCAGCTTTAGCCTTTGAAATTCAATTAATTGTTGTTTGTTAGTTTTGGGTTACTTAATTTTGGGTGCATTCTTCTAAGAAAAATCATGGACAAACACTTGTAAGTTGCTCAAGGAATGTTTCATTGTCAGTCCTTGTCTAGATGAGCTTGATCCACAAGTAAAACCATTTTATGCACAGGTACTGGGGCAAGAGCACTAGGATATGGTAAATGAGTTAACACGAAGGACATGAGCATTAGTATCCAATAGTGGTTTGTGTGTGAAAATATGTTGTGCTTGTAAGAGTGTATTTGTATCTCCCAAGGGGATGAAGATCTTATAAATTAGGTTGAGTCATTTTTAAGGATCAAGAGTTTGTGAAATACACCATTCTACTTTGATGCTTACATACATATATAATGGGATGGCTCACCTTAAAACTTTGGATAGCATTCCATGTGCTATTCTGAAACCTCTCTGGCCAGTGTCTGATTTACTTGCAACTGGTATGCTGTCCAACAGAATCTAGCAAGTCAAAACAAAACCTAAAAGATAAGTAAAGTAAATCCAAGATAAATGTTTCCTCCAATGCAAAACAGATTACATCCAAACACTGCACTGCCTATTGAAGTCAAGCTTAAATGTACATTTGATTTAAACATGGGGGCTAAAAATTGAATTAAGAGGGATGGGGAATCTTATAAAATGTAGATAAAGGTCAGTGATTGTGGGAATTAAATGTTTACTTTCTTTAGCTACTTCTAAAATTTGAATATGAATTACAACAGCTCATCTTTAATGCAAATTTTTCTATCATCTACCTCACATAGTAAATAGTAACTTCATGATCTAGAATATGTTAAAAAAAAACCCCAACCCTCAGCATGTAAACTACATAGTATTTTCCAAGTTCCGATTTAGTATGTGATTAGACCATCTGAAGTAGCAAATCACAACTGACAAATGTTCTACAACTAGACTTGTAGAAACACAACTGCAGTTAAAAAGTTAGCAATGCAAACCAGAGTCAATCGAAGTCTGTGCAAAATGTGTTGCTATAGGTGGGTAGGTGGAAGAGGGCAGAAAGGTGGAGAAAGAAGGGGGGGAACAAATTTTTTTTAAAAAAGCAAAGAAACAAAAAAACAGACCACCAAACCCAGACAGTCTCCAGGAATGAAAGCATACCCTAACCTGCCAGCTGCCTACAGATGACAAAAAAAAAGAGAAACTGCATGCTCCACTTGGAGGTACGTCCTCCTTTTTTTTAAAAGAAGTCACTTACAGAAGAACAAGTTGGTGATTTGTACTTACATCCTGGACCCTTTTCAACCTTTGTCAGAAAATGATAAATTATTGAAGCATATTATGAAGAGCATCTCTAGTTCTGTGTTCTGTAGTGGCTTCTGAAGTCTTTCATGTGGAAAGGTTAACTACTGATTGCAAAATAACTTAGAATTATTCCTTGATCTTAAAAAAAAATTATATATATAAAATTAAAAATTTGCAACCCACGTTCTCTCCCTTGGCTAATTGTAATGTTACTATTCCCTGTTTGCATTAGAGCTACTCGTACTTGGAAAGAATAGGCCAATGTTACATTCACACAATTGTCTTGTGTTTATCCATCCACAACTAGAAATATTTTTCTTCCTGGAAGCACTATAAACCACCAGGAGAATGAAGCAGGGCTTCAGAAAACTAATTTTAAAAATTTGGCTAAATAACCTCACCATGAGGTACATTACCCTAACTTATAACTTTGTCCAGAGTAACAAGAAAACATTCTAACTATCTGGATGTTAAGTGCAGTAACACTCGGACTAAGAAATATCTGAATATTCAGGGATTTTTTTTCTGGCTGACTGCATGTAAAAGGAGAAAAGGTATTTTATAAATTGGATGGATTTCTAAATCAATGTAAAACTGAGCTGGATATACTCACTGGGCTTTGATTATCTGGGAGCCCTATTGTAAAATATAAACAAACAAGTTCTGACTCCATTGCCTGTGCAGAGGTTCCCCCTCTCTAAAGCATGCCCCATACTGTAAGTATTTGTTCTCATTTCTGGCTAGCACATAAAGAGAATATATAGATGGTAGTAGGTTGGGCAGGAAGTCGATGGGAGAGAGGGTGAACTGTCTGAAGAGGATACATATGGCACGTTTACAAAAGCTTTTAGATCCCTCATCTGCTTTCATGAGTAGTTTTAGATATTAGTTAAAATTGCTTTTTATTGAAGAAGTCCATTGTGTTTGGTAGCAATGCAGAGGAAAAAAGGTACTGCAAGCTCAGGTAGGATGGAGGATACAGAGGCAGGAGGTGAAGCAGCTACTAGCTGCTTCGGCACACCAACTTGAGAGCTTTTCACCTGTGACTGACTTCCTCCGCTGGCACAGAGCTTTCTTTTCACCCTTAGGGCTTTTCTTGCATTTGATTCAATTCTTTCCTCACCCCTAACTGTTGAAGTGTCACTGTTGATCCCTTGATTCAATCCACAATTCAAGATTTTTTGGACAGCTGAACTTTTTACCTGATGACTCCTACCAGACTGGCATTTAAAGCTGACCCTGTTTTCCAAAAGGGACTGGTCATTGTCACTAAAACATTAGTACTTCCCTTCCCCAACATCAGTTAAACTATTGTTTTGCCACCAATACAAGGCTGTGATTTGCAATTACTCCATGCCTGCTTACCTTCCAATCAGTACTTATGTAACTGTTAGCATAATTAGACGAGCTGTTGCTTTGAATTAGTCTTGCAGCACTGTTACATGCTTCTCTTTTTATTTTATTTTTTCTGTACAGTGGAACAAAGCAATGCTTTGAAACAAAAACATTCAGGAAGTTTACACTGGTTTACATTTATTTAAAAAAATATTTAAACACTCGTGTATTTCACCTGTAGATTATTAACTACAAATCAAATAGGGCTCATCACTTTGAAGAGGTTCACAAATACAAAACAGTCTCCTTCTGGCATCTTCACATCCTCCTCTTCTGTGTGCTTATGTACAGTACTGTGAAAAGGAGAAAGCAGCACACGTTAAGAGGACCAGGGTAAATAATGTGCAGAAGCCTGTTTATTTAAAACATCTTGTTTCCATGGCTTGTAAAACAACAGTGTAATGAATCCCATTCAGCATGAACGAAGTCAGGAAACCTTTAAGTCCAGGTTTCAAGAAATACTATCAAATTTACACCTTATTACTTTAGTTCAGTATTTATTATATTCATAGCCAAACTACACTCCAGCAGATGCAGGCTGAACAGAGGAAGAATAAAGCCAGCTACCCTGCAGCATTACTGAGGGGAGTTTGACAGAGTTTCTAAGCAGCAGAATTACATGTGTCAGACACTAATGCTATGATCTTTCAACAAAAGCTGGAAATCCCAAGGACTTAAGGCAAAACTAATGACTACCTATGAAGGAGCAGACATCTTCCACCTGCTTGGCTGGTGATATCCCCAGAACAGATCTATTCACAACATAAAACAGCATTGTGCTCCTAAACCTGGGGTGTCTCGAGTTCTCTGCTCAGCCTCCTGCGTCTCATCCATTTGTTTTAACTTTTATAATAGATTCTTATTCCCTGAATTGACTCTCCAGCTGCAATGTCACTGCACTGCTTAGCATAATCCAAATTCCTTGCAAAAAGTATTTGGCCTCATTCAAGGATTATTTCTCCTCCCAAAACACTCTTTCACACTGGTGCCACATTCTCTTTGACTCTTTTTGTAACATGGGATTCAGTTCTTGTTTCTTTGTATTCCCTCCCTCCATCCTGTCCTCCATTTTCTTCTCAAGTAACTTGGCCAACCTCTGCTTCTTTTACCTTCTCTGCAAGCCTCCTCACAACTGACTTGTGAACCTTTTCTATTTTTAGATATTCTTCTCCCTGGCATGTCCTGCTATTGCAGCCCAACTGATACCACAGAATCATTTCAGGAGCCTGACATTGTCCTTGAAGTGCACTAAAATCCACCTACTGCACTGGAATATTCAAAGGCTCAACAGTAAAGTACAAGTGATTTTCTTGACTGGTGGTAAAATTCTTACTCATAAAGATGACAATAGCCTTCAGTACTAATGAAGAGCATTCATTCAGGTCTGGACAACTGCATCACAAACGAGTATTACAGTGTCATCAATATCTGTACTGTATCATAAATTTACACAGTAGTTTGCCTCACAAAACACAGAAACTTCTATGGAGCAGAGGCCATCTAAGCAGGCAGTAAGTGCAAAAGAGTAAACCTGTCAAATGACAGGAAATAAGCTCTAAGGAAGGCCAGAAAAGAGCATGCTTCTCTAAATGAACTTCAAGTTCAGAGGCAAAAAGGGCCACAGGAATGCAGAAAAGCACAGACACTGAAAAGTGAAACTAAAAAGTATGTTAAGGTTTCTGTGAAAGCCTAAAACTAATATTCTTACAGGCAGCTTGCTTACACCTCAGCCACTCCTCAAATTCAGAAGTAAATATCAAAACACAACCTTCTAATGAGCAATAACATGAGGAGAGTTACCATTATTTCCTCGGATAAATGCATCCCCATACTTGTTCTTTAATTGTCCATTTACATATTCTTCAGTCTGTTCCAGAGCTATGTTCATATACCCATCCAGGCAAGCCAGGACACCTGAAGACAGTGACAGTTTAAAAGTGAATCACCTTGAACTTATTTTAAAATAAACAAAAATGCATTGTGTTTGAGTACTGCTGATAAAACCTGTATCTATGTAACAAACTAAAACCGAAGCGTGGCCAGATGAGTCAGTAGAGTAGATCAGAGTAATCTTCAAAGAATTAAGCTGGGAGTGACGACTCTCAGGCACCCTAGTAGCAACTTAATCAGTTGATATAAGAGTTGGGGGGGGGGGAGAAGTCATTAATGCATGACTTTCAAAAGATTGACAATTTCTACTTTGAAAGTTTAAGTTGTCCCTTCTCACTTGTGTTTTAAGCCACACATCTGAAAAGAACCTGTGACATTAAGTGTAACTGGATAACCTAAGGACAAGGCTATATAAATTGAGTTTTCATGAAAATCTGTGAAGGATATAGCTGAAAACAACCCTTTTAATACAGGACACCATACACACTTTTTCATATTTATCCTCATGCTTACAGATCTAGAACATTGACTGCAAGTCTCTGAGGTAAACAAAATTCTACATCATTTTCAACAGGCAAAGGGTTTTCAAATGACATTGAAATCTTCCCACAAAATTAAAGTTACACTGTTCAATTAATGCAACTCAAGGAAAAAAATCTCTGCTATTTGTAATATTAGATGTTCTTTTGATCAGGAAAATATGCATTTGAGTAGCCCTGATTTTAGACAAGTACTTGTGTTCTCACTTCTCATAGCCCCTATTGAAGGCTGTACCTTGCTTACACAGTACGTCCTATGTGCTGGCAGCATGATGGCACTTTTTCATTCAAAATCAGTCCTTGGTATTTACACCCACCTTAAGATCAGAACTATGGCCATCTACAAATTTAACTCATCTAATCAACAGACAGATGTAAGTTGATCTTACATGAATGCAAAATATGCATGTAAGGAACTGAATGTAGGGATTAACAGATGTAAAGAACTGCTCAGAGAATGCAATCTGATTTGTTAATTGTGCACATAAAACAACTTGCACACACAGACAATACTAATTTTTTCCTCTGTTGGAAAAACACCTGATTTATTTACCTGGCATTAAAACCTGAAAATTAGTGTATTGCTGTACTTGGGGAGGGGGAGAAAACTCCAGTCTGAGAATCCTCCTCTAGGACACGTTCTCATTTTTCAGAAGAGTTGCTGTAATATCTTCCATTAAATAATTAGGAATTCAAGTTCTCTTGCCAACTTGTAATGGTCTGATGATTATTATTTTCCTTTATGTTTTTCTTTCCTCTGTTTCCACACAAATAGGAAAAACTGAGGGCTCACTAAGTGTTACTAAATGCACCAAAAAACCCAAATCAAAGTCAGAAATCTTTTTCACTCCAGCAATCCCAAGTGCTCCATGTAACAATAGAAATCAAAAAAAATGTTTGTCCAAAATTAAAATTGGACTGTGAATTTTCTTAAGCTACCACTCAGTAGGCCATAAATGCAGTATTTTCAAACTGTTTTGTTCCTAGAGTGCATTCATGCTTCTTCCATTCTCTTCCTCCATTTCTTTGTGTTTACTCTCAGGCCACTAATGGCATTAAATATTGTCACTGCCCATCCTGGCTAGTATTTTATCTGTTTTATCTGTATGTGGAGATGTTTTAATGTACATATCAATCTCTAGGCATAGAAATCATACATATTAATTTATCACTGATTACTTTCCCAGGGCTTCTTCCCTTAGGTGTACACAGCACTTGGCAGTGAATCAAGACATTACACATCAACACTTCTATTAGGCCATGTTTGTGCATATGGTGGCTTAGAGGGTGGACGTACAGACATAAAATTAGCAACACAGCCTAGAGGAAGAATCTAGACAGATCTGCAAGAAACGCCTGAGACGCTGGCTTTTTTAATGTTTGGCTTTTACAAATATTGGTCAAATTTCTGCAGAAAACAATCCGAATGCATATTTTTCAAATGAGAACAGTATACAGGTTTTTAACTGCAGGATTGTGTCAAGTGGGAAGGAAGGAGAGCAGACTGAAGTAAGGAAGGGAGGGGAAAAAAATCCAGTAACAAATAAGGGTGTTCAAAGGAACTATGGTTCGATTCCTGGTAGGTGTGATTGTAGGCATGTTAGACTAGCCTTGTTGAGGGGAAAGCTGAGTAATTTATCTGCAGCAGTTATAAATGGACATTACCGAGCAGAAGGTATCAATGTTCTCAAAGAAAACAGAAAATGCATCCAAAACCCAAATCTGGGTTGGCCCTGCCTTATGTGTACCTTCAGGTAAATGATGACTTGCTTTAATTGACTTTCATGAGCTGCCGCTACATTCTCCTGCAAGAAAGAGTTTACAGAGGCCAAAGACCAATGAGAAGCAGTGAAGTTTTTAAGCTACCAACCCCACCTGAACTGTTCAGACAATGTGGTTCTCAAAGAAATGGCAGATTGCAAATTTTGTCAGCTGAGAGACGCTAAAGAGGAACAGGAAAGCATAAGGCACTGCTTGCTGTCAGTGAACAATAACAATTTAAAACTGTCATAATACAAAGATTCTTTATCACAGCACAAGCCAAGTCTCCTCTCACAGTGCTGAGCCAACTGAATTAAACCTGTCTGAAGCAGTGATCTGTAGCAGAACCATAATGTTTAAGTCATTCCAGAATAAAATGTCTAAATTGGGCACAAGAGGAGATACATGATAGTTTTAATTAAGTTTGGGTACTACTAAAAGAATTGGACAGGCCAGCAGTCTCATCCTAATGGGAGTAGGACCAGGACATTTCACTGAACAGAGAAGTTTAATTTACTGGTTAAAACCCCCTATAATCCTACATACAGTGCATGCAGGTATACAGATAGGCTGAAGAGTTGTGGAATAAAACTGCTGGACTGTGTTAAAATTAATTGGGCATATAGCAGCAAAAGCCACACTAAGCTTTCTCCTGTATCTTCATAAGTCTTGATCCAACACCTGTCTAGGCGGCTGTTTAACCTAGAATGTAAATAACGCTTTCGTCCCTCATGTAAAGAGCAGGCTTATGACTGATGGCACAGTTTACTGTTTGAAGATTTTCTGGACCAAGGTCTATACTATGAATTGGAGAACAGGAAGGTGAAGAAAAGGGTAGTTCCAACAAGGGTTGCTATCAGAGCACTGAAAAGGGGACTGCCTGGCATATTTTCAGGAATTGTAATTCCAGCCAATCATTACAAATATCAGTTTAGACACTCAGAATCATCCTGAGACTGTAGTCTAACCATCTGTGACTAGGGACACTAATGATTTAGATAAGTAATTTTAATCTCTAAATCCACTGTTAACCTCCTTTTCACCAGTTTCTCCAGAGTTGATTTTCTATTTTTAATGTCACCATTCTGAGACCTATATTCACATACTCCAACATTCTGGATCATGCTGGTTTCCTTTTCAAAAGCAATCTATCTGTTCCAGGCTCTCCAAACAATGCCTCTACTCCTGTGAGAAAGAGATGGAGAACTTACCTCGATAATCAACTCCAGAATTTAACTTTACAACAACTGGCCTTCCAATGATTTGTTTTAGAAAGTCACTAGGGGTTTGCTTCCGTAGACTCATCTTAGTCTTCTCTGGTAAACTGGGAAGGTAAGCGAGAGAAAACATTTGGATAAGCAACACACTCACATATGGTCTTTAACACTCAGTACAGACAGGCAGTCCCCTGACTCTTAATACTTTCAGCAGGAGAGAAAATTTTGAAGGAGATGAAAGCAAAACCTTAAGGGTGGAGGCAGAGAGACTGAGCACCTATAGCCATAGTATTAAACTTTCCCTTTGGCATTTCTGTAACTTTTGAGTTTAATAAGAATCCTTGCATGCCATGCTGTGCATCTTGTAAACTTCCAAGAGAGCCAAAGGCCTCATCATGTCTGTAACACCTTTTGCTAAAATGGTTTTACTAAAATTAAGAAAGCTAAGCCATAATAAGTGGTTTGTATCTTTAGGGGTCGGAGGGAGAAGCCAGTACGTGCTCTATACAGAGAAGTCTGTACTGAAACAGCAAGAGAAGGATTTCTGATCTCAGCTCACAAATACAAGCAAAGAATAAACTTGAAAGGATGCCTTCAAATGAATCAGTTAAGTTAGAGTAAGTTTAGAATTAAGGCTGTGATTAAGTTGTACAGAGAGCTGAAAAGACGGTGTGATTTAAAAATTCGTGGTGCAGCACACACACCCAGTTTGGTATGAGACCTTCCTTCAGTGAGTATTGCCTAACTTCTGCTTTACTATCACTTTATCTAAGTAACAGTTGTTCTGCGTTTCAAATCAATGGTAGAAAACAGCGCTAACGCCGACTCCCAGTCCAGCATCAACGTTTTGCCCCTTGCTTTCTGTGGCAAACTACCACAAGCTCCTCCAGCCGCGCCGGGACCGTCGCTGGTTTTCCTATCGACAGGCCATCCCGCGGGCGATGCCGGCACCGCAGGGCTCGGCAGGGCAGCACTTTATAGCCGAAGCTTTCCCGGAAAACAAGCGCTCCTGGAGCCGCGGGCGCTATCCCACCGCCCCGCCCGGAGGTAAACACGCTCCGGTTTCACGTCCCGCGGCAAAAGCCGCCTCTTCCAAACCAGCTAAAACGGCCCCAAATACGTTCTGACAAACGTCCCTGACGGAAACTCCCGACAGGGAGCGAGGCTCTACTGCCGCTTGCCTCAAAAGCAGGAAAAAGCAAAACCAACGGCTGCAACGGACACCAGTAACGGCCGCGCCTGCCGCACGCGCTTGGGAGGGGTACGCGCACCACACAGGACACCCCCCCCCACCCCCAGCCCACACAACCGGGGACCCCCCTCCCTGCGGCCCGGGGGCGGCGAATCAGGCGCCACTGAGGGCCCCCTCACCGGGCCGGCTCCGCACTCA
>JANZLQ010000007.1:21838188-21850731 GCA_026212715.1 Elanus axillaris | reverse complement strand
GGCCTGCGGGCGCGCCGCTCGCTCCTGTGGCGGCACCGGCGACCGGCGGGCGGGTAGAGGAGGCCGCTGAGCCGCCTTCCCCCCGCCGGTGCGGGCCCGCAGGGCGAGGGGCTCGGCCCGGCCCGGCCCTGGCCCCGCAGCTCCCGGAGCGCGTTTCCCAGCCGAGTGCGTGATTTTGGGGTGGGTTCCTCCAGGCCCGCTCCCTGGGGCGGGGCGCTGGGTCTGTGAAGGGCGGCGAGGCCTGGCTGGTTTGGCACCGAGGGGACGTGGGAGCACCGTGGGTTGATTCCTCTCATATAAGACCCCCCAAAACCCACCCGGCTGTGCTGCAAGGGGTTCACCCCTGTGACCAGCAGGCGCTTCATCAGCCAAACTCCCATTTCTTCGTGCTTAGTGGCTTGCTTACACTTGACACCCAAAACAATGTCGCATCGATTTCTCACGGGAAAATGGTATCACCCAGTTTATATTCTCTTGTAGCAAGATCCCATTTATTCCAGAACAATCTTGTCTTACACAGGCCTTACCGGAGACGCAAGTGAGCATCTCGCAGCTGTCAGTGCAGGTGTCCTTACTAGAAGTAGAGAGGAAAGTGGTGCTCAGTTCGTTTTACAGGTGAGTTACTGAACATAGAAGCTGAGAGATTTTTTTCAAATGTCACCTGGAAAGAACGTGGCACAACAAGAAGCTGAACTTTCGTCTTCTACTCCTCCCCATCTTCTCACCCATTTTTTTCCCTTTTCTCCCAGCTATCCCCTGAAGTCTGGAATATTTTTTTATTTTAAGGGATTGAGTACCATGACAGGAGTTAATCAGCTGTGAAAGCTTCTGGAATGGATTTTTTTTTTTATTCCTCCATTATTGATTTAGTAACTTGGTGAAACTTGTAATTCTCATCATACAAAGAAAATATGCTATGGCTTGTCAGAACACAGATTTGTATTCTGACTTTCTTCTGGAGTTGTCTATCTTGTCTGTTTGAACACATATCCAATAACATTTTTTTTTTCCTCAAAGCTTATGCTAAAAAACTGTAAAAGTTGAGGTCTGCAAACCCGACCAAGTTCACCTGACTGTCCCAGAGCTCAAGCACAGGCACGGCCAGGAAAGTTGTGCCACGTTGTGCCCGTGTTTCCAGGCAACCATCATATTAATCAGGAGCATCCAACTGTGCTTGATTATATCTAGTACTTGAAGCAGAAAAGAAACATAAAATAGTTACTCCGGGGAGGAGGCTTGCAAAGTTTTATTTGGCTGCCTGGCTTCAGTGCATAGTGTTTTGATAAGAGTATTCTGGTGTGTGTTGTTATCAATGTCTGTGATAAAGACCGGGCAAGTAGATTTTTCATGCTTGGACTAGTAGACTTGCATGACAATTTTGCAAGTCTAACTAGGGATATTTTATGGTTTGGGAGCCTTCCTCTTTGTTTTATTTCTGAGTTGGTCTTTATAGCTTGTATTTCCTTTTTTTTGCTAGCCATCAGAACCTGATGAGCTATTTTGCCTTCTGCTCAATAGGCTGCTTTTCAGCTGGCTTAGGCATATATTTAGTTACAGTTTCTGTGTGTGTGGATGCTTTGGTGGTTTGATGGCCGACAACAAAATCCTTCCACTTTCCTGCTTCATACCCTATTAGCCTTACAAACGCATCTATTTTGAGTCATGGGCATTGAGATTTGGCAAGTTTTGTATCCTTAGCTCCGCTCTTTCATGGTTTGAGACCAAGTAATGAACCCAAATCTTAGGTAATTTTCCTTAGTTTGCCAGAGGTCTCAAAGCAATCTCATGTGCTGTTCCTAGTGGTAAATTAAGCTTTGTGCAGGATGGCGTATGTTGCTGAACACTCTGGTGCAGCGCCATTTGCACCTGGGAAGACAATTCCCATCTTGTACATTCAGGAAGATTATGTCATCACATCTGTTATGAGACAACCTAAAGAATGTGTTATTTCCTGAGTGACAAAACCCCAATGACCTCAGGAAGGTGGTCTTCAAATGATTTAAGTAATCCACACTCAGTGGACTCCTTAAAGATTTCAATGCTTCAAGAATAAAAATAGAAGTGATATAATTTGCTAATGATTCTCTTTTGTTTGTTTGTTTATCATCTAGATGAAAAAGGATTTTGATCTAAAATGTCGTACACCTTGCTATCAGTAGATTCTTTTAAATACTACATTGCTTTATCATAGTGCACTATGACAGAGCTTTTTCAGCTGTATAACTCATGGAAATCAGTGAGATGCTGCCCTTGCGTTTTAATCAAGATGAACTTGAAAGGTGAACATTGTAAGTGGTAGAAATTATTTATAATTTGGTAATAAAAGTTTATATCTAACACTCCAAATTTCATACATCTGCTGTGTGCTGGCCTTGAGATATAGAACAATTGCAATTGCCTTTACATTTGGCCTTAGATGAAAGGTCATAAATTACAATGATAGAGTTCGTAGTCGTTCCCAGCTCACAAAATTTCCATATTAACATCTTCACCTCAAACATAAATGGTTACAAAGTTACAAAGAAAAGAGTTGTGTTGGCCTTTGTCAACTGAACTTAATGATTGAAGTCGGTGGATCATGTACTATCGCTAACTCTTAAACATAAAGCATTGCAGAATCCTTGTTCAGAGGACCTAATTAAAACTTTACAGTTAACTTTAAAAATTAAATGGGATTTGACAGTCTCTCTTTCTCTCTCTTTAATGCAATAAAAACCACTTCAAAGTTAGGAAGGTTTTTCTCTCCCAGCTACTTGAAATAAAAGCATTTCCATACAGTGAGGTGTCTGTATAACACAGAATGTGTTAAAAGGAGTATCCAATTTTTCTATTTCTTGTGAAGTGCACACCATTTATGTAAGTTAAATGCAGAAGAACAGCAATGCAGATAACAAAAGAATGTCTGTGGCAGATTTTGAATTCAGCCTAAATAATCCCCAGCTACAACCAGTAGATGAAAAAAAGAAGACATAATAAACAGTCCTCACCTGAAAGTTGTGTCAGAGAGGACAAACCCATTCTGGGCACAATCACAGCATACCCCCTGATTTTAACAATCAGCTTTGGTGCCTTCTTAGATTAGAAAGAAAGAGGAAAAAAAAAACAGAAAGAAAAAAATTGAAAATTATGCAATATAATAAAAGGCCAAGAATTAGTTCCAAATGCAGGGAAACTTTTCTCTTGCTCAGAGTCTGAGAGTGTGGGAGCAGAAAGAGATGTCAGCCTCTATGAAATATTGTTGAGGTGGGGAAGCTCTGCAATTCAAGATTAGCTCTGTTATTGTAGGGTTTCCTGAGGGCCCTGAAGTAAACACGATATTACATTTCTGGCATTTGAGAGGTGGAAGGTGAGATTCTGCTCCCACTGAAGCTGGTGGAAGCTTTGCTAATTACTTCTCTGTACTAAGGATGCCTCTAAGTTATTGAAAATACACCCGAAATCTCAAAACAAATCCATCTCAATGAGCTGGTACCAAAAATATAACCGTTAGACTGATAGTTGTCACAGCTTGGTTTTAGAAACTTGTCCGCAATGGGCCCTGGCTGCAGAACAATCCATTAGCCCACTGGCCTGATCCAGAACTCCCCCAGTGGATTCAGGGTAAGATTCCTAGGCTGCAGATCCTTTCCACCCACTTTGGACCAAGAAAGCACCATACATGCTTTCTCCACAGCTATCCCCCAGGATTCCTAAAGGAGTAGTACCTCATGACAAGAAAGCTTTTGCAACCCACATGGCTCGTCTGCTTTTCAGTCCTGAAACAACTCCTGTGCCACAAGAGTGAGCATTAGCTTTCCCCTCACTGCTGTGGACCCCCAGGCTGTTGTCTTCTAGCAAGCTAGTGGGTATGATTTGCTGAGGGCTCTGTGTCTCACTTTGCATTGTCAGAGGCACTCTGTGCAGAGAATAGATTGGCGCCAGATTTGCACTTTGGCACAGGACTGCTGAAGCTGACCTTGTGACTCTCCTGAAGCTGGCATCACCTCCGTGCTCTCTGTCCCTTTCTTCTTCCTTCTGGGCTGTGTTCTTTCGCAGTGCATTGTGCTTCTTAGAAGCCTTCTTCTGATGTCCTGAGGGTGAGGAACTGCACATTAACAAATTGAAGGGTGCAGGGAGAAGCAACAGAAAGGAAGTATTAGGACCTCCCTCCTTTTCCTCCTCAGCAAACTTCCTGGTAAACAGCAAGCTGTCAGCAGGTCTTCAGGGAGCTGGGGAGAATAATGTGAGAACTCAGCCTGAGGCTTTCTCTCTGTCTCCTAGACTTCAGGTCTGCAGAAAGGAAAGGGAAGATCCCCAGAAGCTTTCAGAGTTCACTTAACTCCCTCTGAGTTCCTAGGAGTGCTCTCCTTGGCTTCCCCAAGCGACAAGCTTTTTCATGAGCCTTAAGAGGCTTGACATCCCCCTTTGCATGCACTTGGATGGGAGAGTTCAAGCCTTTCAGCATTTGAACGATAGTCTATCTGTCGCTATACAGTAAAAGATCAAAGATTTTTTCCCCTTAAATGAAGGCTTAGTTATCTGACATTATTTCCCATGCCGTGCTAAGATCCCCAGAACTGCTGATTCCCAGCCATGTTCTCAATTAAAATGTTAATGCATTTTTAAATTGGACCTTAATCAAAAAATACTGGGTTTGTGCTACAGATTTTAGATAGAAAAGCCTAATAAAATTCTGTCTTCTTCAAGTTCTTACGTTGTGCTCACCACCTGGGGATGTTCATGTCCTCCTCTGTGCATTAAGTGACATGATTATCTTTTGTCACGTGTTTGTCTCTCCCACTTTCTGTCCAGTCAAAATATAGTTTGACAGATCATGTGAAAATCGTGCTTTTTATTAAGTAAAGGCTGGATGCTCTGTTTGATTCTTTCTGCAACACTTAGCTAGATTCCACCCAAAATCTGCTGGAATTGGACACAGCCTTTTGTGTTTAGACTTTCTAAAATATTTACATTAAAGAAACACATGTTCTCTATTTTTTCCAGCGTGGAATATCAATTCCAGATTACATTTCAATGTAAAATTTTCCATGGTCAGCTCAATGATGCTAATTCCGTACTTCAGGTTGAAAACTCTGGTGTCAAGTTTACGCACAGACATGGGCTGAAGTGGTTACTTTAAATTGACCTGCTGGTGTAAAGCATCCACAAGGTTAGTGCCCAACTCCCCAGAAATGCTTCTGATGCAGACCTGGGGATATGAAGTAAACATGAGGCAGCTCTAATTTGTAGTGCAGTAAAAACAATCCATACCCTGTTCTGAAATTCAGTGAAGAAGGAAGATTAAAAAGTGTTCAGCCACCTTTCTGTCCCTTTCTGACCCTTTCCGCTTCAGCATCCAGCTGATGCTCTAGGGAAGAAGTATCATCAGACTCACAGGACAAATAAATCTCTTTTTGGGAACTGACTGGATCTGCCATCACCTGACTTCTTCCAGCCTCTCAACCCAATTTTTCCATTTATCTGACCCTCCACAGGTATTTCATATAGGGGGTAAATTTGTGCTTGCCATTCCTCAGAAAGAGCTCAAGAGTCTTTCCATGGATTTCAGCAAGCAGCGGATTAGGGATCAAGCCTAAAATAAATTGAGTGGGTTTGTTTCCCATCCACACATTTCATCTTCCAGAAATTGTAAGACATAAGCCTAAACCCAGCAGTGCTACTTCACTGTATGGAGCAGCTAGCACAGTTTAAGTAATAGTTTTAATAGTAGCAAATTGAGTTTTATTGATATAGACCGCAGCATTATATAAAAAAGAAGTGTAGACAATTCTGTGAAATTCAAAGCATTTGCTGACACATACCAAGAAAAAATACTGGAAGATGAAGCCATGAAAAAAGAGATCGAAGTTTTAAGCTCTGGACTTGCAAGCCTTTGTTTTTATTGCTATTGTATATTTGTACAGTATGGAGAACCTCCTTGGACATTACTGAAATGCAAATAAAAAAAATAATAAATGTTAGAGAGAAGATAAGTATACAAAGATGATTCAGTTTGTCTGTGTAAGGAGCACCTTCTTGGATATTAGCCAGGCTGGAAGTCACATGTGGAGGCTATGGAGTCAATGTTTACTCTGCTGACTGATGCATGTTACTATTGTGAGGATACTGGAAATAGGCAGAAATGATGGTGTTTGTTGTAACTCAGAATACCTGGGTTCTCATATGCCTGTGCCAGAGGCTTCCAGGGTGACCTTGGGTGAATCACATCCTCAGTGGCTCAGTTCCCACATTCATTTAACAGAAATTTGATTAGAGGGAAGAAGCTATTTTTATTAGTATAAATTATTTTTGAAGTGGAGGGAAAGTAGGGAAGATATATGCAGAAAAATCTCAAATATTCCTAGTTTCAGTAATTTTAAACATAAATATTTAATCTACTGTTAATCCAGGAAGTGAAACAATTAAGTATTTAAAGTAATGGAGATTGTGGTATAATCGCTCTGTTCTTTCTGTGCCTTTACTAATTGGAGAGCTCAATTTCTTTAGAAATAAAATGTGATTTAATGTCAATGTTAGGTCACTCCTAGAGCATTTGTGAGCTGGTATTTTCCAGTGGCCCCAGTTCTCAGCCATTGACTACAAAATCATTATTTCTGAGGTTAGGGGAACAAAATGGAAAGTGATTATTTTGTAATGTAACAACAAAAATAGGTAAAATCAAAAGGGAGGACTAGAAACTGTATATATCCAAGACAAACAGTTTTGTTAGGAATAGAACAAAAGCATAAAGTTTCATATTAAGTCAGAAGTTAGTTTTTAACAGTACATTATACAGCTCTCTTGTCTTTTAAACTTTATTATAAATTCAATGGATACACTAGCAAAAATAATGATGCTATCTATAAGTATCGATCTGCCAGTATGATGTGCCTGCCTGTGACCCAGTTCCCAGGGCCTGCAGTTCCAGAGGTAATATAACCTCAAACACAATGTTCTGATCTGATTCCCTGGTGCCCACACATGCAAGAAAATATTCCTATATACTTTAGTCTTGACTGCTTTTACAAGAAAAAATGTATTACTGGAAAAATTAAATAAACCAATATTGAAGGTTATGTACTAATTCCTCCAGATGTGTGATAACAGGTATGAATGAATATTATCTTCTAGGAGAGGGGAATGATGCAGGGCAACTGACTCACTGTTCCATGGTCTGTTTTTCAGCTTTCAGGCAAAACTGCCATCTGTGCTATCAGTGCAGCTCCACTAGTCCTAGGAATCATAGGAGCTTTAGGGCAAAACCAACATCCATGTTTTTTTCACTCACCTAATACTATCTAGAAAATTTAGAGTGCAGTAGTGTAAAGTGCCCGTAGCAATCCAGACCACCTGTCATTAAAAACTGCCTTTGCTACTGCTGGTGGACCTGCATGGATGTTGAAAACAATGGAGAATGCTAAGAAAACACTCAGCAGAGTCAAGACTTGTGACTGTGAAACTGAAAAGGTTCAGAAGACTCTTCTGAGGAGAAGAGAGATGATGCAAAAACCTGATCAGTAGTCCTTGCAGGCTTTTGTGGCTAGGAAGGTGTTGGCAACATTGCTGTAAAATGGGTTATAAATCCTTATGCTTGGATCATTAAAGAACTACAGCTCTCATTACTTCACTCTGCTCTGCTCTACATAAACAGAGGACTTCATTCTACAAAGAGGAAGAAAATCCCCTCTGCATTCAGGAGAAACTGGAAGGTGAAGAAGCAAGCTGCGTTCGTACCATGCATTGCTTTTCTTTGGTTTCTTCTTTCATTTCATTTCCAGCTCCACATGCTTCCACATGGAGTGGCACATGCTCTGGTTTCCTCCATGACATATGTGGAGTCCTCTGGTCTCGCCTCATCAGACCATATTCCAACCATGTCATCTCCTCAGCTGCTACATTTTTCTTATGCATACATCTTCCTTATCCAAATATATTGCTTTTTTCTTGAGGGTTTTTGGGGGTTTTTTTCATGCTTTTCACCTGGGCTTTTGTCTACTTGGAACTGACACTACCAATTGATTTCACATAATGCACACAGCACAGCCTAAATATATATTTCTGTCTCTGGATGTAGGGTTCAGACATTAAAATCAATGCCTTGGAGGTGAAAGGCTTCATCATCCGTAAATAACTCTTGAGCCATTCATTTCAGCTCCTCAAACAGAGTATCAACAGTGGAGTACGTCATTTGGAAGATGAAATTTCAAAATACACATGCTATGCTCACATGCTGAAGTTTCCCCAGTTGGAAGGAATACTAATGGGAATAGGGAATAGCAGTGGATTAGTATTTTCACACAAAATGGATAAGGAGATTTTTTTTTAACAATAAAGAAATATCTGTGATAGTTTTAGCGCATTATTGAATAATAAATGAATAATCACGTGCTGTGTGAACAATCTAGGGGTACACCAGCAAACAATACAAATTTCCAGTTTGAAATAAGCAGGTCAAGTATTGGACAGGCTAGTCTAGAGATGTAGGATCTATTCTCACTTCTGTTACTGAGCTGCTCTCAAATGTTAAGACAGGTTATCTCACCTCTCTGTGTCTCAGTTTCCCTTCTGTAAAACAAGAAGAATGATATAACTAAAGTGCTTTCAGATCAATGGATGAAAAGCTTTATGTAATAGCAAGGTATTATTAATATCCTAATGATGCCATGAGAGAAAATGATCAATAATTATTTATAATTTTCTTTGCCGTTTAGGAGGTATTTTTCTACTGTCTATATTTTCTAAGGTCATATGCTTAAACAGTTGAATGTTGTCACTTTCTTGCAGAACATACAAGTCTTTTTGTATCTATATGATATAAAGATGAAAAACAGGTTAAATTCTGGGATGTCATTTCTCTCAAGGCTGGAGGGCCAAAGTCAAAGGGAAAATCTAATGATTTACTGCATGAGCAAGTGCAAAATCTATGCATTAATAAATTCTACAGGACTCTATATTCAAGCTTTACGGATACTCTTTTTTAGAGCTTGGATTTTTTTAGGAATTAAAGTAAAAAGGATTGCTTTCAAAAATTGCCCCACATTAAATAATCTATGCTTAAGGAATTGTGTTTTTATTTTTAAAGTAACCTCATTACTACCAGACTACTTCTTCCTTTTGACAGTAAAGCAGAGTGCTTATCTTCCATATTTTCATAATGAAAGCTCCCAAGCACAGGATACTGTGGCAGATTTACAGCCTGCAAGCAGCAGAACTGACAGGCATTTTAATATGAAAGGAGATATGATGTCTTTAATGTACAGTGATGTCACTTCTAACAAGGTAGAAGCCTGCTTTTTGCACTGCAATCACCATAAGAAGTGAAACCTGTCTGCTTCAGGAGTGACCTTTTAACCTAGGAAAAGGTCACAAATAATAGAGAAAAAGACGGGACTCTGCTTACTCAGGTGGAAGGGCACACTGATGTTGGAGGAGCAAGGCAATTGTGGATGTGCATTATCTCCAGGAAGTTGAAGCTAGAAATAGTCTAGCTAGAGCTAACCTTGAGAACAGAAAAGGAAAGGATAATGAAAATCCTCAAGGGAGTGTTAAACTGAAAGCTAGATTGCCTGTTGACCACCTTTTTTCCTTCTATCCAGCATTGATTTGCCCTAATAACTTGAAAGTGATATTGACAGCAATATAGTCTACCATTAGCTGGACACAGGATTCTTTCACTGAGAGAAAGGACAGCAACCCAGTACCAAAACACAGGTCTTTCATTCTACATTAGACCAATGAATTTACTACTTTGTCTAGGAAATATTTACCAGTGATTTTAAAAGCCAATTTAAAATGTGCATTTCTTAAGTCCCTTTTTAAAGGTGCTTCCAGCTCCTGACTGAAGCTGCACCATTCTTAAACCTTGTATACAAGAGCAAAAGATTAAAAGGCCGTAAAATGGCAAGAAATCTCAAGGTCCAATAAGTACCTTGTGTTAGCATTAGGCTAGTGACTTTGGTTAAAGACAGGAAATTAAAATATGCAGGCATATCTCTCTCTCTTTCTCTTCCCCCCCAAGAAATTAACTTCCTCTAAACTAAAATTCAAGAAAATCAACTTTGAATATCATGTCTTTTGGTATTTTGGCAGTTTGATCTTGAAGGAACACACTAAGAGATGAAAAGAACAACAAAAGAAGTAATTCTGTTGTTTTATCTTTGCAGAAATCTTAATTTTAAGAGAAAATGCTTTTCAGTAGGATCTGAACCATCATGTTCTCCTAGCTGGGGTGCCAGGGCACTGAAATAGTAATATTCAAGTAAGGCAAAACAAGGAGGAAAACACAGTGTTGGCCAATCTGAATAGTGTTATCCCCAAAAGGAAGCACTGATGTCAATACAGCTGCATATCTGTGTGTCCTGCAAAATAAGAAATGATGGTTGACCTGTAGATGCCTGCAATATTCCACAGCTAGTCTTGTATTGTTTTGAATTTAATTTTTATAATTTCGTATGTTCTTAGAGGTGATGTGATTGGTTTTAATTTACTTTGAAACAGCTTGCTCCCTTCATCCTTCTTCAAATGGAGGGAAGAGAAACTGCAAGTTTCACATAGGAGTTTACATATAGAAATAATCAACTCACATTTCAGTAGAAAATGTCAGAAATGCTGGCAGTATCAGTGAATTCTTCTCCCCATTTTGAGCCTGTTCTTCTGACAGCAGAGGAACATTTCAAAGATAAGCCCTGTGTATGGTTTGAGATATGATAATATTCTAATTATATTTTCCAAAAAGTAAAAATACTGGGAAATGAGGTATGATGTGATACTGCTGTAGATCCATAGATCCCTGAAAAGGGGAAAAAAAAAAAATCAGTTGCCATTAATGCAAGTTAATGGTTTGGAAGTTCCTGTAATAGTTTTAAAAGATCTTGTGTCTGGAGACAAAAGCAGCTTGACAGACACAAGTTGTGAACTGCTTCACTTTCTATGCTACCTTGTATCTGTCAATATATTGGTTATGGAGCTCTGCCGAGGCCAGCCTCAGAAGGCAAACTGTCACATTTCTCAAAAGATAAAACATCCCTTAGGGTACAAAGATTTCAGGGACACAAGCTGATAGACAGGAGCAGCACTGCAACTCTTAACATTTTATGGCTAAGTTCAATGAGTGAGTCCTTAAACGGATAATTGAATTGATGAAAGGCTTACTGTTGCCCCAATTAAGCTTGCTCTTTCTCCATATGTAAGACTCAGGATAGCTGAAGCAAAAATTGAGGAAGAAATTCAGGAGAGAGACATTCATGACCACTTTGAAAATTGGTCTCACATGAAAAGCTTGCCATTTGTTAAGGCACACGTGCCATTTGTCCACACAAAGAATTCTGTTGCCTGAGCAGTGTCATTTGCAACAGCCCCTTTTTTACTAACTAAGGATTTGTAAATATTTTTAGAACATGTCTTAGTGCTTCATGACTCATTACAATCTTTGGTATTTTTCCTATTTGTGATCATGTAGCATCCCTGTGGCATATGGTCACCTGGGAAAGTACTATTAGGGAAGAAATCAAGGGATTTTAGCTGTTTTTAAAAACCCTTGGAAGGTAGAAATGTGGAAGAAGAGCCACATCAAAGGAACATTTTTCAATCTACTGCATTACATCAACCAATCTCATTGTTTGTTTGTGCTTTTCATGCTGTATCCCTCTACTGTATCTTTGTTTATAACTGAATTGTAAACTATCCAGGGAATATGCTTTGCTTCTGTGTGTGCTTATACAGTGCCAAGACCAAGAGAGTGATGGCCTGTGACTTGGACCATTAGGTGCTGTGATAATACAATTTTTAAATAAATGCATATTGGACTAAGAACTCATGAATTCCTGCTTTAAAAAGTCTTGGGTTTAAACCTATACCTGATTAGTAACTTGCTTTGTTACCATTAGCATCTTTTTTAGAAAACTCAGAAGGTAGTTATGTTCTTTATGTATTCAGCAGGTATTATGATGCCTTTCAGAGAATGAGGATTGTACCCTCAGATGGGTAACAAATCTCTGTGAGTTGAATAAAATTTAGATAGCATAAGGGAAGAACACTTCCTGCAGGGGTGAATTTTATTTGCCTGTGAATGTAAGTACTGGATCATTGATATGTGGTGCATGAAGTTCAACTCATCTGTTTGCTCTGGCCATGATTCAGGCAAACGTTTAGTGTAAGTGAGCACCTATTGTATTGAAAGTTGTCCGTAAGGAATGTGTGTACCTAGTTCAGGCAGTGTGAAATGAATGAACCAGTCTGGATGCTGTGCACCTGTCATGGTTTAAGCCCAGCCAGGAACAAAGCACCTCGAGGCCGCTCACTTATTCCTCCCCCTCAGAGGGATGGGGCAGGGAAAATATGAAGAAATACTTGTGGGTCCAGACAAGGACAGGGAGGGACCACTCACCACTTATGGTCATGGGCAAAAGACAGGCTCAACTTGGGGGAAAAAAATTCAATTTAAATTGTTACCAAACAAATCAAAATAGGATAACAAGAAGTAAAAGTGAATCTTAAAACACCTTCCCCCCACCCCTCCCTCCTTCCTGGGCTTAACTTTACTCCTGATTTTCTCTGCCTCCTTTC
>JANZLQ010000007.1:21813199-21829756 GCA_026212715.1 Elanus axillaris | reverse complement strand
GGGGGGGGGAGGAAATCCCCAAGTTTCCAACAGTTTATAGGCAATTTCAACATTCCTTTATTATTTAGAGGATGTTCAGATTAAGACAAGAATCTTTGTCCTGGACTTTCAGAGGCATTTGAAGTGCACCCTGAAGTACAAATGAAGAAATGGAAATACTTTCATAAGGAATTACTGCTTCTGAAATAGGAATGCTTTACATAAGTTTATTGAAATTTGGTGAATTATTTTCTGTGGCTATCTATCTTAGACTGTTTGCACTTGGGAATTTTCCACTATTACCAGTCTACATGTAGCACTACCAGAGCCTCAACTGTAGATAAGCCATTTGTGTCCTTACCAACAGATAACTTTTTTCAGAACAGGTTTGGATGACACAGTAATATGAATGACAGCATCTGCTGGTATGTCAGAAGTACCGTAGACTGAGGTACGCTGGCAGGCAAGTTGTACATACGTCTCCTCAGGCGTTGCTTGCTTTCTTTTGTGACAGTAGCCACTATGAGAAACCCTGTCACATGGGAAGACAGGGTTAATGTACTCTGAAACTATATGCACTTCATGTGAATAGAAACACTTGAACAGAAGCTGTATGAAAATCTAGGGACTCCTGGCCAACCAGTTAAAGGGGAAGAGGAAACTCAGTGGAGGATGGCCAGCCGGTGGCTGTCCTGCTGCCCACCTGCAGCTTTCTGTCTTCTCCTGCCCTACTTCTCTGGTGGATCAGAGCTTGTGTTTACCCAAAATACCACCGGGACAACACTTGGACAGTGAAGTCATGCAAGATGGATTTTCTTGGCTATCTGGTTTCCTCTCTGCTTATGTTTTCTAATGAAGAAAATACCTTTATGCTTGTATATTTATCTGACCAAACAGGAAGGGTGTTTGCCACACTGAGTTACATGCAGACAGAGTGATGTACCTGGCAAAACAGAGAACCCATCTAGACTTCCCATACAAAATAACTGTTTCTGAGCTGCCTATTGTCACTTAGGAGCAGGATCTTAGGGTTATAGTGTGTCATTAATGAAAATATTATCTCAATGCTGAGCAGCAAATGATAAAAAAAGAGAAGGCAAATTACACAAGGGACGGTTATAAAGGAGGTGTCATGGGTGAAGCTGATGTAACACAGCTGGGGAATGCAACATAATTTCTGAATGCAAGCTTGATACCTCACTATGGTCTTTGTTCCCCTTACCGGTACCTTACAGGCACATGCTTCGTGACCTCCCAATGCAGCAGGGAGATCAGGCATCTGCCATTGCGGGCAGCCGGCCTGGGGCCTGCTAGTGTTGGCTGCTCCTGGTGTGCTGGTTTTCTTCCCCACCCAAGGCTTCAGCTGGCTTCCCAGATACCAGCTCTCACCTTGGCTTGGCCCAGGCATCCAACTGCCGGCGCGGGGCAGCCACGCTGCCAGCTCATTACCCAGGCGCAGTCCCTGTGGCCTCCGCCACTTCCCATTGGCTGGGGCGGCTACCTCCTGCACCGCAATTGGCCCCCGTCTGCAGCACAGCTCCCCTGACTGGCTGGACTGGGAGGACGGGGCAGCTGAGGCGGGTTTGTTCCAGCTCCGACTGGTCGGGGCCAGTTCCTAACCACCGCCTGAAGGGGCGCAGGGCACGGGTGGGGGGGTCCTGCCACCAGCAAGGGGGCTGCCCCACCACCACAGAACCTGGGGACAAACCCTCCACCACCAGCCGGTCACTGCCTCAGTCAGCAGCGTGCCAGTGCCCCGAGCGCCATTTGGTGCTTCGTTCTGCCAGAGAAGATAGCCAAGAACCAGCAGTGACAGTCAAGGGTATAAACACCAGCCATTAAGATATTTTGATCTGGAAAAGGGATGGCAGAGAGAGGATATATTAGATGTCTATAAAATGGTGACTGGTGTGAGGAGGGCGAGTAAGGGTTGATTGTTCATTGTTTTGATACATGAGCTAGTATCAAAGGAGGGCAACATGGGGCAGGTCAAAACAAAGAAGTAGTGGCAATTCTTCATGTAATACCCAGGCAAGCTTTGTGATGCTGCTTAGCACCGATGTGGTGGGTGGCGAAAGCTCAGAGGAGAGAGCGCACGGTTGTTCAACAGGCAGAAACCACCCTTGGCTCCCAGGGAGGCTGAATCATAAATTGTCAAGGGGCCAGAGCAGTCTCTTGCAGTACACATGCCGTAACAAGGACCAGCTAGCTCTGTTATTACTCTGCTTTCTAGGCATCTGCCTTTGGCCACTGCAGGGGACGGAACTGGATGAGGTGGCCCTTGGTCTGACCTAGCAGAGCTGTCTGGTGTTCTTATGTACCTACCATTTACCTCTGATGTGCAGCTACTTCTGAAATGGAGCTTTGGAGATGTACGGACACCTAGAGCTCAGCCTGGTGGTTGTACCTGGGTGAACGGGAGCTTTGGCCATTGATACTATAGGATACTGCTAAAGAAAGGTCTACAGCAGTATTGCTGGCTAAGAACTTTAGCACGTTTTATGATATTTGATGTTTCCAAAGTCCCCAGTTCTTGGAGTTATGGGATAATGCAGAAATATCCATTTCCTTGCAGAGGTTCAGGTTACACAAGCTCTTGGGTTTGTAAGCTGTCTGAGAGGTCAAATCCAGTCAAATGCTTGTGTGGCTTATCTTGTATTAAATATTGCAGTAGTCATCTTATCTATCTGAGAAAGATGAAGGGTTCAGTGACCCCAAGACTTGAATCTGTGGTGCCAGGAAGTCAGGGAATTTTTCAAACTTGCTGTATTATGCTTATCCTCTTAGAGTCGGACTTTTTTTAAAAGGTGGTGTTAAAGATTGCTATACAGTTAAAAAGGTATAGTTAAAAAAAAATAAGACTCTGATTCTATTAATTTATAAGCCTGCTTATGCTCTGATCCTACAAAGCACTGAGCACCTCAAGTAAAAGGGATTTTAACTTCTGTTGGCTTCAGTGGGAATTCTTGTACTTTATGCTCAGTCAGAAATCAGAAGAAGAGAGGGAGCTTGTACAGGGTTCAGAAATGTCTTTGGAGTTCACTCATGGCAACACTCACAACCTTATCACAAGGTCATGATTTTTAAGGGCTCCCATAGCGGTGGTAATATGAGGATATTTGCTATCATTATACAAACAAATGTCTAACCTTTGTGACTGAGAACAATGCAAAAACATTGAATCCATTTATCTCAACACCAGCAGACAAGTCAGATGACTGAAAAATCACAGGGCTCTGAAGTACAGTAATTCTTAAAACAAGCTCATGGTATTTTTAATAAGTTTAGGGTTAGCAATCTTGGGATTTTCAGGCTTATTTCCTGTTCCCCATTGTGCTTCTTATTTTAAGTTTTGGACAACAAAATTCCTACACCTGTTTGCACATGGCAGTAAGCTAATCATCTAAAAAATTCTGAGACTAAGACTACTTGTCTTGATATAGTTTTTGGTGAGTAGGCTGCTGGGTCACTTCTGGCCCTCTTAGAGGTGATACTAATGCCTACTGTGAAATGCCTTTCATCGACTGAACAAGCCCTGCTATGTGTTACAATAGGTTGATGTTTTCTCTAGCTCTTCTGATACACTCAAAATCATTTCATAAGCTGTTCCCACAAACAGTGGGATCAGGTTAATATATGAAGCAGCACCTTCCCTGTGAGCCCTGAGCTACTATCTCATCGAGGCTTTTCATATGCTTAAATGATTTTTGTTCAAAGCTCTCGTCTATTCTTTTTGGACAAAAGCACTCTAATTCCTTAAAACTTTTCTGAGCAGCTCTTATAAATAACACCGATACACGGAAAACTCTTTTCTGATTGCCTGCCTGGATTATGTAATTTCATATCTGAACAATGTAATTTATTATCAATATCTGAAGTGGATTGCTGCAGCTTCCCTAGTATATTAATAGCTGTATCCATTATTTTCTAAAGAAGAATCTCCTGGGCCTTTCTTGTGATATAAGCATTACTGCTAACTGGGTATCTGGCTGGAAAGGATGATAGTGTCCCCTGCTATTATAAATCTAGTGAGCTCACCTTTAAATGTCTGTCTTTATTCTCCCCTTTGGGCATTGTTCCAGTCACTTTTTGGCCTTTTTATTTTAAAGAAAAATCCTGTCCATATGGTTGAAGGAGGAAGTATACTTGCCCTCAGATTCAATTAATGTGTTGCTTGTTCTATATATTTTGGAACCAGACTGCGATTGTGCAGAAGAGAAAAAAAAGAACCATCTTCAATGAAAAACTAAATTAGTAGCCCGCATGCATCAAACAAGAATAAAAGCCCATGCTAGAGGATACAGTAGATCTAAATATGCATGCCCTGATTCACGTAGACGGCCAAACTCTTTCAAATGGAAACATAATTTGACCTATGAAGTAATTAATGCCATGATTATGGGGAGGGAAGACACCACAGTTCAGGCTGCAGCCGGACTGCTTTCCATTAATAGAAAGCTCTATTATCCCCTCCCCCAACACATGTAATTATCTCAGTTTTAAAAATTATGTCGGCTGCAAAATTCCTCTGTCTGCATTGAAGGCATAGCAGATTATTTCTGCAAAATTTCAGTAAAGTTATTGTGAGTTTTTCAAGTTACCTGATTCTTTTTTTTTCCCTCCATTATTTGAAAAGTGTAGCTCACTTCTTCTTCACTCTTGCCATATAAATCCCTTTCACCAGATTTTTGAGGGAGATAGATTGTCTTCAGTTAAAACATATTCATTGTTTTTATTCTAGGTAGTTCTGAGACCAATCTCCCCCACACCAGTATCACTGGATTTTTTTCTGCTGGATTTAGCAGGAAGAAGAATACCATCAGATGTTGTTTAGCTGAAATCTAGAAATATCATGAAAGGGTTTTTCTCACATAACCTGTAATTAACTCATTGCTACAGCATTTTGTGAATCCCATTTTTTTATATATATTGAAAATGTAATCAGACAACTTCATGAGAGGAAAACCTGTCAGGGACTTTCAAATATACAGATAGTAACTCTACTTAAAAAAAATCCCTAAATATAGATCACTAGAAACTATAGAACTGTATTGAGTATGTGTCACTATATGTTTGCCCCTTCTTATTCACTTCCTTAGGCATTTGCTATTGACTGCTGCTGGAGGAAAGGTACCTGGTGGCATGGACCTTTTATTTGATCAATATGGTCAGTCCTAGTTATGTCAACAAAAAAATCACTTTGACTCAAAGGTAAAAACATTCTTCAATAACTGTAGCCACAGGTTTTTAATCAATCACACTAGAAACTCATTCTTTCATTTTAGTTTGATATACAGAACAGTTCTGTGTGTTCTTCATATTCTATGATCCCTTTTGACAATTATAAGGAAAAGGAACATGGTCATATTTTCAGCTTCCGGGGTAAAATATATTGACAACTAAAATGTGAGCTGAAACTTTTGCATTATTTGAGGGAATACTTTGTCCGTTTAAGAGCCTGAAGCTTGCTGGTTTACTTTTTTTTTCCTAAGTACTTCCTATTTGTATTCATGAAAATTATACTACAGATTGAAATGTAAGACATCCATAAAGGGCAAGGGCAGGAATTTTTTAAGAAATTGTGGTTAGTTTTATAAGTAGGTGTCTCTTTCTTTGTGCAAAACTGGTGAAAAAAGGTAGGTTTTGTTATTGAGGTTTTGAGCTCAATTGATCCCTTTTAAAAAAAAACAACAAACAAACAACAAAAAAAACTGTTTTAAAAATACCTTTGAAAATTGAAAAAGACGTCTAGGATATAATTGATGGCCATTCTCTTCCAAAATGTTCCCGAGGTACAGGGCCAGGCCCAGGACTCATGTTTCAGTGCTTCCACTGAAATTCTCCATGCTCCGTAGGCCTTATGAACGACTGTGTTCATACCATTTCCAAAAGGTCAGACCCATGCCATTATCCCCATTTTCCAGTGAGGTAACTGAACATCTTGCCAAGGGTCACTAGAGAAGCCTGCTGCAGTGCCAGGAACAGAAAAATAGTATCATAGGTTATGCCTCATCCTTGATAGTACCTCATTTGCAAACAGTCCCTAACTCTCTACTTAGGACAGCTATAAAATCAAGCTAATAATGTTGATACTTAGCTTTGAGAGTTAGAAATAAATGCTTGCTCTGCAAAATATGAAGATTTATTTTTCACATGAAGTAATTGCAACTGAGTAAAAATGGGAAGATGATCAAAAACATTTAGAGGACTTAAGATCACGAACAACCGTCAGTGTCATTTGTTCTCCTAATATTTTAGATGCTTTTGTATATCCTCTAGAGAGGCTAATCTACGTCCAAGAAAAAGCTTTGGCATTATGTTACCTAACTTTTTGATGCCTGGCCTTTCACATGCAGTTCAAAACCTTAGGTTAGGCACAGCATTGCTGACTGTATGAATATCGAATACCTTTTGCTAACAGGAGAGCAATGGAGTTGCATCAGAACACTGAGCTTGGAGGCAAGGGCCCTCTGCTAGGTGGAAATTAATTTTTTCAAAAAAAAGCAAAGTCTCTACTTTTACAAAGATTTCACTGGGATTTAAAGATACTTCTTGTTTCAGGCAGCTGCTTCTTCATTTAGGGGAGATATATCCCAAATATCTCAGGTACAAGAGAGCTGAAATCCTTGCAAAACCCCATTTTAAATAAACCCTGTAAAATAAATACTGTCTCTGGCCTTAAATTAAGAAATGAGAATTTATTGAGAATTTATTACCAGAGTTTAAGGCCACTTTCCTTGAAGATGCCCAAAGCATAAACTGGGCATCTTCAAGCCCTGACAGGGCAGAAATGAATGAGGAGAAGGTTGGCTGTCAGCCTGCAAAGCTGACCACAGAAAGAGAGAAGTATGATGCATTATACCTTGGCTGGCCCACGCTGTCCTGACTGCTGGCCATTCTACAAAAGATGTGTAAGGACAAAGTCACAATTTGGAAGAAGCCAAGGCACTGAAACTCAGCAGCCCAGGACCACCCCTGCTTTAAATGCCAGCCTCTGAGAATGAACAAACTCAGCTAGACACAAAATCAATCTGTAGTAAAAATCCAAGAACCTTCCAAAGTTTTTAAAGCCCAATTTAATAGTGGGGTCCAAGAGCTGGCTCTAAGAATATAATGCTTTATACAGGCGTCCAGTCTTAGTACCCTGGAAGCAAAGCACTGGCTTACAGAATGGTTAATCCATCTTCCCTCTCTGTCTCTGCTGCCTGTAGTTCCTGCTCATTTGAACTGTCGTATCCTTTCTCCATTATGTAATAGCCCAGAGGTCACATATGTTCCTCTGCTTTGAATAATACATCTCTATGAAGCCTTAGTATCGCTGTTTGAAAATTTATTTCTTTCATTTTAATATTTTATCAATTTTGTCCTAAATGGATGACCTTAACTGGTTGCAGTTCATTTCATTTCTTCTCTGCCTAAATATTTTAAAGGCTCCAAAGTACAAACATCATTCATGCAGTGTGTAACAAAAATGCTCAGCTTGAGCTTTGGATTATTTAATTGTAATTGTCAAGCTATTATCAAAATTGATTGTTTTTTTCTTTTTGCAATTTCTTCCCCCCACTCCTCCCTATTTCCAACTTCGTTTGTCACATCCTTCATGCTGGTATTTAGCTACACTTCCCAGTGCTTATGGAAGAGCTATACAATGCATCAGTACCATTACTTGTGAACTACAGGCAAGAGCCAAAATCACTACGCAATGGGGATAGGCACTGCATTCAGAAAATACCTCAGTAAAATAACTGATCTAGTACTGAATACAGTATTTGGTGTTAGGTGCAAGTAGAGCCTTTTGCCCTTTATTTGAAGAAAAAAGAACGAAAGTTCTATTTTATGAGCTGGTACCATCTTGGTGTTGTGACCAATCTGGATTTCATCAAGCTGGAAAAGGGTTGTATTTGAATGCTAACTCATCACAACTTATATGTGTGCAACAGGAAATAAAAGGAGTTAACAAATATCTGGTAGTCTTAGCTGTGAAGTGTGTTGTGCTGTTAGAGGTGTCATTTTGGGCAGATGAGGTTCTTCGTAAGAGTAGCAATCCTACCCCTTCTCAAGACTTTATAGGTAATTAAATTCTATCTTTACACATTTCAGTATCAGTTGGCTATGGCATTCGTGCTTCCTGTCCTGAGCAGCTTAGTGTCACTACATGCAGCTTCACAGTGACAGTTGCTGAGTTCCTGGTCTTACTGACCTTTCTGATGTATAAAATGCTTTGGGTTATTTAGAAACAAAAGGCAGTAAAAGCTAGTAAGCACAATTTAATTTCATGATCGTTGTTCTGCACTTATACTATGAGAAAGCAAAACTAAGGTATGTGCACTTCACACAGTGGCATTTTTATTAAAAATAGGAATAACAACACTCTGAAGGAACCTGACTCATCTCCTTGAGTGCTTTTAAAAGAACTGTAGCTTTCCTCTGTTTGCAAAATATAAAAATTGGTATACGATCCATTTTTTATATTGAAAGAATATGATTATTTGGGATAGGCATGTATTTATGCTGATTTTTACCTTTCTTATTTTTTTCTATCTTTCTTTTGTCCGATGCAGCTGTATCAGCAGTGTTAGTAAGATGTGGATTCATGTTTCATTTCTGACATCTCTGTGTCATGTAACAGTGTCATAACCTGTGTTCTGGTTTGTCTATGCACTATTCCCCATCATAAAGACATATTAAATCCTTGTCTTTCCCACTAAGTCCCTAACTACCATATTAAGGAAAGCGTGAAAGAAATGGCACCACTTCTCTTGCACTGGCTGTAGGATTTTGTTTTAGCTTCTGTCATGTCATCAAAACAGATGTCATTCGGGTCACTAAAAGCAGGCATCTCTGTGCCTCCATGTGAACAAATGGGGACATCTTGTTTTCAAGTGTGAGTCTTGGGCTGTGCGTAGAGGTGAAAATGAGTTGAAATGAGTCAATGTGTAAGCAGGATGCCTCTTCTTTGCTCCTGGGGTGGAGCTATAGATCCTTGGACATCAGCCGTTTAGTCCTGTAAGGTGTTTTTATGGTAATCCTGTCTTTCCCAAAACCATAGAATAGGTGTGCTAAACCCAGAGTAAATGCTTTGAATAGCTCTTTAAAGGGCACTTGAAACACTTCTTATGTAGTTTTTTGCTCTGTAGAAATAGCTGTCCTGGTTTCTGAAAAAGTTACTGAAGGTAACCAGCATTGCTTCTCTAACTAAAGTGGTTTTCTTATTCAGGTGGTATGGCAGGTGAGGTTATCTTGCCTCAACAGGGAGTATGTAAATATAATCCTTCAGAAAGTTTTTGCAAATACATCCTCCACATCCCTAACTATATAATTAAAAAGTATAAGCATTGAAAATCCTTCTAAATACATATTTAAATCCTAAAGGGTCTCCTTAGACTGGAGTATTATGCTAGATAGAAAGCTTAGAAATGAATTATTATTAGGGCCTGATACGTTACAACAATTATGAACATATTCTCTTTATTAACTAAATATCAGTAAAGGTACTATGAGTAGTGCACCTCGTAGTTAAATTTTAACAGCTTTAATATACTTGTAAACTGTATTTCTGGCTAGTAGACAAGCCAGACAAAACATGGGGCAGGGAGGGGGGGGAAGAGTAGGGTGTACAAGAAGACCAGGAACTGAGGCACAGAGACAACAAATACTGAGATAGTTCAGTCTGACACCAGTATCTGCTTTTCAGTAGTAGCCAGGCACAGATTACCCAAAAAAAAACCATAAAGGAACCATGGCGTTTTTCCAGAAGTTGATTTCCTTGGGAAGTATGTCACTTTGGCCAAAGTGAAAATGCACTGCTACTCTTTACCTCAACAGAGTAAACATGCTCATGAATAGCAGTATTTTTATGTGATTACAGCTGCTCTTTTAACTCTCTGGATAAAGACCTGAATTTTGGGAGCTAAAGGTTATGAATTCAAATCCCAGTTTCCACTTGCAGATGTGTGTATACATTTGGCTGGAAACAATGCTGTCTGTATGTATACAGCCATGGATCATTGCAGCTGCACAAGTCAATTAGCCTTTGTGACACTCAGTTGTCCTGTGAAATAATTTTATGAATACTTCAGGGGATGTTGTCAGGACAGTGCTGAGAACTACAGGACACAAAGGGTAAGGCTAGCAAAATAACCACCTTTGCCACAGGTTTCCAAACACTTTTGTGTTTACAGACACCTGAACTGCTCTAAATTTCTTTGGTCTCTCTTGGGAAATACAAAAGATAACAATTAACCTTTACTTATTACAAGCCATGAAAAGCAATAGGAGAGTCTCTGAGGTGGCATGCCTCATTTGAGCTTTACACTGGTGTGTGCAATGATAGACACGTCGTGGAAGTCAAGATAGGTGGACCTGAGCCTGCTAATTACAATGTAATTTTATAGGCCGCATTTTGCTTTTAAAGGCAATGATACACAATAATCTTCAGCTTTGACCTGCAATGTAGGAATCAGACTGGTATAAGACAAATCTCCAGTCATTCTTCAGTAGTTTCATTTCACTGGAAGCTATTCTGTGAAATAACCAAAGACTGCAGGTGGTTGTTTTCTTTTACCACCAAAATGGGTTTTTTTTTTACATTTCCTATTTTCATCCCTCCCAGAAAATCTAGATTAATCTCTCTTAAGAAATACTGAAATTTTGTAACCTTTTTTTTTTTTTTAATTTACCAGCTGCAAATTAAACAGACCTCTTATCTATTTTTTTTTTGGGTTTTTTCTTTGCCTTGGCCTTTTTGAAAGGGAAAAGGTGTGTGTGAGGACAACTTTTTATTTTCTTTTTAATATGTCTTGAAAGTTGAAAAAATAACAGGTTATTAGTTTCTAGTTTTAAAATTTGTGGTTTGAGTTTCTCTCTAATGAAAACATAAGAAATTTTTTTAACCTCATCGCTCCATGTTTTTTTTGTTTCTTTTTTTAGCTTTTTCCCTCACTGAAGAACTATGAAAAGGCTGCTTTTCTGAATAAAAACAAGTGTAAGTAAAAGAAAGTATCACTTTTTTCTTCAATTATCCCTCCTGCCCAATTCTGTAATACAAAAGAAAGTTTTCATTTCACATAAAGTTTACAGGAAATTATAGTGATTTTTCTTCTCCTCTATCTACTGTGCTTTCCTTTTCAATGTTTTTCACTGAAGACTCTATATGTGACATTGCACATTGTTAGGAGGTGAAATTAATGTAGAGATTGTGTTAGACATGCGGGAGGCTTAATGGGGCAACAGATAAGAGCAGAAATAGAAGAAAAGAAAACCATTGAGGGAAAGTGCTAAAGATATAATTGTTTTGTTAGAGTTTGACATGTCTTGGAGAGAAATTGAGACAAAAATTGTAGGATAAAATTAAATGAAAATTTATGCTAACCTCCCTAAAAGAGGATTTTATTTTTTTTTTATAAATAGACATCCCCTAGTGTAAAAACTATGCCTTTTCCTGCAGGAGGCTATGAGATGGCCATTGGGCACTGGCCAGCCCCACACCAGCAGCACCCAGTTCCCCTAGCATCTAATGGAAGTCAAACTAATGTTTGTGGATTGGAACTGGGGAGGACGACTTTTGAATTAATTCACTTCATGGCTGTTTATACAGGGATCCTATCAACTATCCCCTGCAGCCCCATGGCCTTTCAGACCACCTCTGAGTGCCAAGCTGTCGGCTACAGCTCTTGCTGTCTGCCACCACAGCTGTGGCTCAGTCCTGCCAGACCTCGCTGCGGGCCTGCTTGTTCCTCTCCTCCTGGGGGTTTAGGCATCTTCAGCCTCACAGCTTTGGCCTGGCTATAGCTTACTGCCTTAACCGCGTACCTCTTGACCAGCTTTTTTTCCTGACATTGCTGAAGCAGACGGTAACGTCTAATCCTGGCTCACATCTCCAACACCTTGAGATTCATTACTTTTCACAGGTAATTATTACTGCTACCTCTTCAGCTTTTAAAGTTTTACTCAAGCAAAGGCGAACTGTAGGTCTTGTATGCTGCACACATGCCACAGCACACATGAATTAAAAACAACACGTTGTCCTTAAAAGCCTAGTATTGTAAAAGTTTTGATAATGAATTATATACAGAGACAAGCAAGATAATTTTTCTATTTGACAGTCCTGTGCAAGCCTCATTTGCAAGGTTTAGTTCAGTTGTGGGCACCAGATTTGAAAATTACCTCACTATGTTAGAAAGAGTTCAGTTGACAGCAACAAAAATACCAAAAAGTTGAAAAATGAGGCCTATGAAGAGAGGCTAAAAAATTTTGGCACGGTCCAGCTAGAAAAACAAAGCTGAAGGGAGACATAATAATTTTTAAAATAACTAAAAAGGGATGTTATAAGGAAAAAAGGGCTCAGTCTTACTAGTGAAGAACAGGGCAAGTCCAGCCTAAACTGTATATTGAGGTGAAATGTAGCTGGTATGTTAAGGCTAGCTCTGTCTGAGGGTTGTGCCAGAGAAAACCAGGCAGAAGGTTGGACGTTGGGGTGAGGACTTTGTGGTAGAAGTCACCTTCTGTCTTTCAACTCAAGCTGGTGAAGGAGGGCACCAGGAGTTTAGCCTGGGGAGCAGAAGGAGAACACCACTCATGCCATGGGTTTTTGGGGTTGGTACCCCAAAGTTGTCCCTAGCCAGCAAAATCTAATTACCTAGTTTTCCTTCTTCTGAATCCACAGGAGACTGGGCAGTTTCCACCAGAGCTGGCAAGTACAGTCTGACTCTGGCCCCACTTTATTTCTGTAGAACTAGAAGAGGTTGTCAAGGGACTGCGGACATGGCTGCCTTGGGTATGGTTAAAGTGAGATTTGGTATCTCTCTAGTAAGAAGAATTTAGGAGTAATGAAATCAACTGTGTTCCTTGCAGAAGAACGAAAGTAACCTACTAACAACCCTGTGTCACAGTATTGATTCTGTTCTTAAATTTTCAGTGCTTTGAAGCTGCTATGGTCTGTTGGTTCATTAAGTTACATTTACAGGTTGTCCCTAAACACTGGCTTTTACATAGTCTGCATTTTAACACTCTTTAAGTGCATATCGATATGTTCTGTCCTCTGTGCAAACCACAGTCAAAGAAATCCCATTTCTGCAATGGCTAATGAGGTACCAGAGTGGTAAAATAAGCAGAAGAAGGAATTACACGATGTCAGGAAGCTCAACCAAAGAAATGTCACCTTCAGAGAAGCAGCAACTGAGAAATGACCTTTCACTTTATTACAGTGTGCCAAATTTGGCTGGATTTAGACAAAAACCTACAATTACTGAATATTTAAAAGTGTATACCCTTATTCATGAGGAAGCTGCATAGAGTTGGGGGGCTTATGTCATAGAAGCATATATTATGAAATATGTGTTTGACACACTGACAAGTACCATGACTGAAATTACAGTTGGATTATATAATTAGATTTTATTAACTATACGTATTATTAAGGATTTTTCATTACAGAAGAAAGGATGTCAGGGTCCTGGTGATTGTGCTGACCTCTGGTGCCACTGGGAAAGATGTAGAGAGGCTTCCAAAAGAGCAATATAGTTCCTATTTAATCTTTAAATAAGAAAAAAGGTCAAGGAACCATTGCTGCGATTTTATTTCTCTCAAGTCTTCACCAAGGAGGCATCTCATTTTAATGTGCATTGCTTTAAATTTATACGTTGGTAAAATACAAATCACTGAAACATAACATACTTTAGAATGAACTTTGCGCTGTATTTATAGCAGAACTTACAAAGTATAGTATGTACATGTATTTGAAGCCTCAAAATTATGTAACTAACCTCTGGAGGCTTCTCATTTATTTCTGATACAAAAATAAAAAAAAGAAAACCCTCCAACAGATTACTTAAGATCTCTATAAAGTTATCATATCCACACAGACATTCACTTATCATGCCAAAGGAAGGAAAAAAAAGGTGGCAATTTATATTTATAATGTAGTTTTATTTAAAAATTAAATTAATACTTGAAGATAATTAAATGAAGGTGAGCATGCAGAAAGCAGTTGGCTCAAGACAGACAGGGAAAAAAAACTAAACGGTTGCAAACACTGGTGTAATTACAGGGTTTTCTCCTCTCCCTCTTGAAGTCCACTAGTTATGCTGCAACTTTGGCAAGAAGCCTAACTGTTCCATAACATTTTACTTCCCTTCCAAACTGGGAGTGACCCTTTCAGAGTAGGTGCAGCCCATTTCTTCAAATGGCAGATTGCTCAACAGTAACCATAACAGAGCTGGTCCTTTATCCCCAGCTTGGTCTGGCTCATTTCAGTAGGTAGAGCAGTACAACCTTACCTTTCTTCAGCCTCCACTTCTGCAACACGCAGAAAGCTATGTTCAGTTAGATTCTGGAATTAAGCCTTCAGGATTTAGGAAGTGCCAGTAACAATGCTGCAATACAGCCTTACCTCAGTCTCTTGGGTATGTATGCCTTATGATAATCTTCAATTATATGATTATTATTTTTTGCAGTGGAATGCAGCAAAGGAACACTGATATTTCAGTGGAAACCAGTGGAAACTCAAGTTCAACTCTGGGCATCGGTCAGCAGCATACCAAAGTGCACACGGGTACTCTTGCCTATTTGTAACAAACTTCAGCCCCTGCATGTCTCACCCTCTGTAAGTTGTCCCTGTCCCAGTCTTGTCACTTTTCCATTCCTGGCCTCCTTTCCTGTTCTTTTTGCTTAACCTTAACTCCTAAGGCTTCTCATCCTAATCCCAGTCTCTTTATCAAGCCAGACCTAGATTGTCTTCTGGGTCTCCTTTCAGAGTCTGCCCCTGACATTTACTCACTTGCTTTTCTCACCCAGGCAATTTTCTCCCAATCCATTTCCCACCTTTCTTTGGATATAGTTTTTATTCTGTGTTTTAATTAGACAGATTTCTCTCCTCTACTGCAGGGATTCCTACTAGTCATTGATGTGACCAGGACCCTGTTTTCACTCCTGGTGTCCAGCAAGCTGAGAGTGGCCACTATAAAGAATGTCCCTTTGAGCTGCCATAGTTGTTAGGGCTACACTGTGATCATATATTCCATAGTATGAGTTGTCTGGTCAGCCCCCTAAGTTCAAGGATGCCATGAGGTTGGAATTTTCTCAGGTTTTAGGTGTCTAAGTTCTAACAGTTCTCCCTTGCAAATAATGATTTTCTGTTCCTGAGCCTGGGGATGTAGAATATTTCAAAACAAAAGTCTCAAACTTATTTTGTAATGTACTTTTTGCAAGTCTCATTCTCAGAAAGAGCTGAATGAGGTAGTCATCTGACATGGAAAATTTCAGCTCAATCGCTTAACATTTGGTCAAGATATAAGAAACTGAATATAAAATAATAGAGCAGAAAGCAATGAAGAGTCACGATTCTGGATTTGGTCTTGAATGTATGCAACACTTCATTCAGGAAATAATAGTGGGATAGCTGCAGCCACAGTATAATCAAACTTAAAATTATAGTGAGAGAGAGCAAGCTAAATAAATTCAGTACACAGATTTTCAGTTTAAGGACAGGAAACTACATAAAAATGAGGCACATTCTCAAAAACAAAACTTGTAAGGAGCAGTCTGAAAAGCAAGAAACCTAAAAGCACCCTAAAGGCTGTTAAAAGTTACTGTGTTAGAGGCCTAGGTAAAAATTGTGCCACAATTCAGAAAAAAAACCAAAGCAATCCAAAAATCCCCTGCATGGCTCAATGTGAAAATGATGTAGTCCATCAAAAGAAAAAAGGCGGCTTTTAAGAAATGGAAAGCTTGCTCAAATGAGAACAGGAAAGACCATAAAAATGGCAGGTCAATTTCAAACAAGAAATTAAGAAAGCTAAAAAGGATTTGAAGAGAGCCTTGCAAAGAATGCTGAAGCTGTTAGAAGAGAATTGTCTAAGTACACCAAAAGCAGGAAGTCAGCTGAGGATTAGTGGGACCACATAATGGCCAAGGTGTAGAAGGGGCTGCAGCAGATGAAGGAAGCTCAATGAACTCTTTGAGTTGATTTTTACAGTAGAAGCTGTCTGATTCCCAATTCAGATGCATTCTTTGTAGCAGATAAGGCAGAAAAAAATAGATCAATTTGAAGTAAATACACAGGATCTATTTACATACATCCAGTCACCAGGACTGGATAACATCCACCCAACAGTACTGAAGGAACTCAAATATGAAATTGCAGAACTGCTGGCCGTGATGTGTAATAACAAAGAGCCTCTGCTGGAGGGCGGGAGCATGGCCATCTACAAAATTGCCAGCTTCCACCTACCAAAAGGGTTCCTTGAGACCTACAGACCAGTAAGCCTTACTGTCAGTCCTAGCATAATGGTAGAGTACCATCTCTAACAATAATAGTGAGGAATAAGATTAATGAGCACATGGATAAACTTGGTTTCCTGAGAAGGAGTCAGGTTGGCTGCTATAAAAGGAAATCCTGCCTCACTAAGCTGAAGTTCTTTGATGGTCACAATAAGAATATGGATAAAGGAGATCCATTGGACATAATATATTTGGACTTTCAAAATGCCTTTGTCAAGGTTCCAAAGAATAGAATAGAATAGAATAGAATAGAATAGAATAGAATAGAATAGAATAGAATAGAATAGAATAGAATAGAAT
>JANZLQ010000007.1:21790669-21813099 GCA_026212715.1 Elanus axillaris | reverse complement strand
GAATAGAATAGAATAGAATAGAATAGAATAGAATAGAATAGAATAGAATAGAATAGAATAGAATAGAATAGATCAGAACAGAATAGTTCCAGTTGGAAAGGGACCTGCATCATCTAGTCCAGCTGCCTAAAGTTATTAAAGAAAGTAAATTGCAGTAAGACTGAAGGAAAGGTCCTTGTATGGACTGAAAACTGGAGAAAGTATGGGAAGGAAAGAGTAAAGGCATTTTCAGGATGGAGAAGAGTCAGCAGTAAGGTCCCCCAGGAACTGGTCAAGTATAGGCTATTGGATAGAAGACAAGTAAAACATGGAAGAAACTGCTAAGGGAAATATTTAGGATGGTTATAAGAATGTAAATCTGTATCTCACATAAATCTGTATCTCACATAAATCAGTGCTTTTACATCCTTTTTGATTTCCAGTTTAGGTGTATGGCAAATTAAACCTACTTAGAATAAGTGTGCTTCCTTGAATTTCCTTTTGCAAGTCCCTTAGTTCTCTCTGAGTTCTGCAGACCACAGGTTGACAACCACTACAGAAAAGATATCATCTTGGAAGTTTACCTATTTCTAGATTCTTGCTGCAAAGTAAGAGCAAATCTGCATGGAGACTAACCAGATTATAATACCAATGATAATGCTGTAGTAATATTTCTTTTGTAGAGCTGAGTAATTGTACAATGCATAGTTAAGTTTGGGACTTAAGTTTTTAGGCAGATGCTCATCTGTTTAGAAAAGCAAGGGGAAGGCTCCAAATATTATATATGATCTCCCCCCCATGGTGTATTTGTTCAGCTTGGACTTGCAAAGTAACGGGTTGTGATCATTTGTGAAAGTGGGTGACAAACCAAAACAAAATCCTAGACAGTAAGGTTTACATGTCAGTAAGTAGTTTTGTATTTTTCATTTCTCCAGGGCCTAATAAGGATAACTGTGCTTATCCTTCTTTTTGATTCCTAGGTGCTACTGTACTGAAATAATGAATGCATTTGCTTCCCTTTCTCTGATACCAATCAAATGCCACATTGTGAAACAGGTCCTCAGCTACAGTAAATCAACATAGGTCCATTAAAGACAATTTCATTTACAGGAAGTGAGAATTTGGTGCTGTATTTTGTATGTGAGAAATAAATGAACTTGATTAAAAAAAAAAAAGAAAAAAAACAACCCATTATCTTTTGCTGTCTAACAATCATGCAATTATTTCTGCTAGAATAATAGAAGATTGGTGGAGAGCATTTGGTGAAGAGAAGAATTAGATAATAATTTTACTCTAAAGCCAACTTATATGAAGACATGCCACACCTTAACTGTTTTACATCACCCACTTTCCCCTGAGTAGAGCATGTAGGCCTGATTGTGACAGTACTAACGTATAGTCCCATCACATATCAGCCCTATTAAGAGAGAAAGAGCTAGGCTGTTTTTTCATTTTAATACCACTGCCTTATCACTTTATAATTTTGAAAGTAAAACCTTTTAAGAGAAACAATACCACACTGCTAAAATAAAGCTTTCCAAAACCTCATGATGCTGATTCTCATCTGCCTCACCCTTTCTGTAGTTATTTTGGCCCTGCAAAACTTTATGATGTTAATCTGGTAAAACATTATACCTTCTTTGTATAAGTGTTAGTGTCCCCACCAAGATAAGGTGGTAAGATCAGGTCCAGGGGAGCCCATTTGCTTCTATTATACATTGAAAAGCACACACCTGTGTGTGTGCATGTGTATGCCTACAGCTGATACAGTAAAACTTTTGAATACTGAAGTCAACATTGTAAATTGGCAGGGAGATTCTACCCCTTTTTCTTCTATCCTTGCCACTCCAACTCTTCTCTTAGGTCTTTTATTCCCTTTCTTTCCATCACTTTTAATTTCATTCTCTATGCTTATGTTTCTCTTTCTTTTTCCATAGCTATCACGCTCTTACCCCTTAATATTCCAGTTGTTCAGAGTTATTTTGAAAATGGCCAATATACTCACTGTTACATCTCAAATCAATTTCATTTAGGACCCAGCTGTGATCACCACTGCATCTGAACACTCCCTTACCTTATGAGGGCTAAGGAATACAGCACAACTCTGCATGAGTAAAGGTATTGTAATCCAGACCTTTGTGTTTAAACAACTATTATAAAGATTTTTCAGATTAATTAATTTATGATTTGAATTGTAATTTGTGTAAGAAATTTTATGGACTGAAAATGGATAAAACACAAAGGATGACTGCTTCAGAGGACTAATTGTTCACAGCCTTCACCTTTGTTTCATACATCAGCATGCACTTTTGTCATTAAATATGTGAGATTCCTTTGAAATAACACAGGCCAGGGAGTATATCCCTGAACTGCCTGCCCAGATACACATCCTGGTAAGTGAGATAACCTGGGACTTCTGGAATCCAGAGAGGTTTTTTGTACATGCTATTGACAGGACTGCTACTATTTAGCTTCCTGAACCCTTTTTCAAAGTATATATTCTTTTATTTGACTCATCCCAAAAAGCACCTTGGTTTTACATAAGCTTGAATGCAATTCATTGGCTGTGGGAAGTCTTGAGGCAGGCTGATACACAAAGGTTGGAACAGAACTGGCCAGTCTGTGCCTTTTGAGCTGCATGTGGCTCTCTAACTGTTTAAGTATAACTCCTGTGCTGGCTGGCATGGGGGCTGCGGCATAATCCCTGCTCTCAGAAGCAGTGAGTCAGCAAGAGCCTCTAAAGCCAATATTAGTGGATTTGCCTGGCCTCTACCTGTTTGTCTAGCTGAGCCCCATTCCTCGGCCGAACCCTGCAAGGCCATGTCATCACTAGCACCTCTGAACTGTTCCCATAGCCTCATTGCTTCAGAACAGGGTAGGCATCTTGAGGCTTTCAACACAATGAGGTTTTTGATAAGGTGTTTGGAAGACTGAGGAGATCAGACATTACAGGAAAGGACTGTGAAACAGTCTGATAGGTTACGTTTTTAAATTAATATCTTTTCCTCAACCACAGTAAATTTTTTCCAAGCCATATGATCCTCAAATTACCAATACAAATGGGAATACAATTAATAGTGGTGCCATATCTTTATAGGGAGCATCACATTTTTGTGCCAGGAAGGCATACCTTTTATTCTATTAAACTGAGCAAAAGTCTTCTCCTGGGCCTCATCTTCTCTGTATGGTGCCATCTTTTCAGGAATACATCATCATCAGAGTGCTTTGTCCCAGTGATGTATTACACTAATACATCTGTTGCTTTAATGATATATTAGTGTAATACCTTATCAGAGTGATGCATACCGATGATCTATTACACAAAAGGTGGTGCCATTCAGGAATGAAAGAATTCATGGACATATTCAGTATAATTATACAGATAAAAGCCAACATACATTACACTGGAAGCTGCTTTCATGGAACCAAGAACACCAGTATTATGCTAGCTTGTGCCGTGCCATTTTCTAGTGCCATTGCACTAGCTTTGTAATGCTGAGGTTGTTACATCTCTTTTAAACCTTTTAAATATACTAAGAGCAACTACCATTAACCTTGGGTCACTGTGAAGCAGACTGTATCCAGTTACATTATTTTTACTATATAGTAGTACGGTACTTACTTACCCGTAACCATATGAAACCAAGTAACATTAACCTCCAAATAGTCTGAAGAACATATCATATCTCATTATAATAATCTGGGCTTCATCTTTTGCTTGACTTTAATTATTGTCCATTCTCAAACATTTTCGATTACATGACAGTTGAACTTCAGCCTGTCATTAACAGTAGGCCTCTTTAATCTCATCCTTCATTTTCTTTACCATTACATTTTTTTCATTACTTTAGCCACTGAAAAACAGATTATGTCAGTCTGTTTTACATTGTTTTGTGCAGTATGTTAATTAAACATTTCAAAACACCATCCAGAGATTGTGGCAAAAAACAAGTTCTACTTTCTGTTTTTTAAACTTTCACTGTAAAGAACGGTAAAAAATGTAAACCAATAATACAAAAAAATCAAAACTCAAAGCTTTTCCCCTCTGCCTTAACTTCCTTACTAATTGGGTCCAAGCTAAAGAGAAAGAGAATTAGAGCCACATTTTGGCTTGTGGTAATTTAGCTGAGGTATAAAGTATTGATTAGCTTATTTATGTTTCCTCTAAATATGCTTTACACCAAAGTGTGAAGAATGTTGCTTAGCAGAACACTAAGGCCTCCAACTTGTTTCAGTACATCAGAGCATAGAAAGGTGTGTAGGTACCTCTAGAATTTTTGTCAAATAATCCAACACAAAATAATTAGTAACACAAAGGAGAGAGAAAAGGACAGACAAAGTATTTATAGTATAAATACTGGGGTTTTTTCCTCTTTACATTCTCTTCTGTTATCTTCAGCTTCATTGCCAGTGACAGGTGTCATTTTAATTTGCAGAGAGGGTTGCTAAAGCAACTTTCGTGAATGTATTTAGTCAGGTGGTAAACTGAATTCACAGAAGCTGTAAATGGACATACAGTGTGATGGATGCAAAACATCCTACTCTTTACATTCCTACTCCTCCAAGGTCACTCAGCTGACCTGTGACCTTCCAGTTTGGAAACTGCTGACCCATATCTTTCTCCTGCCCCACAGCGGGGATGAAGGAGCAGAAGCTGTCTTTGTAATTGTCTGATGCAGGAAGTAAACTGCTCTCATCGATAGAGCAAGACTGAGTAGCATAGCTTGTGTAAGTGTTACAGAACGGCTAAAGCAGAAGGTGACGTAACAGGTTACAGTAGAGGGTGAGGTCTGTGACTGCAAATGAGGCAGCAAGATACAGATTAGTGTAGAACTTCTGGGACAGCACGTGGCAGTGGCACTGGTGGGGCCTTTGTGTCAGAAGGCTTATCACAGCCTAAGCCTTGGCTTGTAAAGCGTCAGGGTCTGAGAGGAGGTTGCTATAGCTCAGTGTTCCAGTCATCATCCTGTGAAACACTTTGATTTATTATTTTTTTAATACTATAATTTCACCTATAATCTGGGAATTCATGGCTGGGGCTATGCTACCTGATCTCTGTCAGACATGGAAGCAGTCTGCTAGTACAGCAATGCAGGAATTATGGCTGCAGTGAGAAGAGAGTCCTTCAGCAAGAAACAGTGACATTTATTCTGATCAAGAAACCTGCAAGTTACCTAATTGCATCTTAGGGGGGTGGAGGGGGAAAGGCATCCTCTTTATCTGGCCTAAGAAACCCTAAACCTCAGCAGGACTGACTTCCAGGGCCAGGCTAGAAATCAATATTTTACCTGAAAGTATAATTGCTCAAGTCACTGTACTAGGATATTTGCAACCTTTTCTGCTCTTCTTATCTGAGGAAACTGGTTGTTTCACTGAGTATTTACTAGCATTCGTGAGTCCTGAAAATCGACTGGATCCGGCAGCTGAAGTTTCTGTAGTGCTGGCCGCCTGGTTGTGGTAGATCTAGCATACTCCTCGTAGAAGTCTGATCTATGACAGAAGCCCTGAAAGCATTATTAGCAAACACAGTAACTGTTATTCTGATAAACTGCCGGTGAGCAAACAGACCTTTGTGTAACTTGCCTTGGTGTGCTGAGCAATCGGAAGGGACAGATTTGGTATGGGAAGAGAGACTAGCAGGTGGCTTCTGATACTGTTGCTCCTCATGTGTACATACTTACAGAGCTTATGCAATAACATACACATTAACAGCTCATGATAGGTAATATATTTAGGGTCACAACAGTCTAGTAAGGTACGGGGTGTGTTAGTCTTTTATTTAGGGGTGGGGATCTGCATGGAGAAAGAGAATAGAGTGAAATGTTTAATAGTGTACAACAGCCTAAGGGACTGCAGGCAGTGTGTGGTCTTACCCAGCATGGCTCTAATGGCTATTCAGTCATAGGCAGCCCTTGTTTTCTGCTTTAGAGGTGCAGTTTGTGGGGTCTTTGGGAACCCATCTGAATGATGAGTGACTTTGGGTTTTTGTTTTTCTGAGTTAATTTTAGCAACATCTGTTGTCCAGTCTTGCTCACTGTGTGCTACACAAATGCTTTTGCTGGTGTGGTGCAGAAAAGGAGGAATGATAGACAAGGTGTGTGGCAATTGCTTACATTTGCTCAAACTGTGCCGCCACTGAATGTCAAACCATGCCATGTTACTAGGTTGTGTCAGATTGTGTGTGGTGGCTTAGGACACAGCACTCCTGTTAGTTAAATGGCATTCCTTTTAGTTAAATTAATTATGGAATGATAATTGATTTTTAAGAGTTGGAGTTTGCCTTTAAGCTAGGCAAATCAGTTACCTACAGATTTGATGTTTTGGGCTGAACCAGTCTTTCAGTTCCCTCTGTAGTCCATGGAAAGAGCGAGGCTTCTCCAGCGAAATTCATCCTGCCTTCCACAGGATGCGGAACAATTGCCAACTGGTACCGCATAACTCTGTGTCTTTTGACAACAGGTAACTGAGAAATCTAGGTTATGTTAAATGACTGTCTCTCTATCGTAGTGAAAACTAGCAGAATTTGCATTTGCTACCTACTGCCTAAAACTCCCCAAGGCTGGTATTTTCCATTAATTTCAAAAAGCTTTGAAACAAAATCTGACACTACTGCATGTCTGAAACTCTGTCAACAACAAAGTGGCTAGATTAGCTGGAATTGGTTTGAGAGGGGAGAACTACCTGTGAAGTGACACACAACTTCTGACAGCTTACCTGTGTTCCTCTGGTACAGGCTGCTATCTACACAGCCCAGTCCCCAGCAAAAGCTTAGTATATCACCCTATGTTTTGTGTTTCTTAAAATAGAAAAAAAAGCCCCTAAAACAGTAAGATTGGAAATCTGACCTGGAAAATGGTAAGGCAGAAAGTGAAATCAACAGAACAGAAGCAGGAGGAGGGGGTGTCAGGGCATCAGAAATGGGTCAGCAACCACTTAATCTGGATCAGGAGCAGCTAGCCGAGTTTGCCTGACTGTGTCATAACACCTGGACTGCAAAATGCAGTGGCTAAGGTGAAGGTATATGTTTAATTCTGCTGACTGTTATGGGAAAATTGACTTTTGGCAAAGGGATGGAAAGAGCAGTTGGGGGCAGTAAAGTGGCTCAAGCCTTAGAACAATTTGCTTTGGTGCATGAAAGCTAGAATCATTAGCCGCTATGAGCAAAACCCCAGCTATGAGCAGATCAGTGAGGATTTTGTCATTGATTGAATTGGGACCAAGATTTCACTGTAATTACTAATTATAGCAAATGTGCAACAGTTGTGCTGCTGCTTAGAGCTGAACTGTTTACTTCTGGGCTGATTTTTTTTTTCAGTGATAGAAGCTGTTTCCTTCCCTCTCCCAGATTTTCAGCATGGGAAGCAGGGCTCAAATCCCTGTGCTACTTTCTTTTAAAATCTTTGACTTAAAAAGTAGGATTTGGCTGATGAGGATGGATGCATGGAAGGACCATTCAAGCAAATGAACGGTGAGTTCTTTCCTCTTCAGCCCCTCAGGCACTGCTTGCTGACCTAAGTGCATTAAATAACTGTAGAAAGTATTTGCAGGTATGTACTCGGATACAGTAGGAAAACCTGATTTAAAAAAAAAAAAATTAAAAAGAGCTTTTAGCAGAAAAGGGTCTTTCTGTAATATGCTGGTACTATGTCAGTGGCAATATAGGCTTCTCATCTTGTGTTGACATGATAGCCATTTCTGTTTATAGATACTTCTTGGGAAGATTTTTTTTGCAGAGTAGTTCTCTTCTGTTTCCAGTCTAGCTGGTCTCCAGAGAGCTGTGGTAGTCAGTAAAAGACATACAAGCCTAGAAAACAAGTTCACAGAACTGGTGGCTTCCTTGGGACAATTGAAAAGAAACTGTTAAAATTTGAGGTCATGCCTACTATAAAGTCTGAGGAAAAGCTGTTTTTCATTTGGAAAATAACACTGTTTGGGAAAAGTGTACAGAGGACTCTTGATTTATCACAAGTCAGTTTTCTCTAGCAGTGTTGACTTAGTTGACCAGCTGAATACCCCAGACCAGGTTATATATGTACTGGCTAGTAGGCTCATCCTCTAAAGCAGAGCAGGAACATACTTAGTAGGATTTCAACATCAGGATTTGATCTACCTTTTTCCCCAATACCCACTCCTGAAAAAAAAAAACAACAAACAAAAACCAAACAAACAAAAAGCCCAAACAAACAACCAAAAACTGAGGTGCTCCAAAAAAGGAGAGGAAAAATAATACTTTGATCAGCTGCACCTGTAAGTCGAGGTCAACAGAGGAGCAGCCTGATTGCCCCCTGAGTCTGTGTTGGACTGACAGCTGGTATGCATTGTCTTCTGGCTTGCTTGGTTTTCTCCAGAGGGAAATTCTGATGCGGAGAGACTGATGACCAGGAGAACTTCACTGCAGTGAAGATGTAGTCTGAGACAGACTGACAGGAAGTTAGCTGAAGACTAAGGGCACAATCCTGTTACTTTAGCTCCTTAGCATTTGTCCTATCTCTTTATGGGATGTTTCCATCAAACACCCAAGGTTATCACTATTTCTCTTCTACAGAAAAAAACTGAACTATTGAAAGTGGTGGTGGGGAAGATACAATGAGTTGTCCCACACTTCTGTCTGCCCAGACCATGTTCAGGGCCTAGTGTTCAGCAGTTGTTCAAACCTGCCCAGCCTCCTCCCCCTGCCCCCCCAACCTAAACCTTATGTCCATCTAAGACTGCAATTAGGGGAAAAAGCATCAGCTGCTATTTAACTCTGGAACACCTAAGCTTAGCTTTCATTGTTAAAAATTTTCCAGATTCAAACTGAGTCTTAACTGTAGTAAGCAGTTTGACCAGTGACTGTAGTTTAGTCTGATCTGAATCAAGAACATGTCTACCAGCCTCCACTAGTGGAGGTAGTGGTAAATGATTGGGTTGCTCAGAAACAGCATTGGTTACTACTGTTTTCTTCTAGATCAAAGGAGCGAAGGAGAAGGGAGGAAGCTAAAAGAAGAGTTGATGACAGTCTTCCATACTGCAGGCCACTGGTTAGTGAACTCCAGGATACAGGTGAACTAAGTTCAGTTCCTTCTTTCTTGAAGGAACTGTTTCCAGTCCATAACTTACACTCTAGAAAGTGTGCCCGTATTACCTGATATTTGGCTATGTAGGATGGGGAAACTTGTTGAAGAAAATGCATAAGCAACTAGTCAGAGTAAAATCCATTTTCTATTAGCCCTAGGCAGCTTCTCAGTGTGTGGGTTGGTCACAGATCCAGTTCTGAGGCACATATGGTCATGAGCTATGTAGGGACCTCTGTAGCCTAACATAATTCTGGATTCTGCCCTACAGGTGAGACTACAAAAAGAACTATTTTTAAAATGCATTTTTCTGTATTTGTGCATTGTGTGATGCTTTTTCTCACATTCAAATGTGACTGCATCAGCAGTGCCATTGCTATGACCAACTTAAAAAATCAAATGAACAAGTAGAAGGTGCAGACCTGAGGAAATCACTCCCTGTTTTCAGTGGTAAAAGTAGCAGTTTCCTAGATGCTCAGTAAGTGGTCATCAAAAGGTAATAAAAATGGTAGAACTAAAAAAATGAAGGGAAACAAAGGTATTTTAGTCTAACACATTGTACTTGCATTACAACAGTCTAAGAAGGTGCGCAAGGGCACTTAGGGAAGCTCTGCTGATGAGCAGCAATGTACTAAACCACAGTAACTTACCATGTGGGATCATCTATTTCCCAATTTTTGTGCCTAATTCTTTCTCTGACGCTGCTATGGAGTGTGTGCGCTTTAGCACAGAGAGCAACCGCTGCTTTCCTGGCTAGTAGTAACATTCATGAATACTTTGTGAAGAAAGGTCTGGAATAGAAATTGCAGTACCAGAAAACTTTTTGGCAGTTGAACGGTTATCAGCATTAACATTTACACATTGAACTGGTTTGAGATTAATGGGTGAATTTCATACCTCTAGAGTCTCATTCGCATCTTTTTTTTGTTAATTCACATCTTCTGCATTAATAATGAGCAATTCCACAGCTAAACCCACATGAAAATGGCCCAACTGAAACCTACTGCTCAAGTCCGGTGGCAGATCTTACATGGTATCGGACTGGGGAAGCTCAAGAGGTGTTAAGGGACAGCTTTGGTTCACTGAGAATCTAGTAGAGAATATGTGGGGAGACTTTAAAAGTACAGGTGGACATGCTGTTCTACTATGTTGGGTTTTTTTAAACATTGCTACTCATGTTGTAGTTTTAATTAAGCAAAAGGGAAAAGTTGGCTGCTAAACAGAGCATCTTTGAGCACATGGTGAGGCACAAATTGAGCCACACAAATAAACTACCAGCCAGCTTGGGTTATTTTTAAGATGGCATTGATGAATTCTTCCGAGCTGGATTTTTTCCCCTAATTCATGTGTTAATTTACTCAAAAGCTGACATTACTACAGTTTCCATAACGTGGTGGCTAAAGGCCTGCCTGAAATTTTGCTTTACTCATCTAATTTTCGGTGATTCAGCATATTTAACTTTAAGGAGCAGAAATAGTGGTGTAACAGACTGTTGCGTATGTTTCCAGGGGACTTGAGGGTTTTTTTAATGGTACTTTTTTTTAACACAAAGGAAACGAAACATTTCCTTTGAACGGAGCATGGTTCCACCAGAACCACGTTAAGAATCCATCTGTAAGAACTGGAGATAAAAACAGAAGCAAGGAAAGCTGAAGTTCGGGCCGGAATCGCCCCAATAACCTCTAACATCGCAACACAACGGGGCATATCCTCAACTCACGTCGAAACCCGCGGCCCATTGTGCATGCTAATGAGATGATTTACTGCTCCCTTCACGCATCACCTAGACGTCCCCGCTCAAATGCGGCTTTGCTTTAAGCTTTGCCGTCCTGGGAGGGCCCCCACAGACACAGCGATCCGTTTGGCAACCGCTGCCTTCCAGCTCAGGAACCGCCTGGAACGGTGCCTCGGGGCTGGCGGGCAGCGCCCACCGGCACCGGCCGCTCCCCCGCGCCCCCACACCGAAGGCGGCCGCGGGGCCAGGGGAGGCGAGGCGAGGCCGCCAGCGCCCCGGTGCGGCCCGGCGGCCGGCCCGACCCCGCCGAGCACGCCTGGAGCCCGCCCCGCCGGCCGGGCAGGGGAGCGGAGCGGAGGGCAAAGGGGAGCTCCCCGCCGCCGCCGCCACCGCCCCGGTCTTAAAGGCAAAGGCAGGAGTCCCTCGCCGAGGCGGCCTGCTGCCAGGGGTTGCCGCGCCAGAGGGGCTGCCCTCAGACCTCGGGAAAGGGACCCGCAGGGCCAAAGGGGCGCTTTGGAAGAGTCGGTACTGGGCTCGGTGCGCTGTCTCTTCTCACCTGATGCCGGTTGCCTTGGGTTCAAATGCATCAAAAAGGCGTGGTGGGTTTCAAAAGGTAGCCGTGGCTTGGGCTGGTTGAACGACGAGCTTGTCCTTGCTTAGTAAGATGTAAAAATCACTTAAATTCCTGCAGGATTTTTATTCCTGCACCCATAAACAAGTCACTATCTTATCTTTGGTATTCTTAACCTTATCACTAGGAAACAAGTATTGGCCTGTAACCTAATCTTTCTGCATTTGTGACTGTCATCCTCCCTATATTGGCACAGCCTTTTCCCTCGGCAGACTTTCTCCCTTTTGTGAAAAGGATTTCAAATACAGGAGTTAGGACATTGCATGTCTTAAAGGACAGGTGAGCAAGGCCTGAAGAGTTGCCTGGTCTTGGATGTGGGCCAAGAAAGAAGCCTTTTTGCTCCAAGTGTCTGCTAGCATAGCTGCCTTGGTCTGGGGTCTGAGGAGATACAGTCCCTTAGGACAGAGCTCCAAAGGCCCTCAAGGTTTCTTTAATATTTTTTTCTCTCATAACTATGTGGCAAGATCACACGTTACCACTTTGTATATGATGTGGCTTTACTGTGCCAGTAGAAACCTGAGGTTCGGTTGTACAAGGAGCAGCTAAAAAGAATAAGACACTCAGTAGTATGGGAAGCTTCACTGGGGACAGTGTCACTAAGATAATGGGAGACTTTTAATAGGGCCTGGAGATGAGCAGTTTGTCAGAGAAAGTCCGTTTGAAAAGTATAGGCAGCCCATTTTGAAAGACACTGGACAGAAAAGTCTTCATATTACAGGAAGTTGTTGAAGGCACAGCAATTTGCACATGGGAAAGAGTTTGGTAAGGACGGTTGATTTTTAGCAACAGATTAAGCTAGAAGCTTTGAATTAGGTAGGATAGTTGATCAGAGGAAGAATATAAAGTTAGGTGTTCATGTACATCATAAGAATGTTCTGGGGCAGGATGAAGGGGAGGGATGCACCTCAGTTGTAAAGACAAAATGGGAGAAACAGGGAGGAGTAAAGAACTGGATGAGGCAACAGTTCAGAGGTAACCTGGGGAAGAGAGAGGGCCCCTAGGCTTAAAAGGTTTGTAAGTTACATATTCTCTCTTCTTACATGATGGGGTGACAATTTCAGTCAGCTGAAATGTTTGAGCTGTCAAGCCAGAAAGTGTTAAGACTTTCCTTGCAACTTATAATGTCTTAATCTTTTTAGCATCTTCTGGGAGTTTGGGGGTGGTTTGTGGGTGATGTTTTAATTTCTTTTTTTGTTTTCTATTTTGGAACCTGGAGTATCTAGCTTCAGGTAACTTGTTGGACTTTATTCTTTTTAATAAGATATAGGCACTGAGACCATAAAGCAGGACCTTTGGTAAAAGACCATGTGTTGTGACAGTTGCCAACAATGTCAGCAATGGAGGATGACAGTCTTCATATTTTTTTTATTCTCCAGTGAAGAGTGTGATGAGCTCGCAACACTTTTAATAAGTTGATTAAAAGCCATGGAAGGGAGGGAAGTAGGTGAGGGTCAGACTTGACCCAGCTTCCTTGATGAGCATACCCGGTTGGGCAGCAGAAGTAATTATGTCTGAGGTGGTATCACAGCTATGGGGACTGGAGGCTTGTATGAATTGTATAAACCTGCTAAGCCCTGAACAGGAGAGTTCCCATCATGTTTTCTGCATTACTCTTCTCCACTGAGCAGACTTTCTTTTTTTCACATTAGAAGATCAGAAAGATGTTCCACACTGTTTCTTCCTAATCTCAGCTCTGCTGCGGTACCTTTTCCAGTGCTGTTTTCTCTTGGAAAGCTGCACTTGAGTACCTTCTTGGCCCTCTTCCCAATTGTTTTGCTACTCAGATGATGATTTAAAAGCCACTGATTTTCCTTGCCCCCCCCCCCCATGTAAATGAAAGCATCCCAGTACCTCCCTCCTGAGTTGACTTGATATAGCTCCTGTAGGGTTCACAAGGCAGCAAAATGTTTTGTTTCTGATGGCCACTGTTCTTGGCACTTTGAGGTAGAGGCTACCTAACTTAATGGTTAGTGAGACCAGGAAGGCTTACTTGTTTTCTCGTTAGTTGCCATTCAATACATTGGAATGAATAAAACCTCCTAAATATAATAAAGATTTTCAAGAAAACCCAACAAAAACATCTTAAATCTGATAGGCCTTGCACAAGTCAACTGCCTTGCTGGACCTCTTCTCTAATAGTCATTAATTTTGATTTTTTCCCTTTTATCCTCTACTTGGTGACCTTCACAAGACTAAGTGGAAATGTGTACCTTTTCTGGCCAGGCAGGGAATACTTAGTGTACAGGCTCCTGACAGCTTCCACCGATTTGGCTCGTGTAAAATCCTCCCTGTGTAGGAAGAATAGAAAAAGTACTCCTCCCTTTACTTTAAGAACACTTTGGCTTCTCTCTTCCACGCTTTCTTCTTTAATGTAAAAATGCATGGGTTTTTTTTTTTTTTTGTGGGACACACACAAAGGGATAAACAGATTCACTCGAAGGCTTTCTAGTATATTCTTGCATTTTCAGACCCTCAATTCTTCATTCACGCCGTTGCTTTTCGAGGAGGGAAGCATACAGAGGGGCAAACCCTCTGCCCCGCAGCCCCTTCATTTTGTTTGTAGCTCCAGTTGGGAGGAAAGAGGTGTGCGAGAGCGTGTTGCATGGGAACGTTACTCCCTCTGCAGGCAATAGCATGCTACTCTTTGCCGAGAGCCACCATGACCTCTATGCAGTGTTGAGCGTCTTAGGTCTCGAATAACGCTGCTGGAATCAACGGGTGTTTCTCAGTGTACAGCAGCATCCGTCCCAAACTCTAAATGCAAATAAGAGTAACAAGAAGTCAAATTATATTGGTACCTCATGCATTTCCATGAAATAGGAACCTTTTGGGCAAGGAGCCAACATATAGGAGGAGATACACAAGTAAGCTATATGCTTACTGGTAAAAGAAGAGAATTGCACAAAGGAAACATGGGTGCAGGTTAGCAAGAAAAGCAAATAAATCCTGTGGCCACCTTACCTGCACATCAGGTATGTGTTGGTGATAATGGTTTGCTGGGAACAACAACCTTAAAATTCTACATCTAGCTTTGTTAGTGAACCACCATGTGCTGCTGTTGGAGGCAGAGTACATGTCCCCAGCTGGAAGGTGGAGCTAAAGATGATCTGCAAATGTCTAAGAAGAGTCTAAGTCTACGGAAAAAAAGAGCGCAAACTTCTGGTGCATGCATTTTAGAGGGGTTAAAAATACAGTCACTCTTCTAACTGCTCTGCCGTTATCTTGTAGCTTCATTTAGTTTGTAAAACCTTCACAGTAGGAACCATGTTGAGGGAAGAAGAGTGAAGGAGTAAAACACCAGCCATGGTTTTGGAATGATTAGTGAATGTTTTCTGTAAGGAAGTAGCTCATAAACCAGTAAGAATTTTAAAATTAAGTATTTAAAATCCAGAATTCTTTATAAGGGTGTTTACAGTAAAGAGTCCTAGTAGCTAAAAAAGCAGAGTGGAATATTTATATTCTGTAAACTACTCCCATAAAACCAGACATGAATACCATGTTCTGGAAACAGCAAATGCTCATGTTACAATACTTTCACAGGACCATTTAGGTTGGGAGGGTCCTCCTGACATCATCTAGTCTACCCTCACTGCTCAAACAGGGTGAGCTAGAGCCGGTTGTTCAGGCAACATCCCAGGGCAACCTCTGCCAGTGTTTGACCATACTAACAGTAAAAAATTGTTTTCTTGTGTTCAGATGGAATTTTCTGTTTTGTTTTTAATTTGTGCCCATTGCCTCTTATCCTGTCAATGGGCACTGCTGAGAAGAGTCTGGCTCCTTCAACTTCATTCCCACCCGTCAGACATTTGTACAAATGGATAAGATTTCCCCGAGCCTTCTCTTCTCCAAGCTAGACATTCTCAGCAATTTCAGCCTCTCCTCATATGACAGATGCTCCAGTCCCTTAATCATCTCTGTGGCCCTGTGCTGGACTTGCTCCAGTAAGACCAAATCTTTCTTGTACCAGGGAGCCCTGACTGAGATGCAGCCTCACCAGCACTGAGTAGAGGTGCAGGATCATGTCCCCAGACCTGCTAGCAACAATCTTCCTCATGTTGGCCTTCTTGGCTGTGAGGGTGCATTGCTGGCTTGTGGCCAGCTTGTTGTCTACCAGGATCCCAAGGTCCTTCTTGGCCAAGCTGCTTTCCAGTTGGTAGGCCCCCAGGATGTGCCGGGGCTATTCCTCCCTAGATGCAGGACCTTGCATTTCCCCTTTTGAGCTTCATGAGATTCCTCTCTGCCCACTTCTCCAGTCTGTCAATCTAGTACTTCTGAAAGATGGCACAACTATCTGGTGTATCAGCCACTCCTTCCGGTTTTATGTCATCTGCAAACTTGTTGAGTGCATTCAGCTTTCTTGTTGAGGGTGCATTCCTCAGGATTTTTGTGTGGAAATGTAAGCTGGTTCCCTCCAGGCATTATCTCTTCTCCTTTCTTCCTACTCATTAAGTTGTGTGCTACTCTGTGCGATTTTTCACTATTATTAGTCTACTTCTTATGGACAAATAATTTGCATCTTACTGTAAACTACAAACTTGAAAACACTGGGTGACCTTAGCATTGCTGAGAAGTAGGAACTAGAAACAGTATTTTTGTCAAACCGTGTCAGCAGGGGTTGAGGAGACTAGACTTTATTCCTAGTATCTCAAAAGACAAATAACCTTTTCCTCTGTGCTGTTTGGTATGATGGGAAAGTGCCAATGCAAGAAGATATTCCCTACAGGAGGGGACTGGCCACATGACTTCATGCTCAGCAAGCAGCGGTGACAGCAGGCTGACTTGCAGCCCAAACCCTTCTGCCTGCCAGTAGGTGAGGGCTGATTACTTAGGACATGCAGCATGGTGAAGCACAGCTGAATGCCATGTGAAATTCATCACACCAGGCAGGTGAAGTCTGCTAGAAGCTTGATCTCCATGTACTTGTCCTCTCCCTTAATGTGTTTCTTTTCCCTGAGAATGTTAAGATCTCAGCACCACCATGTTTTCTTGTCTCCCAATTGCCCCTCTATTCTATCTCACCCCTCTTTAAGCTGTTAAGGTATTGCAAAGAAGGATAGTTGGCGTCAGTACCATCCACTTCTGTGCCTGCCTTCTTCCTGGATTTGTGGTAAGGTGCCATGTTGGAGAGAGAGATGAGTTTAGTAAATGTGTAGTCCTAGATGGTAGATGAGCTCCTTGGGATCTTGCCAGTTCTCAGGGTCCAGAGCAGTCTCAGTATTACTCTAGTGTTTTAACAGAAAACTAGCTAGTGAATTGAGAAACTGGAATTGATTTCCCTGAGGAATTTGCCACCTTGCTGGTGCAGCAGAGAATCTGCTTCTCAACGTATATGTAACACGGTGTTTAAGAACTTAGGCACACTTTCATTTAGCAAACAGCTGTGGCTTAAAATGCTATTGCCTTGCTACTTAACTAAGCTGCAAGACTTCACACTGAAGCAGATGAGGAGGCCAAATGCATTCTGTTTTGCCAGTTTGTGGGTGGAAGCAGTTAGCTTCTCCAGGAGGATGGTAATGTCTTAAACTATGGCAGGTGTTTGCTAATGAGCATGTGCCTAAACCTTCAATTAACCCGTGACTAACAAAATGTTAAGTGGAAGCAAAATGACAGATGGATTCCTCTGGGTCTCACCTTGATTTAACTTAAACCATTCTTAGGATGGGGAAAATTTATTATTTTTTTATTTCAATGCATTTAAATGGAGAATGGAAAATGGTGCAAAAAGATCAGGATTGGAGCAGACATTTATTGTTTTTTATTTCCACATTTGTAACTGTAATAGCCCTGAGCTAAGTGTTCCAGTCCCCAGTTGACTAAACAAATTCTTCTCATCAATTCAGAAGTTGCTTAGTATTTTATGTTGTAAAATATTAATTTATTTTTTCTATATTTAATCTGTATTTGGTAAGATGTTGCTGGCTCAGATTTGGGGGAGAAATTCTGCATTTCAAGTACCTGTAGACTTATAGGCTCAAGTGAGTCTTTTTGCAAAATGTCCTTACAGAAAAGGAGTGTGAAGAGGTGGTGTAGTGAATTACAGACCTGAAAAGCCAACTGCACTTATGGTAAGATAAGAGTCATGAGACCCCCTTGGTAAATCTGAAGAAACATCCCATAGTATTTGAGTAGCAAGAAAGACATGAACACTAATGTAATTCCTCTCCAGACCTAGAGACAATGTATTTCTGCCCTGCAAAATCTAGGATTATATGTCAGTGTGTGTTTAAGGCTAGAAGCTTTAAGCATTGATTTTTTTTTTTTAATTGAAATTAGGAGCTATATCACCTTTCCTAGGTAGTGTGCTATACTAACAGCTGAAAAATATGAACACCATGGTTCTTCTGAAGAAGTATTGGCATATTAACTTTGCATTTCAACTAGAAGCATCTTGTGTTGAAATTATTCTAAAATGATTATGGGTAGTTTGCCAGGATTTTGACAAGATTCTGAGAAAACCAGTTGCAGTTTAGCTAAGAGATGCAGGATATATTGCACTCCTCCTTCTAGATGCCTCTCTTCCCTGAGGCTGCAAGGTTGTAGTGGAATTCACGAGAATCTTGAAGAACATTCCTGATCCAATATGTTCTCTGTTCACGAGCGTGGCATAGGCAGCTAAAGAGTTGGGAGAGCACTGCCAGTGATTTCAGGGATTGCAAAGATTTCTCATCTAGGTTGCTGTGGTAGGTCACCGACTGTGGCCCTTCATTTTAAGAAGTAAGTTGAAAACTTTGGTGAAGGAGAACTTGGTTGCCTTTTACAAAAGCTAAAACCTGTCTGTCTTAGGATCCACGGGTTATGTAACTCCACCTCGCACTTTGTAATTATTTGTTATCTGTCCCAAGGTAATAATCATCAGATAGTAATGACTTCTGATCATTGTTTATTGGCCTTTGTGAAACTGGTTGGTGGCCTTGCTAGTCAGTAACTTGTCATTATTTATTATTATTACAAATCCATTACTTAATGTTATTTCTTTACAGAGCATTTGCAAACATGGATGATGGTATCCATGAGCTGTTATCCTATGGATTTGTTCATCCTATGGATTTGTTCATCCCCTTGTGTTTGCCTCTTAAATGCTTTACTGCAAAGAGAAGTTTGTAATCAAATCTTGCTTGCAGGATTGATTCATAGTTACTCTGAGCATAGAAATATTGAAATCAATTAAAATAGAAAAGAGGAAGAGTTTAGGCTACTGAGGGTATCCCTCCAAAAGGCCTGGGAGAGAGAGGGTAATTTTGAAGAAAAGCAGTGTGCCTTATACTAGATATTGAAGATACAGAGGCTGTAGGCAAATATCTTCTGTGTTCAACAGGAAATTAATCTAAAGATAGGAATACCATTAAGGAGAGCCCGTGGAGCCTGAATAGCTCTCCTCTGCATGCTCAGGGACACGCAGCTCACCGGACCGTCATTTTGGTAGGCTGTACTTAAAAGCAGAGGTGGCCTAATACTGTGGTTTGGTTTGGGGCCCAAGAACTGGTTAAAATGATGCTGGTTTTCCACTCAGTACACTTTTAAAAAAGATCTGAGCCTGGGAACAGAACTCTTTGAAACTTTAAAGAATAAAGCAAGGATGTCGGCTAATTCTTAAGTTTCTGTTTAGCAATCTTTTCAAGTATTTGTTACATTACATAAAGATAGTTTGGATGCTAGACACCCTGCAACGGTTTTAAGAATGTTACATCATTTATTACTGTGTAAAATTTTATTTACTCAATTTGTTTCATTTTTCTCATGTGCAAGTGAAGAAAATATTTACTTTGTTCAAAAGTGGTTTCTGAGGCTGAACTTAATTCATATGTGTAACTAGGTTTGGTGTTTGGAAGGTGCCACACAATCATTACTTATTAATAGCAGGACCTGCAGAAGCAATGCATTATTTATATTATGTTATCTATGGAAGACTTGCAACTATTTTCTTGTGTTTGGACTAGAAATGTTCAAAAGTATGGTCAGCTGACTTCATTGTTTTTCCAGCTATACCACCAAACATATAATGGAAGATTGTTTTTAAAATGGCGTTATGCCCTTAGTTGTTTTCCTTAAACGAATATCTAAAAGAATGTAAAGTTAGGACTGATGCGCCTTTGATTTCAATGTGATGGCTAGATACGATCTATTGACTAGGGTAATATCTGGAGTAACGCAATTAGCCAGGATAGATATGAAGAACCAAGTTGTTCCCATATAGAGAATTTTCAGGCGTGGGATTAGAAACTCTTCAAAGATAGAGTACATAAAGTTTCTCCCTGATAATTCATTCAACCATTGGGATTTCTTTCACTGCAGAACAGGCTTAAGGCTTGGCCCACTAAACTCTTAGGCAAACTGTTGGGCTGTCTATCGAAGCCAAGGTCACCCTCAGAGAGATTTAGTGCTGCTCTGTTGCTTGCCAGTCCCCATGGCCCTTTCAAAGAGCTGTGTTCCTGTAGTATCTTTGCTGCAGCCACCTCAACTCCCCTAAAGGGGGTTTCAAATGATGGAGGGGAAAAAAACGCACACAGCGTATTGTAAATTAATGCTGACAATGCCAACATTAATTTATGCCAGAAATGCATGAGGAATAGAGGGTGGAAAGAGTGATGATGCGGAATGCGGTATTTCCTGTGTCCCATTCTCCTAGAGCACCTGAAGAAGAGCTGCCACAGCAGTGGTGGATCGTCGCACAGAGCCAGCACTCTTTCCCTTTCTGAAACGGCTACTTTGCGGCCTCCTGCACAGGTAGGATCATTCAGACAGACAGAAAGCCACTGCTCGCAAAACTGGCTTAGTTCAACACAATTGCCATTAGAGTGTTTTTAAAAAATAATTAAGAGGGGTTTAGCACTGCAACTCTTGCTAGTGAACGAAGTTCTGTTGCTAGTCCCAGGCATGTCAAAATTGAGGTTTGTGAGCAATAGTAAAGAATGCCTCTGATAGTTTTGGTTATCATTACCAATGCTATACAAATCTCCCAAAGCAGCATAATCTGGAGAACTGAAGGAAAAGACAGGACCTAAATATTCTGAGGAAGTTCTGACTCTGGTACTCTTGATCATGAGTAAGTGTAAGTAAGGTAGCTGTTTGGATTCATCTCCACCCCCAAAAATCTCCAGCCCTGTTTCTGTCAGTTATACACTTTGGTTTTTACTTCTGGATTAAAAGTAAGTGAATCTCTCCATGCAAATGAAGTCTTTTAGCTGTACTGTGAAATGATAAACCAGTGGAAGTCAGGAGGAGTCTGTTTTGTCTCAGTAGAAGTGTACCCTGTACATGTGGTTTTAAAACTCAGAATTGCACATGCATGCTAGTGAACCTGAGATTCTATATATAATCTTTTAAATCTTATTTAGGTTTTTTTTTTCCTGTAGAAAGATAATTGTGGCTGTAAAATGGGTATAATATTATTTGAAACCATTCTAACTAACTTGAGGTGATTAAGAGTGCAAGTTGACTGTTTAAAAGATTTAGGTTGCAAATCTTCTGTTTTGTGTTTTTCTAGACAGTTGTTTGTTTAAAAAGGTATTTTGAAGTTAGGATAAAAAATGATGTGATAAAATGATGAGTCAGGTTGTCAAAAGCAAAAAAATTCTAACAGGTATGCATGCTAGAATAATGCATTTTTTTTATTTTTGCAACATCTGACTCATGATTTTGATTATGTATTCTGCCAAGTTCAAAGTTTCCTTACACAAAGAGAGAGCTATATGAAACAACCATGCTTCAAACCATTTTACTTCAATTGTAGTAACAGGTTTTAGAGTTTAAATCATTAATAACCTCTGTGTGAACTTTTATCCAAATGACTGCAAGTCACAAAGAGAGCACTTCTCTTTCACGAAGTACCTTTTGTGCTTCAGTGAGACCCAATCCCTCTTCTATTTTTTTTCCCCACCTTCATGTCTGTCTTTGAAGAAAGATGTGTGATTTGTGAAGTAATGAAAGTATGTATCGGTTAATGAAAACTGCTATCCTGGCTCCATAATGCACGCTGGAATTGCTTCAGAATAAAGGTTCATATACCTGCATTACGGCAGGAAAAAAAGTAAATTTCAGAAGTCCAGATTGCTGTGTGCACTGTGGAAGTATCATGTAGCAGTTAAATCAACCATTAGGGGTGACATAATCTTGATTTCGTCCCCCCACCTCCCCACACAGACACACTTCTCAAGAAGTTGTGATTTTCGCGATGCTTGCATTCTTTCTACTTTTAAAACCTGCACTAGAAATTGTCAGAACCTGGTACTGGAACAGTGTACCCACATGCTAACTTGCCCACCTTCCTTTCATGTTTGTTTTGTACACCTCATTTGCACGGAGGGAGTTGTATCCAATCACCCCCCTCCCCGAAGTTCAGTTCCAACGAGCCCCTCCGGCCCCTGTGCTTTGTGGGGGAAGAGCTGAACACATGCAAGAAATTCTGCGGGGCTAGCTTTGCCCTAGTACAATTTTTCTTTTCTAACTCAGGAAGACAAAACGTCTGAATTTGAAAAAGAATTGTTGTTATTATTTTGTTGCCCACCAGAAATGAGGGACTTACAGCGCGAGTGGTCGAGACCCACAACTTCCCCCACACACACGCACTTTTTTTTTTTTTTTTTTTCCTCCCCCCCTCTTTTCTTAAGGAGCGAATTAGGAGCGGGTGCAGGACTGGGGCAGCGCATCCTCCGCCCGAACCCTGCCGGCCGCGCAGCGCCGGGGGCACCTTCCCCTTTGCTCTGCCCGGCCGCGCGTGTCTACGTGTGTGTGTGTGTGTGCGCGCGTGTGCCCGCCCGCCGGGGTGTGTGTGTGTGTGTGTGTGTGTGTGTGTGCGTGTGTCCCTGTCTGCCTCTCGCTGCCTGCCCGCCGCCCGCGGGCGAGCCGTGAGCGCCGCCGCCGCCGCTGCCCTTTGATCCCGGCGTTAGTGTTAGTTAGGGGCCGGGAGGCGCGCGGGGCGCAGCCCTCGGCACCGCCGCGCCAGCCCCTCGCCCCGGCACGGCGCCCGCTCGCCCGCCGGGAGCACATCCCCGGCCGCTGAGGGATACTGCGACCGGGGACGAGCCAGGTGCAC
>JANZLQ010000007.1:21751694-21783871 GCA_026212715.1 Elanus axillaris | reverse complement strand
CTGCCCCCCCCCCCCCCGCTCCAAGTAAAACTTTATATTTTTATTCCACTTTAAAAAAAAATGTTTTCTATGAAGAATAATAGATTATATGGGCTGATACAAGCATGAAGAATAATAAATGATATTGGGCTGAAGGAAAAAACCCCAAACCCATCACCTCAAAAAGGTGAATAATATCCCTTTCCCCAAATATTTTGTTTGTTTATTTGTTTAAATGTAGTTAAATAATAAAATTTGGACATGACCCAAAGGGTGCATGCTGCAGGGTACAGTCTCCACTGGTTGTGTACATAAACACTGCATTGTGGCTATTTTAATGAAGGATTCAGCAATATGTATCCATAAGCTCACATGAGAGCTTGTCTTTTAGTTGTTCTTTTTTTTACGGGCTAACTTACAGTTACAATTATGGAAGCGTTGTGCTCCCAAAGACAATTTCTCTTTTCCTTATGTGCCTTCAGTAGCACTTACAGGCTGGTATCCTCTTTGGTGTAGACTCCAAATATTTTGAATGCTGAGTCTGAACCTGTCAGCTTAGTAGTTTGCTCTATTCCTTAAAGTTTCTCCTGCCTTTCAAGGGATTTCCTGCTTCTTGTGTAATTACACCAAGTAGTAGAATCCCAAGTTAAGCCTAACACTAAGACAAGCCTGTTCCATTTTGCAGGTTAAGAATTCACAGAGAGTCCAAGTTCAATTAATTTGGAATCATGAAAGTTATGGGGGATTTTTTTTGAGAAACATGCAGTCAGGAGAGAAAAACTGAGCTGCCTAAATAGTCCTTTCCCTTTCAGTACTTAGGCAGTAGGAATGGAAGCTGGGGGAAAGAATGACTAGTGCTGTTAGTACACTAGATGAAGAGAGAGAAGTTTTATGCAAGACTGATGATTTAGCTGCTGTTTAGAATAAATTGCACTGAAAATGAAAGTGTTACCAAGTGGTAGAGGTCTTGTAATGAATCTTGTTTAATCAGCAGTTTCAGAAAGTGATATTAGGTTTCAAATTTCTGCACCGTTTTGTTTCTTTTATTTGGGATGCTCTCACTAGGATGGAAATAAAATTTTTGAAGCAACTCAAAGCAAGCTCCTGTCATTATCCCTTTGAATTCTGTGTGGCCCTACCTCTAGGGATTCCCGTCCTCAGGAAGGTTTTATAGCTCTGCTGACCCTCATCTGGGGTTTGCTGCTTCGATGTGTTTTTCCTCTGTTGCAGGGCTTCCTATGCAGGTACAAAGAATTCTTCCCTGCATGGTCTTAAATTAGGAGGATAGAAGTTTTGTCTGAAAGTTTCTGCAAGGGAAAAGATTTGACGCAAGCTTACTTCAAAATTACAACTTCCTATTTTAAGTGAATGTTTTGGACATGTCCTGGATCTTGGCGCCTGGTAGAGTTTGTAATATGCTGTATCAGGGCAAAAATGAGATGTCTGGTGAATTCTTAAAAATAAATGGCATGTAACTTTTAGGAAAAGGCATTAAAAGAATTGATGGCTTTCACAAGTGTGTGTTTAGCTTAATGAGTGATCCCCATGTGTGACTTTATTAATGAATGTGAATTCTTTGCAAGCTACTTCTAGACTTCACTTTGACTTGTGTAGTAGCACAAATAATTACTCATCTAAAAAAAATTAAAAATTGAAATAGGAACAGATCTTCCACAGCTAGATGGTCATGCAGTGAAAGGTAGGTGAGGAACAGAGAGCGTGGCAGGCAAGTGGATTTAGGTAGCAGCTGGTGGCGTAGCTGTTTGTGTTTGCTTGATTTCCTGAAGCACAGCCAGAGTCTCTCCCCTTACAGACCACTGTGCCAAATCTAGACCTGGCAATTAATGACAGGAATTTCTTTATCTCTGTTTGGAGCAGAACTTCCCCTTATCTACCTCTGTATTTCTAGCACTTTGAGCCCATGAAGAGCCCTTCTTAGGTACCCGTGTAAGCATAACAGCCTAGAGCTGCTCTAATTTCTGCTGCCCCCAGGCTCTCACCCTGCTCCTTGTTCTGGAAAGGAAGGGCTGACATAATCCTTTTGTCAATTCTGCATTGCCAAAGGGAGTTCTTTGCACAGCCAATAACTCTGAAGGGGGCTCTTCTGCCCACCTTGAGGTACTTTTACATTGCCCATAAGGTCTAAATAGACTTCACCATAATTGTTTATATTGCCTTCCTGCACAGTGCTGTGCCACATTGAGATAACAAAGCAAGCTCTAAATAAGCTACCTTGTGTACGGGAGGCAGTTATCACAGCAGTCTACCCAGGTTAATTCAGCTATAATACTTGTGGGTATACTCAAGCTGGCTCAGATATCACTACATAGCACTGGGTTGTTTAGTATAGACATACTCTCATGAGAACCAGCGTTGTTGTCTTTGAAGGCATTTACTGGCCTGCACAAAACGTGTTGGTAAAGCCCACAGAGTTTTCGGCCAAGAAATGCTCTTTGAAAAAATAAAATCAAATCCTACTGCCACTGTCACACTTTTTTGTTTGTTCAGCAGAAAAGCCAGCAGTAGAATGGACGTGAATATGAAACTTTACTTCTAGCTGTTCCTCTGCATCTGAATTTTAGGTGGATTTTTAGGCAGAATGTAGAAATGGGTTGCTGCCACGTATGCTGTGTCTGTGCCCTAAGTAGCCATAGCATTAGTTTCTTGTACCAGGAGCTTGGCACAGAATCCTAAATCTCTTTAAAATAAGATAAGGCTTGAGGAATGTCCACTTTTTATTCAGTGCTTGCACATTAATTATGTGACCTCTGACTTTTCTTAAGGTTTAAAGCTGAGGCAGAGCCTTAAACAGTGTGTCTAGGAGTAAGGAGTGCCTATTCCACACGGAAAGGTCTGCTTCTGTGTGTTAGCCTACCACTAGGAGTAGCTTCCTAATCCTCTCTTACTTGGCTTTGCTTGTTAACCCCAAGCAATCCTCTCAGGGACATAGACAGCAGCTGTCTTTGGTAGCAAACACAGCACGACAAAACAAACACTTCTTGAAGCTTCCCTTAGATACGTTACCGTAATATCATCCTTGTGGGAGGAATTAGAAACACAGAGAATATAATTTGCCACGTTTTAATCTGACTTTGGGAGAGAGGAAAAAATTTAATTGTAGGGGACTAGATTCCTGTGACATTTACAGGAGGGAAAAGTTTCAGTATCTAAAACCTAAACCTTTTGTTTCTGAACCAGTCGGAAAGCTAATGTGTGTAAAGCACCCCAGGTGAGCAATGGGGCAGAGTAAAATGGTTAATCAGGAGCACATTATTTACCAAGAACAGAGCAGGAGAAGCTGCATATAGCAAAAATAAGCAGAAGCTAGAGATAAATAAAGAAGATCTTTGTTAGAGTAGGTATGCTGGCCTGGTGTCACCTGCTAGGCTTGAATATTGCTGTGCACGCCATTTGTGAGCTCCTCCCTTCACTTTGTGACCCCTTGATAGAGGTTTCTAGTTGATTTTATTGTTTCTTTTACTTTATTGATCACTGGAACAACCTTCATGAATGTGTTCTAAAACAACAATTCTGTATTTTTTAGAAGTATTTTTCTAAGAGTCAGTGTTTTGAGTGGATAGTGTAGGGGTATCTTTCTGTATTTTAATAAAAGGGAAAGAAAGTTCACAGTATTTGCTGTCACTACCTTTCCAACTTCAATATTTAGAATGATTTAAGATGACTTCACTGAGTTCCACTTAACATTTAAAGTAGGACTTAGTGTTTGTTATCAGCAATGGGCCAGCTTCACAACCTTCCTCTGATCTCCCTTGGGCTGCTAGGGTGATGCAAATGTTATGGAAGTTGCCTTGGCCTTCCCAGATGGGGCTTCTCATTGCATGGGGATGTTCCTAGGAGGAAATAATACTGTATTTCCATACAACTTCATATCACTTCAACCTAGAATAGATTGTGAATCAGTGATGGAAAGGGTCAGAGTTGAAGCCACAGCTGGAACACACTCAGATCTACTTATTGCTAGTTAACAGCCATTTCCAGCTGCTGTTGATGAGCCAGTCTCCAGGCTGAGTGAGTCTAGGTTAGAAAACATGAAGGAGAATCAGAGAACTGTAAAGGCTTATGCCTTGTTCCTCCTTTGCCAAAATACATGTCACACAGGAGAGAACCTGGCCCTGTGCGTAAACTGAACAGGAGTGTCTGGATTATTGAATATGTAGCGGTGGCGATTCTTCTGAACTGAGTGGAATGAATTGCTTTTGCCAGAATGCCAGTGGGGCTGTTGGAAAGTTAAGATGTCTTATTTGTGCTCGGAGAAGGAAATAATGAGCTGACCAAAAAAGTCAAAGTAAGCATAGGTCAGAACGTGGTACATCATACCATCAAGGCAGGCAAATGCAACCACTTCTTTGACAGTTTTCAAACTCCACTATGTCCTTTTATGAAAAGCAGCCAGCCAGCCAGCCTCCTGCCGCAACAGACAGAGAGATAGAGGCTGTGTTCTTCTTCCTTCCTTAGAAGCTAGCTGGGTTAACTTTGTGCTAAAGGGATGAAAATCTCCCTTTGGCAAGCAAGAGTTTTCCTCTTGCTATTTTACTGATGCTGTAAGTTATAGCTGTGTTCCTTGGAACATTTTGGGGGTCCAAGAGTTCTAGACTGCAATTAAAGTGCTGTTGGGGTTGTATGATGTTTGTGGGGATGTTCAGAGGCTTGGCAGGACAGTTTACAGACACAAAATCTCCAGCTCTTTTGAGTTCTTGTCTTTTACTTTTTTTTCCTGTGGCTCAACAGCAAGTTCTCTTCAGAGATTCTTCACACCTATTGGGAAAGCTTCACAAACACCTTTTTTTTTTCCAGCTTTGATCCTTGTGTAGTGCTACTACACTGATGAGGACTAGTTTTCTTCCTTTTTCTCTAAAACCACTTGTGATATAACCACTGCTTTTATCAGTGATAATTCTTTTCTTTTTTCCACCCTTTGCCAGTCTGTATTTGTGGTAAGTTTTCTGGACCAGCTGGAGAAGATTGGGAAGGTAGAAAAGTAGAGAAATACTCGTTTTTCCTTTTGATAATATGACTACTTTATCAGTGTCACTGCCTGAAGACTCCTGGCAGTTTCAGAAGTTAATAGAATGAGAAGTTCTGAAGTGCTTCAAGAGAAGACACAGCATGCCTTTAATCCATCAGAGAGAAGAGGAAAAGTGAGGGCTGCCATTTGTATTATCCCCAGCGTTGTTGGCCTGGCTTGGGAAATGAGAGCCAGCAGTCATGGAGAAAGCAGATCAGAAATACCATATTCTTCTGTAGGACTTCTGATTTCTCTTTCACCTGAGTCTCTCCTGGACTTTTGTTTTCTACAGTAGTGATGAGACATCAGAAAGTGCTCTCAAGGATTACCTTGTGCTTAAGAGAGACAGGAAATATTTTTTCCTTCTCCTTTATTGTATTTGTATAGTGCATAGGAGTACAAGCCAGGGAGTTAGCCTGCTGTCCGAGGCATGTGTAACCCAACAAAAAGATAGTTTCAGACTGAAAGAGAGCTTGTATTCTAAATTGGATGTCCTGTAGGAAAGATGCGCTTGGCAGTTTCTCAGGGGAACCGAGGTAACAGTGGTTGAGGTTGTGCATCTGTATAGCAGTTGTCCCTCAGAGGAACAGAGGTAAGCAGGAAACAGATGGAAAACATGCTCCTTGAAATGACTGGATATGTTCTGAATGTTGCTGTGTGTTTTTTACAGTGCTGCTGAAACCTTCTAAAGAGGTCTCCTCAAGTATTGAAGCTATGCTGGGCTTCCATTAGTCTGTCTCTGTAGAAACGCTGGTGGAAGTTCTCCGCTTCTCAAGTCCAAAATTTGACTATGCCTTTGAAGAGATATAGGAAACCAGTTCTATTGCCCAGTCCTGTGTTTTTGATAACTTCTGTGTGTAGAGGAAGAAGGCTGATATATCATTGTCTTTTAGGTTTCAGCTTCTGCGTCATTAGTCAGAAATTTTCTGTTCTCCTTTTCTGGAAATCTCTTGCTATTACCAGTGAGAGAGGAAGTGTGGAACGGGAAATTTTAACCGAGATCATGCACTTCTACCCTGGCATAGATTTGATACTCCATTTTGAGCCTAAACCAGATAGCTCACTGGCAAGGATGATGGCCTTCTGTGATTTTCCCATACTCTCCTGGCACCTGCAAGGATTGGATTGTTCTTTAGATTCCCACCAGCGGCACTGAAGCATCTCTACCTTGAAGAAGTCAGTAACTGCAGAGCTTCAGTAGTACTTGCCCGTCGTTACCTTCTTCCGTATGTTAATGATTTCTTCCTGTTTTATAGGGGCTGGGCAAGTGTGTGGCTTGGGGAGGAAGGTGGTTTGGACTTAATGGGAGTAGCTGAGGGGAGACTGGGAACTTCATGCGCTGTGTATATGCTCAGCCATGCAGGGGGTATCGATGGAGAGACTGCAGGTGCTCTTGCTGTGGTGTTCAGGTGGGCTGAGGGAGCACTGAGGGTCATGCACAGAGCAAGAGTAAACATGCTGACAGTGGCCTCAGATGACAGCAAGGGAGCTTTATTTCCTGGAGCTATCACTTTGGTGTTTGGAAACCTTTTTTAAATAAGCCTGTTGTAATCTTGTTTATAGTAATTAAGGATTTGCTAGTAATTTAAATAGTTGGTTTTGGCAACATACAGACCGTCTTCTCAGAGGTACCGGTACTGGTAATGTAAGGGTGGAAACATTTACACAAGAATAAAAGTCAAGGAAGCAGGTAATTGACCGATTTATCAACCTTAGCAGACAATTTTTTCTGATACATTGTGGTAGCTATGGTAAATTTACTCTGGATTGCTTAAGGGCACGATCCTATATGGTGTGTGCAGCACATGAGGGCAACTCCTTCAAATGAATGGGTGAAGAAGCAGGTAATCAGCCAGTGTGGTTTTGGTGCCTCCATTACCCTTTTGGTCAATGGTTTGTCCCCTAGGAAAGTTTGGAATTGCCTGCACAGCACAGTTCACAGCGTAGGTAATTTACGGCTTTTTCCTGGAACTTTTAGATAATTTTAGTGTTTCAGGTAACATGAGAACTTTTTGTAAACTTAGTGCTGTTCCCAGGCCATAACGCTAAATTGCAGTTGCGATCAGGGAGTTATTTGTTTTCATTGCAAATTGTTTGTATGCAACGAAGTGGCATGTTTGAACACTTTTCTCACTTTAGTCAGCCCCTTTTCCCAGCTGAGTTGACACTCGCAACTTCTCATCTGCTTCCTTTCCAACTGTAAGGGTGGCTAAAATCATGTTGCTGTGGTGACCCTGTCAGTTTTAAATGACTAGCCACGCTAAAATGAGGGTAAATCAGTGTTACAATAATCTATAGCGTAAACAGATTGCTTTATTCTTGGCTGCTGTAAATTGTGAGGAACGTGAGGATTCTTGTGCCTACTTTTTGCTGTTGGGGTTGTGACTGCGCTGAGGCTTGCAGTGCATTTCAGGCAATGAAGATGCATTTTGTCACAGTAAAGAGTTGAGACAGCTATCACTGCAGCCAGTTCTGGGGAGGTGGCAGTCAGGTGCAGGCCTTAATTAAGATGAATTGTTAGCTGATGAAGGCACTGTGTAAGAGAAGGCAGTTTATAGATGTAGCTCAAAAACAGAGAACATAGGTATGCAATAGAGTGGACCACCAATTTTATTTATTACCAAGCTAAATGAAGATTAGAAAACAAAGCTTTCCTGCCTTTTTTGGCACCTAGGTCATACAAAATGTGGTATAAGAAACTGTACTACTCATGCTTAATGCCCTACTTCAGTTTTGCTATAGAGGTTTCTTTTCTTGGGAAGCGCTCGCTGCATAAAAGTGATGCCATTAGAGGTGCTTCTCCCAATTTTCTTCTGGTGTTTGCCAAAGCCTTGTGAATACCACTGTCAGCCAAGAATATAGTCACTTTAGGATGTCTTGAGCCATCCAATCAGCAGATAGATCCTCTAAACCATGTCTTATGCTTAGTCTTTGTCTTAGAGACTGATCATCACAGCACCAAAAAGCACTGTAGGTATGCAGAAAGAAATTCTGCTGGTCTGACTTGAGCTGTTCAAGGCAGAGGCTTACCCCCCTGAAAATGGATAAATTTCCTTTACTTCTGAGCCTTTTATTCCAGGCCATAGGTCAAGTTTTTGTCTAGTCCCATGATCATTCACATGTGCCCACCTCCTTTCTTGAAATCCATTGCCTTTTAAGGGATGAAATCGAGGTTGTTACTCTGCTTTTTTTTTTTTTAGCTATCTTAATAACGTAGTATGATCTTTCTATTTTCTTAAGCAGAATTGTCCGAGTGAATGGATCTTGTCTTCTGTAATACCTAAACAGAACTGTATGATGATAGATTGAGAGTGCTGAGTTACTTCATTGCTTGAGCTCATAGTGATTGTCTAGTCTGACCATGGTGTCCTTTCCTTCTATCTCTTTTTCTTTTCTAAGTCGGCCTGAGATCTTGTCAGGAAAAAAAAAATATCTGGTTTTTGATGTCTTCTAACTCAAATATACAATAGAAGACTATGACCTAGAATCACACTACTACAAAGCAAGTAGCCATTTGGAAATGAGTAACTGAGCCTCTCGTTTGCAGATAGACTATGTTTAAGATAAGGCAGTTTTGTGTTTCTGCTTAGAATTTCCTAATAGAGACACTAGTTCTGTGTTCTGTAAGCAGCTTGTCAAAGAAGATTTTATTAATGGCCTGCCAGAGGAATAAAATCCTCTATCATTCATGGAGTTAATTGTCATTCAAGGATGACTTTAAAATATTATGGCTTCCTATGTTGACCCATTTGGCATTCATGTGATTATCTCCCACAATAATTTGATCTACAGTGGAAACTAAGTTCTCTTGCTCAGAGATCTTCCGGTTGTAGCCAGCTTTTCCAAATTGTTTGCTAGAATTATTAGGGGTTTCATTTCTAATGAAGGCCCATGGTAGGAAATCTTAAAATATTTCCTTTCCTTTATGAAGTAGGCTGAGATGATAGGTCTTGAGTCTGTATGCTAGGGATAATAGAAGTCTTGAGGATAATGTTTAACTCTTCTTATTTTGGAGGTGCCATCATCCTTATTACCCTTTGATATTGATACTTTCTCACTGCCGTAGACTGCTGTCTAGAGCAAAACAAATGAAGAAGCAAAGTGGATTTTAGCTAACTAGGAATAATTTTAAAGAGTTTTTTAAACTTCCTTATAACTAAGAAAAGGTAGACTTTCTAGTACTGAACTTAACATGAAAGTGAGCCCACAATGGTAAATGTGTGCTGATGTAAATGATACACTAGGGATACTCCAGGTGCAGGGAATCTCTCTGGGTAGACTTGCAGGTGGACCATGTGAACCATCAAAGAATGTTCAAGCTGATTCCCATTTCAAATAGAGCTGTGGGAATAACAGTTGATCTCCCACATATTTAGTTTGTCCTCCAATTTATAATACTCTTATCAGAGTCTTAATCTGATATCATAGCTGGTTTTAAAAGAGCCAGGGAAGCCTGAAATTCCTGACAAGGGACTTGAATCTGGCTCAGAATTTGCTGCCTAAAAAAGTGTTTGGTTTTACAGCAAACGGTTTATCATATTCTTCCATTTTCATCAGGTAAAAGAGGTGTATTCCTTTGATGTGTTAATGTACAGACTTCAGGTTTTCAGTTGGCCACATACCTTTAGTGTATAAATCAGTCTGATCACTATCTTGTACTTTATGAAAGGTATGCCCAAACTCAACTGTAGGTTATTATAGGATGTTCATGACGGCCTGTGGAAGAACCTTTCAATAAGGCTGGCTATGGTATTTTGCTCAGTCTCCATAAAAGTATTACAAGAACATTGGTACCATAAAATATGTTTTGTAAGGAACATGATTTTCTATTGTTATACTGACACTTTATGTGCTATATGAATCTCTCTTGGGGCTACTAGTGAGCCTTTGCAGCGTAAGCCAACTTCAGAAACATTTGTTTCTTCTGAAAACCTCAGTCATAAAAATCAGCTGTCTTTGTCTACCTTCTCTCCAGAGTTCTAGGTATTGGTCAAGTCAGCTAATGAAAGCTTTTTGTGTAGGATGCTCTTGTGGTGTGCTGCTTGAGAAATGGTCTTCAAAACTGTTCTCCTCCTCCAAGGCTGCATGTGTTCTGTTTCATGCACACACCTCAAGTACTTCAGCTCTCTGAGCCTCAAATAGTGGCAAAATCCAGCTAGAACAAAGTAATTCTAAATTGTAGTAAGACGAGTATTATACACATATTTATCATACACATATACTATATATGTGTACATATACTTGTGTGACATTGTTATATATTGTGCTATAAGACATACTGCTCTGCCCACCTGCTTTTTAGGGTTGCTGATTACTGGGCCTCACTGTTAGGATATTATTTCTGGGTCTTTAGGACTTTTCTTCTTCCAGGAAGATGATGCCACTCAATTCAAGAGAAGAGTTTTTTTTTAATTAGTATCAGAAGAGCCTATGGTGGCCAACCCAGCTGCAGATGTCCCAGATAAGGCTTCTAAAGCAGCCTGCATGATACTGACATCTGTGACCATCCTGACTGCAAAGGCCAGCTCTTCCCTGAGAGGTGTAGTACATTTTTGAGGTTTTGGATGGGAGGGAGAATCCTCTGGTGGTTTTCATTGACAAGACATGATATGCTTTGCACATCAAAAGACCTCAGGAGGTAGGTGGCTCAGATTGTTGACGCTGTCTCCTGCTTCCCCATTCCTGCTGCCTTTGCATCAGTTTTGTTCTGATTTCTTGGCAGAGTGAGTAGTTTTCTGCCAGTTTTGAGTTGAAATTGGCTCACCAAGCAGTCAAACAAACAACAGAGCAAATATAAGGGAGGGTACCGAACCGCCACTTCTGTCGGTCTTGAGCTTTTGTCACCTCAACAGTGTGTACTAACTGCACTCTAAGGCAATGCCTGTTCATTTGGTGCTTAAAATCTCTGAATCCCAGTGGAAGCAAGCAGCGCTCCTCAAACACTGATCCCGCAGCTACTAAGTATAACCTGTTGCCTAGAACAGAAGAATAGTTAATTTTTCTTGGAGGCAAGATGTTAAACATCCATTGTACTAGGAGTTAACATTTGAAGAACGTGTTTTAGGGGAGATCAGACTTGTTGTCACTATTAGGTCCTATCTTGTGGTCTGTCAACAGCCCTGAGAACCTTCATCAAGTAGTGACAGCTCACCTCAGGAGAAACCGTGTATTTCTGTCCTCTTCCATGGATACTTAGCTAGGAAAAGAAGGATCTTTCTGGCAGGTAATGAAACTCACTTGACACATTTATTCTGGGGCTTGTGGCTGAAAATAAAAGGCCACTGTCTCTGTTTCGCATCTACCACAAAATTCTTCTCCTGTGAGGAAAAGGAAATAAAGGCTGGTTTATGTTGTCTGTGACAAGCTTTTTCAGTAATCCATCCTGCTTCCTTCTTCCTTGGAAGAATCCATCACACCTGGATTCTGCCTTTGAGAGGAAACAAGAGGTGCTGTACATGCATTTTGACCTTCTGTGGTTGTCTACCAGTTGGCAAACCTGAATGCATGGTACTTCTTGCACATTCGCAGTTGTTTCTGCATATGGGCAAAGCATCTTGAAGAGTTCCAGTTACTGCAAGGTAATTAACTTTCTCTAATCTTGTTTGCCTTGGAGCCCTTTTTAAAAAAAAAAAAGCAGTACTAGAAAAATTGCTAGGTGAATATTCTGGGTTTTTCTTGTAAGTAGTTTTTTTCAAAGTCAGTTTAAGTTAGGGATAAAAGTAGAGGATATATGCCTTGTCTTTAAACGCTGTGCCTTTCTTTTCCCTTCTCCTCCTTCCCTCCAGTTAGGAAAATCATTATTTTAGAAGATGTGGAGATGAAATAGAGTCCTAACTAGGGCTTCTTTTCCTGTCTAATTGTGTGAGTATTTTCACACATTTTAAACACAGGGGAGAAGGACAGAACAGAAGAGCTATGGCTTTTTGGCAGTTCCTTCTTGCAGCTGTGCTGCTCTCTCTAGGTCAGCCTGCAGTAGAGAAATTTGGTTCAAGCACCAGCAACACTGCTAAACCATTTTGTGATGAGGTCAAGTGTTGAATAATCATCCCGTTGATAAGCGAGTGAGCCAGAAATTCCATTCAAAGAGGACAGTGACTTCCTGTGCTGCTTACCTATTATAGGTCACAGAAATCATGAAGGGAAAATGGGGAACCGAGGGCACTCGAGCACATGACTGTTTATGTAACTGTGACTTTTAAGTTTTATTTGCTGCTGTTGATATAATAAAAGGAGTTAAGGCAGGCCTTTGTGTTTTTTTATTAAAATCATGATTTTCTTGCAGGCATCCCTATGGGAAAATCAACATAGCTGCTGCTCTGGATGTATAGTCTAATCAGATGTGGCTGTAAGTGCTTTTTAGAGGTGGAGCCTGTGGGATGTCAGTGCACAGTGTGCCCAGCTTCTCTGAGATGGTCCTACAGCACACACATCCACATGGTCTGGTGGGTGTGGAACCCACAAAGGTTGTTCAGGCCAAAGAAATGGCATTCAGTCTTTTAAATTTGAAATACTTAAAAATCAGCCTGAATACAAAAAGGGTAGTTTGTAGGCAGCTAGACTGAGCAATTTATATAGGATGCCACAGAACAGACTTCCTGGATATGACTGCCATTTTTAGGCCTGTGCATGCTGCTTTCTATAGTACCTGGTTGTGAAATCAGCAAGGGTTTGTGTAAAGCTGACACCCTGAGACAACGTGAAATAGAAAGTGATGTGATATTAGCAAGTCATCTCTTGTAATTATTTTTCACCATTGCTGAAATAATGCATTTTCACAGTGTACATAGTTTGCCTAAGGCTATCTACTGTATTCAGTCCTTGGCTCCTTCATTCTTTTCTCTGTATTATCTGGTCTGCACTAAATTCTGATGTGACACTTTTGTGGCTGATAGTTCTCACTGAACTTGCCATTTGCAGTTAGGACTTCAAGTTCCTCTCTAATTTCATCCTGGAACTTCTCCAGTGTTGCTTCTGCTTTCCTTGTTCCACTGAAACTGTTTTCTGCATGGGGTGTCTAGCAACCAGTCTCTGGCAAATTTCAAGGCTCCGAGCCAGTGGTACTTACTGGGTTTGGCTGAAGAAAGTGAGCATCCTTCTGTATCCAGTTCTAAAGGGCGCAAGTTGGTTGACTCTCAGAGAGCTAAGATGGAGATGTTGTGGGCCTGTGTTCTTTTCTTGAAAGTGCAGCCATCGTGTGATGGGAAACTCCTCTTATTTGGATGTGATGCTGATGGTAACAGTCATGATGGAACCTAGATTACAGCACGTGTAAAGAGAGGGTAGTCTGAAATGGACAGCCGTAAGAGTGAATTTTGGCCTGTGGCCTGATCCCTAATCCTTGTTTAAGGATTCTAAGCAGACAGGAGGGAGTAGGACAAGAGAAGCCATCCTGGAGGCCAAATATGACCACACTAGTTTACTATCTGTCTCACCTCTTCCTTGTCCATGACTAGTTAAATACCCTTACAGTTGTCCATGCCTTCTCAGTTGTCAGCTGCTGCTTCTCTTCATCCACTCCCCTTTTCTTGCTGTTCTTGATAAAAGTCGTGTGAGGCTAAGTTCTAGGTTGCTCAGGTGTTGTCTCTGCCTTATTTTTGATGCATCTGCCTATTTAGTTGGCCTTAAATGATTGCTTATCTGTCTCGGTCTGTGTTTCCTCAGAACTCCTTATGGATGGCTTACTGCTTCATTTAAATTTAATGCATTCTTTTAAATTCTTTGGGTATCTTTGCAGAGCTCTTCAGTTCTCTAGTGTAAACCTATCACTTAATCCTAGCTCTTTCAGTAGGCCTAGGTATAGTGTTTAGTGTAAGATAATACAGAGAATGGTTTATGATAGGCGTTAGAGATGGAATAAGATAAGCTGTTGGGGCAACAAATTAGGAAGATGACCTGGGTGCCAAATAGCCAACAAATACAATTCTGACTTTATTTAGATTACACAAACTTGAATGATCATATCTGAAATCCTTATATAGATGAAGATGTTTGATATCAAGATAATAAAAATGAGGTTTGGCTCTCCTATCCCTTTAAATCCTGGTCCTGTAGATTCCCAGATTTTTCTTGAAATGTTGATTTTTCTTGCTGAAGTTAGGGCAATCTTACCTAATCTATCTCAGCAATTTCCCTGTGTACATTTCTTTGAAATTATTTGACTTCTACCTACTTTTATATTTGTTTCAGTTTTCATTCTGTAATCCCATAATTACAGTTTCCATATGTTTCATATCACTGCAGCATATGGATTTGCAATGTTAATTCCGTATTGTAGTTCTTTTAATTTACTCATTGCACTGAATGATTAAAGTGAAATTTTGTTCCTTTTAGCATGAAAATTCAGTCCCTTTGGGGTGGTTTCCTTAGCTGTAGCCTCTTCTCAGGTAATCTCTGGTGGTCCAAATGGTGTTCTTTCAATCAAGTTTTCACTGCTCATGTCTGTCACTCAGTGCCATATCTTGTAGACTCTTGCCTTCTTCTGTGTGCTGCACAGGCTGTTTCTAGATCTAGCCTACTACATTAATATTTCTCCACTCCCAAGTACTACAAAGTGGAACTGTAGATCATATCACACTTGCCACTTTCAGGAATGGCATGTGTACATTACATTGGGTACAGTTAAAGTTTCCAGTGTTTGAATTGGGCAGCTCGGTATATAAATCAACAAACATATTTGTCTTTTTCAGTTTTCAGATACAAGTTTGGGCAAGTTGATATTTACATTTCTATTGATACCAGGGTCAAATTCTAACCAACCACTCTTAAGTAAAAGGGCAGATGCTCACAAAGTGAAATAACATACTTTGGGATCAAGAAGATTTGTCTCTCAAACTGATCTCTTGAAGAAGAAACAGAACTTCTCCGTATTTGAAAACAAGTAGATGAGTGGGTGAGTGAGGGAGACTGGCACTTCTTCAAACAGTGCTTCTGCACACATTTGTGGCTTTGCCAGAGATTGTTTGATACTGGGCTGCATCAGTGGCAGCAGTCACCCAACAGTACTTTGGTGCTTTTTGTCATCGCTGACAGGAGTGGGAATTACTTGTGTGAGGCTCCTGGATGCTGTGCGATGGGGTAGTCCTGAAGCACACAGGACACCTATAACTTCCACCAGGCTCTGCTAGTGGCAAATGGTTTGGGAAGCGGTTCTCCTTCCAGAACTGCTATGGAAGTCAAGAAAGAGAAGCATTGACAAGTCTTGACTCTTGAATCATGTTGAGAAGAGGCAATCTGATGAGTGGTTACCTAGTAAAAGTTGGTGAGGTTCCCAGCCAGGCCTTGTTCCAAATGAAGTCAGTGAGAATTTGCCCCTAACTCTGAAGTTACCTTTTCTGGCTTTGCAACTTCTATGTGGTTTCTTACCCATGTTTAGCATTTCAGGCTGCAATAGAAATGAAATGCCAGTAGCTTAATTCTGTAATAGCAAACCTACTATTATTATAAACGTATTCTGTAATAGTACATTTACGGTGGAGAGAAGAAGTTTACATGTGGTATTACATTTCTATTCCTAGCTTTCAAGGACTTAGCACTGGAGCTCCTTCCTTAGCTGTGTTGCAAGAGAAGGGAAAAACATGTCATGCAAATCCTCTGCCACAGACCTGAAAAACAGCTGAAGGTTCATGACAGACACATAGAGAGGTTGGCTCCTGTTTCAGACAAACCTGGTCTGGGTGTCCCATCAACCCTCTGCGTTCTGAAGGAAGGTTTTATTTAATTTGAAATCAAAGGAAAGTTGGTGGATTGGGCTGATTTCTCCTGGAGTTCTCAAGCTTGTTCAAACTCACAGGCTTACAAGTCAATAGGAATTAAAATCCTGCCTTGAAGGCCTTGAATGGCAACTTTGCTTAGAAATGAAGTTGCCAGGCTTCACCGTTATGCTTCTAAACCAATTCACTAGTGTTTAAAAGGGGGCTTGACTGAGCTCACGATAAGACACTGATGCTGGCTTTTTCAGCATTAACCTTACAGCCTTACAATACAGTGGACTTGGTACTGCAGCAACTGAGGGAATTACTGAGAAGAGGAAAATTAGAACTGTGTCAGCAGTTAGAGGTCCGGTGTCTGGGTGCAGAAGGAAACTGCACTGGTGGAAAAAAAAATCCAGCTGGCTTTTGGGATAGAGATGCTGCAGAGGACATTGGCTCTTTGTTAAGGAGACCGCTTGGAGATTTGAGTGCTTTAGTGGTTACAGGTAGGTTAGAAACAGGAGGGGGAGCTCTCACTGCGTTACCCGAAGAGGAGGGAAATTCTGGACTTGGTAGCAAGCCTTTAAATGAAGAGTACTGCACTCCTGCTGCTCCCTGTCAATAAAATGTTGGTGGTTGTTCTTCATATAGGCAAGGCCAATGGAGAATATGCATGTCTGGAAAAAGAAAGGCAGTCCATGTCCTGTTCCTATCTCTCTTGCTATTGCTACCTTATTTTTTGGGTTCCAGGGATAGTGTAGTTGTGTTACTGTTGAAGCAAGCTGTATTGCAGCTCTGCCATAGCAGATGTAGTTCCTTTCCCCCCATCCTTACCATCAACTTCAAATACCAGTGTCCTTTTCCTCAGCTAGTGTGAGCGTTCTCTGACATGTCAGCTTTAGAGAGGAGGGATAGATAGTGAAAATATATGCAGGACATTACTTTTATGGTTGGAGCAAAAACTGGTGCAGGTGAGAATGAAGAATTCATTTCCAGTGCAAGTAGGGTGAACAAGATTGAGAGATTTGTAAAACAGTGTTATTTAACTGGTATTTTAAAGGCTGATTGTGACTAGGAAACATCAACATTAAGAAATTGAGGTACATGGCAAGGAACAGAGAAGTTGGGGGGTTTTGTAAGCTGGAGATGTCTCTAAAACAGAAACCTACTTTCTCTTGTAACCATTTACACTTGAACGTCTCTCAAACTAATTTTTTGATTACTTTCTGAGTGAACGGAAATGCAGTTCTCCTTCCCTATTTATGGATGGGGAGCAGAGACACAGAAAGAGTAGGGTCTGTTGGGGAGAGGAGGGGTTGTTTTAACACAGATAGATGTAAGCAGACATGTAAGTGGCAGGATGCAGGCTAGCTCTGGCTCGGAAGCCGTGTAATGGTATCAACTCTAGGCTGTGTCCCGGAGGATGTGCCCTGCTCTTGGTGTATCCGTTCAGGCAAAGTGCCGGTAAGGTGCTTTTCTGGCTTCCAATCCAGAACTTTCTTGCATCTGGGATGAGTGGACGGATCTCTTATCTGAGTGTGCCCATGTCTTGGTACATGTACTCAGGCATGTACAGACATGCCTCAAGTTACTTTTTCAAGTTCACAGGGTGAAAAGGGAATACATTCAGTTCTCTTTTAACCTGCATAAGTGCTGGTTCAACTGATTAGCATCTATCTTCTTTATTTGAATGTGCACGGTTTTAGCCTTTATGTGCATGCTATTGTTAATCTTGCTGCATCTGTGATGTTAACTTGGATAATATCAAAGTAATTTTAGGGAAGTGCTTTGGGTTTTGCTTGGCTTTTGTTTGTTTTGAGTAGGAAAGATGCTAGCCCTCTTCTGTTTGAATTACTAATCTAAGGTAACTGAGTGGTTTTATTGTGGGCTCTTAAAACATTGGTGAATTTTTTTTTTCTGAAGGGATTTGAGTAAAAGGAACTTACTGTGAGAGACTATTCCTCGTATTCTGTATAACATTAAAAAAAATAAATCTTTGCTTTCAGACTTTATGTTGGTAACTCTATGCTCACAATACATTTGGCTGGGCTTTTCCTCCTTATATTTATTGGATCAAAGCAATACTATACATCTAAGTTTTTAGTCATCGACTTCTCTCCAAGTTTTGTAATTTTCTGGAATTAAATAGGGAATCTGGGAATAATACATGATCATAGATACAGTACATCTCATGCAGGCTTATTTCCAGAATGTCACTGAAGGGTTATATTAAATCCTTTTGGTTTGCTGTTGTATGATTACAAAGATTCTTTTGTAGCTTGGGACATTTAGTCTAAAAGCAAGAAATGTGAGAGGTATGTGGCAAGAGAAGATAACATGAACTGAATTCTAGTATTGCTGTTGTTCTTAACTATGTTCTGACTGGCCAGCAAGATCTGCAAAAAAAGTCTTGGTCATGTCTGTATGACATTGAATACTTATTAGGAGGAAGAGCAGTCCAGGGTCAGAGTGCTTAAACGCTCTCAGGTCTCAGGAGAGACTAGATGTGTTGCATTTACTGAGGAGGAGAAAACATAACTGCATTGAGACCAACACTTTTTTTTTCTTTCCCCCCCTTTTTTCTTTTCAGCTAAAATAAGTTCAGTTTAGGATGGTCTTTAAAACTTTAACGCTAATGAAGAGTGACAAGAAAGTGGCATCTACCTAAGAAGAAAAAAACCCAAAAGATTAGTTTTGTGTGTATGATATTCCTTTCTCAAATAGTTGGAGAGATGAGAGCTTTAGCCTGCATTCATGTATTAGTCATTTCAGCTATTCAGGAATGAATTGTGTATTATCAGTACAAATTTTATTTTATTTTAGATAGGGGTCACTGCAGGATTGGGCCAAGATTTAAAGTCACTGGAAGAAACTACTTTGACTAGCCACACACCTGATTTGCTTTTGAAGGTGCACCTGTGCTACCTGTACAGACACAAGTATCCAGTAATTTCTGGGCCTGTCAAATCCCTGCTTTATACCACAGAGTTCATAGTATTTTGCAGGATGTACAGAATATACTGATAATGAAATATTTGCAGGATATGTATATATATACACATATAATATATTTGTATTGTTGCAGTTTTAGCTGGTTTAGTTACGCTGACTGAAAGATGACAGACTTGGTTTAATTTTGTCTTCAAAGAAAGACTTATTAATTTTCAAAAAACTTTTTCCTGGTCACTCAATCCAGGGCCATGCAGAGGCCAGGCATACTTAATTCTAAGAAGTTATTTTATGCAGATTTGGGAATAATACTGCTGTTCTTGGTTCCACACAGATGGTACCAGACAGGAAGAAGTGGAAGGTGAACTCAGTGAAGAAGAGCGCTGGTTTGGAAATTCTTCAGAAACTCCTTCAGAAGCGTCATATGGAGAAGTCCAGGAGAACTTTAAGTTGTCTCTTGAGGACAGAATCCAAGAGCAGTCCACTTCCCCAGACACTTCTTTGGGAAGTGCAACTCCTAGCAGCAACACAGCAGAGCTGGGATCCATTGAAAATGAGGCACTAAGAGACACATTACAGAGCAAAGAGCACCTTTCTCCTGATGTGTCATCTCTGTGTGAAGAAGAACCTCCTGGTCCAAATAAGCCACTGAGTAGTAACTTGAGGCGACTACTGGAGGCTGGCTCCCTCAAGCTGGATACTGCTGTTACAGTCAATGGCAGAGTTGAGTCCCCTGTAAATCTTGCCTCAAATCTTTCCTTCTCTCCACCTGCTCATCATGCCCAGCAGCTAAGTGTTCTTGCCAGAAAGCTTGCTGAGAAACAGGATCAAAGTGACCAATACAATGCAAGTAGTCACTTTATATGGAATCAAGGTAAGTGGTTGCCAAACTCAACCACCACCTGTGGTTTGTCCCCTGATTCAGCTATCCTGAAACTGAAAGCTGCAGCCAATGCCGTTCTGCAGGACAAATCTCTTTCAAGGACTGAAGACACTATAAGATTTGAATCCTTTTCCTCACCTTTTAGTTCTCAGTCAGCCAGCTCCACATTAGCAGCTTTATCTAAGAAAGTGAGTGAAAGAAGCATGACTCCTGCGCAGGAGCACCCACCTCCAGCTAGTTCTTTCCTTTCTCTGGCTTCCATGACCTCTTCGGCTGCCCTTCTCAAGGAGGTTGCTGCACGGGCTGCAGGCACCCTGTTGGCTGAGAAGAAGAAATCACTGGTTGCTGAGGATCCCCTGCAGCTTTCAGACATGAAGCAAGAGAAAGCAACTCCACCACAGTCTTTGGAATTATTGTTACTGCCAGTCCCTAAGGGAAGAGCGTCCAAACCCACGAGTACAGGTACGGATACAGTTTGAGCCACTGAGTAGTATGTATTTGTTTTGCTATAGGCTTATATAACATCTCTTCAATGGATCTGGATTTGGTTTGATTCCATGTATTATGAGAATAAGAAATAGGTACTTTAGGTAAACAATAGTAAAGCTTTTAAAAATACCCCTTGAAGACCAAACTGTCATAAATGTTTCCATATTTGAAAGACAGGAGTGTATAGTTCAGTACTCTTTTCTTTTATTCCATACAATGGTATTTCCTTCTCTTACCAAGTTCAGAATAAGTCTACAAAAAATATTTAATGGAGGATATCAAAGAATCCCTGTTAGGGAGCTCACAGTATCAGTGAGCATGTACAAAACTAATGCTTTTGAAATACTGGACAAGGGAGAATTCTCCCTCCTGCTGTCTCTGTCACAAATGGACTTTTGTATAATCACTTACTACCCTGTCCTAATTTACCAGAGTATATTATTATGTTGCCACTTTTCATTAAATTTTTTTTGCAGCAGTTAGGTATTTTACAATCCTTTGTCATTTAAAAAAAAAAGCGAACTGCATTTCTCCAATTTGTTCAGCAAGAACAATTTTACACTTCTGATTTCCCTCCACCAGTTCCAGCTGTTGGCAGTCAAGGAATCAGGCTTAGAGGGAATAAGAAGAAACAGTCTTGGTAACAAAAGCTTTCATGAACTGGCTTGCCATGCAGGGCAATTTAAATGATCCATCTTCAAAATAGGGAAAAATAAGGTTTCTTTCATCTCTTTCTATAAAAAGTTTACATCATGGATTCATATTTCTGGTAGAACATACAGCTTCAGGTGTTGTCAGTGTTCTCCCTGGAGTGGCATTCTGCTGCAGAGGGGGAAGCATGTCAGCTATCTTCACAAAATGCACAAAGTGGTTCAGTATATTAGAGCTTTATCAGGCTGAGTTTTATCAGGAATACTACCTTGACTGTACAGGTATAGCAAGCCAGTTTACAGACTTGAAGCCTGACATGGACGTTATACATTGCACTGCAGTCTTTCTGACCTAACCTTTTTGTTTAGGGATATTATGTGGTCTGATCTGTTGCTGTGCAGCTCATGGTAAAAACTCGCAGGGTAGGAGCTACTGGATGGAGAGCAATGCTCATTGCTTTCTTGGAAGAGGAACGGGGGGGGGGATGTGATGTGGTGCAGCTGGTACCAGTTTTTTGCTCAGAGTTACATGTGTTCTACAAATGCTTTGCTGGTGTGTTTTGCCGTTTTGCCAAGGCAATTAAAGTGGCAAACTATTCTTGGCATGGGTCTGGCCTAAGGTTTTCATTGGTTTAGATGAAGTAATTTTTTGAGTAATATATGCTAAACCAAGAAGAGGCCCTTTTGTGTGGGAGTAGGACTACCCACACTGGCTACACCAGTGTGACTGTGGGCATTAATTTAATGTAACTTTCCCTGTGAAGACTGGCCTTCATGTGAGAAAGGCAGCAATGTATAGAAAAGGAGTAAGGTTAAAATTTATTTGAAGTTACTAGTTTACTTCCTGCTGGAGAAAAAGCTGTTCACATCATAAGTTTTTGCTGGGGAAAAGTACATGGTTGTAGTAAAATCCAGGGTTTGTGTTTGACCAACAAACTGTGGGATTTGTCTGTGCAGCTTATACTAAGGGAATACTCTGTACCACACACAAGTGTGCTGGTAGTACTGGCACTTTATAAACTGGCTCTGATGCAGCAAATTCCTAGCAGCTATTCTCTTTGCTGAAGGCTCAAGCGTACTGTGCTGCTAAAAGATAACAATGGGGACTGACTGCCTCAGGTCCTTGGTAACCAAGGAACAACTATTCATTTTTTTTATAATATATGGGACTAGTATCCCAAGAGGAAGGGTGTTTCCTTTCAGTTCATACACACTGGGCCAATGCCAGTTGGCATCCAAGCAAACTTTATAGTGTAATGTTCATAACAAAAGTTCTCTAAGGCCATTTTCTGATATGCTATTAAGTTTTTCCTTTTCTAAATAATTAACTGACTGAAAATAAAAAGCAAGCTGTCGGTTAGCATATCTGGATGTTGATTATGGAAAGCCAGACTCCTTGATTCCTTCAGCTGTGGAGAAATGCTGCTTACAGAAAGAGGTCACTGCTTAGTGACCTTTGATTGAAGACTTCACTTCTGTAAAAGTTGAGAAGGGCAGCTGAGTGTGTATATTTGCCATGAAAATAAATGTCACACATTCCTGATTCCTTTTGCACCTATGACCTTATGGCACTAAAAGCAAAAAATAGTATTTCATTTTATAATGTTTTATCTTTTTGTGTCTGTCTGATTGCTCCTTGAGACATGGGGTTTTTTTGTCTTGTTCCCAGAGAGAGACATCTTTTCCCAGTAGACATAGCTTGAGAGGTATTTTTTCCCCTCTCATACTTTGAACTTTTAAGGCACTGGTGAGTTTGCTTTGTTGTTATGAATCTGTTTCACTTACCCACCAGCAATGTCTAGCTTTGGTTATGAGATCAATACTCAGAGAGATTAATTAGATGTCAGCAACTAAGGAACAGCAAAGATAGAGGCTATTTAAAGAGGAATAAGTTAATAACAAGAGTATGCCTGCTGCTCTTTTGTCCACCATGTTGAGCTATTTGCTCAGAATTATTTCAGGCAAGAAGCTGGAGCCATGGCTTATCAGAGCGTCATCACCTCTGGAACTGCAAGTCAGGTTTAGTGGACCTAATAATTACTTGCATAGGTTATAGTAAAGTGGTACAGAGAAGACTAAATTTTCTATCAATCTGTTAATATTGCCAATTGTATAAAATGCTCATGTGTTTGGGATGAAATTTAAAAGGAAGTCTGGAATCTCTGTTAAAGTTCTGATGTTGTTTTTGAAAGAGTGTGGGTGGCAGACTCTTCTTCTACCAACTGAATGCTTGTTTGATGTAACTTTTTGCCTGTGATGCTTGCAGTTTTGTTCCTGAAGCTTCTTTGGGAAGTACTGGCTAATTCTCTCCTCACTGGAGTCACTTGTTCTAACTAATTGACACTGTGTGACATAAAATAGACATCAGTATAAATTAAGGATAGCGGAAGCCCACAGTTTTCTTTCTCATGCTGAGGTTTACGTTGTATAGTGAAGAGCTAACATGGTTCAGCTTTGGAGAGCTTTGTCATAGTTCCTGTGTACCATTAATTGTCGTTGTTATTGGTGAAGTCGCATGCAGTACAGTTATTTGCGTATTTTGTAATGTGCTAAATTGCTATCCATCTTGTTTGCAGATTTATTTTTTAATGGGGTGGAAAACAGGTAATAGCTTGTTACACGTTTCTTTTCTGGATCCTTTGTGATGATAACTAGAGGCTGGAGAAAAGATATGATAGAAGGAAAAAAAAATGATAGGTAAAAATGCTACCAATATATTTTTTTCTGTGGTTCATCTTTCTCCTGCGTTTTGTGCAGAAGTAAGTAAAGATATTTAAAAACTGAAACACAAGCAATGATAACATTGGTTTTGGCTTACTCTTTAGAGGTACAGAGAGGGGAACAATTTGATAGTAAGTTGAGTGTGATGGAATATTTCACGAGGAGAATTTCTGAACTTGCAAAATTGCATGCTTTGACAGTGTCCTTTTTTTGTACTTACATAATGACTCCTAATCAGTTGAATTACAGTGGTTTTGTTTTCTACCTAATGGCAAGAATTATATTTTAGGGTATGACAAATCTTTCTGGATGTTTTTATCACTTAGTTCCTCATCAAGGGAATTTGATGTTTGCTATACCCTTATCAGTAGGAAATAACTGATAATAATGAGATTAAATATTCTGAGAGAATTTCTAAATAGCAGGATGCACATTGCTGAGCTCTGGTTATTTGAAAATAGTGTCTCTTTCTACAATGAGGAAACAGGCTTCCAATTCCACGGTAATAGTAGGCCTTTCTTTATAACAGGCAGAGGAAATGGTGGTGAGAGGATGAATGCATGGTTAGTTGTGTAAAGTCAGCAGCAAGCAATTTCTCTTTCCTTCAACGTTGTGATGGTTCTGCACTCAGTAGACTAACCATATTTGCCTGATAAATGCCACCAAATCCTTTTCTTATCTTTGGTGAATTGGGCAGTAAAGCAGAGTGCAAACGTTTAGGAAGGCAATAGATTTAAAGCCCTGGCAACAAGAGAAGCAGAAGGAAACCCACGATGCAAAGACCTCTGATGGCTGAAGTTGCAGCAGCATCTGCTTGAGCCATAACTAAACAATTTCAACAGCAGGGGTTCTGATGTCATTCACTTCTGGAGTTAAATATATCTGATATGCAACACCAAATGCTTTTCAGTTAAGTTGCGGATTGTTCTATGCTTTATATCCTGCTCCCCTGCTGGCTAACCATCAGATTTGGAAATGGATCATTTTTCAACAGTTAAGCATATTTTCCATACCCTACTACAGCTGGCCTTTGATAGGAAATGAAACTGCAAAGTGATGATTATGAGAGACATCCATTCAGTTCAGTTAAATTATAAGGAACATTAGGACCAGGTGAGACAGAGTGGCATCCCCTACTGATTAGCCAAAGGATGTTTGGGACATTAACCTTTATAAATTATGGTGACCTTTCTTAGAGGGAGAATAACCAGATTAAGGGGAAAAGGGATATACAGGCAGGAGGAACTGAAATTTCTGATACATGTTGTTGTTTAACTGATGTGTCTCTTTGCAGATGAAATTCTAGCATTGAAAAATGGTATCTTGAGTATATTTGCAAGGGGACAGTATTTGACAAGTGGCTGTAAAGGAACCTCTCTTTTTCTTCCCCTTCTGCTAAGCCTCAGAAGAAGAAGGAGGAAAACCTTTCCAGTGTCCGATCTGTGGTTTGGTTATCAAGAGGAAGAGTTACTGGAAGCGGCACATGGTGATTCATACAGGCTTGAAAAGTCATCAGTGTCCACTCTGTCCATTTCGCTGTGCACGCAAGGACAATCTCAAATCACACATGAAGGTAAGGGAAGTGTTTACTGACAATCAAACTACTTGAATCCTCAATCAAAAAATGATAGTATAACAAACCTATTTCATTTGCATTTGCAACAAAATTTCCCTAGTTGTACTACTAATCAAGCCTTTATTTAAATAAAGAGATCATAAAAAGGGAAAGAAATGACTTTTTTTTTTCCTTTGCTTGCCTTTCCATTTTACACAATGTGGAAACTGCCTTGGGTTACATCAACTTGGTGCAGCACAACCTGTCTGTGACTGATTTATTTCTGGACCTGGAACCACCAGAAGCAGGGATGTTAGCTGAGATGTGACACCATGCAAATACAGCAGTGCTGCTTTTCAGGATGCCAGCTAGTATCTCTGCATGCCATTGCATGGTGCTAAGTGGGCATAGCAACCTGGCCAGCGCTAGCAGGGGATCTCTTCATTACTTTCTACAGATTGGCCTGCAGTTTTAACTTTTTTTTGCTGTAGCTTTTAACTGCAAGCACTTCAGGAGTGAAGCATCCAAACCAAAATGAAGGACATATTGTACTGTATTGTTTTGTTTTCAAGTGTTTCCATTAAGTCTGAAGCGTGCTTTTAACTCAGCCTAAGTTTTAGACTCAAACTGAAGATGACCTTTTGAAGGAAGCAACATCTGTGTTGATACAGAGGAATACAAAAATGTAAAGAAACTCTCTGTCTGCTTAGCTGAAATACTACATGGTTGCAGTGTACAAAGTGCCTGGTCTTGCAAGCTGTAGAACATGCTTGGTGAAGTAAAAATGGTACCTGTCCCATTAGCCCATGGATGAAGAAGCTGAAGTGCAAAAGGTTTCCCTTGTTAATGCAGTTGAGTTTTATAATAACAGTGAAATCTTTTATTATAGTTAGTATTTTGTCTGTTTTAGACAAATCTGTGTAACAGAGTACCAGACCGGTGTAGAGGGGGACAGAAATGCCTCTTCAGCCTTTATATATGATACTACAGAATCTGAGATCGTTAGACAGGAGTCTAACCTTGCTTACACCCACGTAACTATTCACTTCAGTGTAAACGATTCAGATTATTCCACTGATCACAACAGCAGATCTTGCTGTGTTTCAGATCTTTGCTAGGTCTGAAATCATCCCCCTAAAGTCTGAAGGCTCATCCCTTAATGCTCCTACTGTGGATCAATGCACTATTCCCAGGCATCCTTGGTGTATCATGCTAATCCTTATCAGGTACAAGTAGGTTTGGTGTTTATGGCTCTTTCTTTTAGGACTTGGTGTTCCGTGTTAACTAGAGGGCATAGATGACCGTCCTGAGTAGAAGATGAGTAGAAAGAATGGGAACACAGCATGATAAGAAGAGTTTTTTGGTTTTGGTTGTTAATCACCTGCACAGAAGCATGTATCACCTAAAAGCTTGCTATTCCCTAGCAAAGACCTGTTGTTGTCCCCTGCTTTGCAAAGGGCATCCCTGTTATTCCCTGAAGAAATTCTTGTTCTCTGCTTTTTTTGCCTTTTTGGAATTATTATTTGCAGGTTGAGGGCCTATCCCTTCCTTTTCGGCGTGGTGATTTCCATAGGTGGTCACAGGTATGATGTTGGAGAAAATTACGGACTTTTTTACTGTCTCTCTGTGCTATCAAATTGATGGCTATCTGAAGCCCTTGTGCTCTTTTCTGCTCCCCACCTAACATAAACCCCTTCATTAGCTGAGCCCATGTCATCTTAAAACAGACCCCTTGTGCAAACATGTAGTGTCAATTATTCGGTAATATAGTAATTATTACCAAGTAATGCTCAGTTAGACATCACTGAGGTCAGTCAGGCCCAGAGCTGCTTGACACAATGTAGGAGATTACAGCCTCCGTTAGCCTTATGATGGAGATAAGATCTGAAGTCTCCTCTGTCATTGCAGTCCAGTCATGCAGCTCATGATGGCCTCAGTGGTCTTTGCTGGTAAAACTATTCTCTGTTTAATATGAAGGCAATTGTCTTACAAAACTAGATGGCCTGTATTTGGTCTTTCGTCCTTGTTATAGTCTTATGGTTAGATGTAAAGAATCACAAGCACAAGAATCCCAAAGATAATGTTTTACCTTACTTTCAGTGGGTTTCATAGACTTTTATCAATCAATTTTGTAAAAGTATTTTCTATCACATCAATATTGAAACAGGTGAATAAGGTAGGGACGTGTTAGTCGTGTGTCCAACAGTGTCAGACATATTTGAATTCCCTTTGGTAAAAATATAAATTGATAACAAGATTAAAAATAAAAATTACCAGATTTCTTTTGTTGTTATAAAAAAATGCTGGTTTTAAATCTGTGTGTAAATTAAGTATGAGATTATAATAACTGCACATCTATAAGCTAGCAGTGTTCAAAATGGAATGAATACACATCAAAAATGGTACAGCACAGCTGGGAGCTACTTAGAATGCAGTGTTCTGGTTATGCCAGTTGGATGTTTCAGTTCTCTTTGTTGTCCTAGGATCCTTTGGGAGCTACCTGGCCTTATCTCCTTCCTGGCAGGCAACCCACAAAGGTAGAGCTGCCTCTAGCTCTCCACCCCTTTTTCCCTCCCCATGAGTCAACTGCGGGTACAGGTGAAGACACATTTTTCAAAACCAAAAAAGCTACTCAAAATTAGGGTATTAGGCTGGTGTTTGTCATTCATTATAAGCCAATTTTTATTCCAGGAAGCTATCACAAGCCAAGCTTTTTTCCTTTATGCTGCTCTTTGGTTTTCAGGTTTTATGTTCTGTTGATTGTTGAGATGTTTTGTCCAGCTGCAGTCCTCAAAATCCAATAGTGTTGTCTTTGTTTCCTCCTAGGCAGCATAGCCATGAGCTGAAACACCTCGCCCTTTTTCTAGGTTCTTGTAGGCATTTTCCATTGAAACTGGTTATTTAGAGATTTAATTTCCATGAGTGGTTTCTGTGTGTCCATGTGGGCCTTCCTTATTGTGTGTATCTTTAGGTTAATGAATAATAACTTTATAATATACTGTGCAATTTTATGGTAAATATAACATGTCAAACTGATAGACCCAGAATACAAAATTGCCAACAGTTTTGGTGTCTTGTCCCCTGATAGAGAAAATCTTAATAGAGAGTTGGACTGATTCCAGCCCTGACCCATATTCAGATCTATATGTGCTACTTACCATGTTGATGAAGCATTCTTCCAGTAAAGACACTTTGCCAGGTCCAACTCAGAACTGGAGGCGAGGAAGCGAAAGGCAAGAAGGGAAGCATAAGGAAAGTTTCCACGCAGACACACAATGAACAAGGGAGGCTGAGTAGGTTTGCCTTTTGAGGCACACAGTGTTACCTGTAATTGTTATATTGCATTTAGATACCACAGCGATAGGCACCTTAGAAAAATCCTAAAATAGACACAGTATGGAATTTTATTAGTTTGGTTTGGAGACAAATTATAGTACATGCATAACCACAAGTTTTGGTCCTTATTCCCAGGAATCTGGAGGTAGCATCTCAGGACTTGATTCTGGTATTATAGCGTGGTTTCCAGGGGTGCTGAGAATACTGAAAATGAATCTGGACAAAATGAATGGATAACCAAGAGGTGTCTTGTCCAAGAAGGCAGCAAGGATTGTGCTTGAGTCCTCCTCTCTGTTTATCTAAACATATATTCAGTTGGAATATGTTGTTTTCTTCTTGAGAGAGAATCTTATGTACTTCTGCAGAAAGCAATGGAAAGGGGTGGTGTAATTCAGCAAGATGTATTCAGGCTTTTCTGTTTTTCCTGGTAGGAAAGTAGGGATTAAATTTACTTCCGAGCAATACCACAAGCATCAGTCAGACTTTGGCCAATTGGTGTCTTTGCATCATGCACTTATGTTCCTCAGCAATTGGTGGACAGATAGGCTGTGAGATCATACAGATATGTTCCAAGAAACCAACAGGATATTAGCCTGAGCGCTTGGAAGGGGGAATGAGGAAGAGGAGCATATGGCCAAAAAAAATATCTATAAATGTTCCTTGTGCTGCTATATAGACTTAAGGCAGAAATAGGTGAGCCAGCTCTTCTAGCAGTGGAAAAGAAGTTTCCATTTTGAACACGTGCTGAAGCATGGTGGTGTGACAGAAAATGAGGAAAGGGAAGATTAAGCTTAACAGAAAAGCTAGATGCAATGGCAAGCAGGTCATGCGATGCTACGGGGTCTTTCTGCTTCTGTTGCTTATGAAGAGGGACCGTGTAGTGAGATCTCAGATTAATGTTCGTGTGTAATATGAAGAGGGTTATAATCAGCCTTCTAATTAGGGAGAGGCTATTAATTACACGGTAGCGGGAATAAGGAAAGGCCCTGAAGAATGTAGCCAGGTGCTCACTACCCCTTAGTTATTTGCTTTTCCCTCTTTCTTCCTTAGCTAGGGTCAGACAACTGAATAAGCATTCCTAATCCATTTTGGTGAAGTATAGGACAGGTTATTTTAAAGCATCTTCACCATATTAGGAGAAGGAGGTTGACTGTGTTTTATGGGGGGTTTTTTGCTTAGTTTGGTTTAAGTTAACTTTGAAGAGCCCTGGGAGGCACCTGGGATCCCATTACTTCCCCTCATCTGAGGGGAGGTAATGCAAACTTGCACAGCTTTTCAACAAGTGAAATCTGTGTCCTGAGTCTCAGACAGGTACCACAAGTGACTTCAAATATCTGCCTTTTAATCTTGTCACTTTTCACGTGTGAGATAAGGATAAGATGGGATATGCATTGATACCCTAAATCTTAAAAAAAGAAAAAAATTTTTTGGAACACCTACTCCAGTCCAGCCCAGCCCTGCAGAGAGGCTTTTTTTCCCCTTTGCTTTCAAGCAAAGCAAGGAAATAGTTTCAAAAAGAAAATACTATATAAATAATGTATGTGTCCTGAGGGGAAGGATCATATCAAAACTAGCACCATAGCACTAAACTCTTGAAAGTGCAATATTTAAAAAAAAAATGAGGGAACTTGTCAGAAAAGAGCATGAAATGAAAAAGCAGAGAGCACATGATAGATGCAAAATGGAGACCTCTCAACTGTACATAAATGTAGTTGCAGAATACAGCATTTTACTAAAAGAGATTTAAAAAAAAAAACAACCAAACAAAACCAAACAAAAACAAAACCCAGAAAAAATCAGCGGGTAGGCGCAGATATGGCTAAATGGCTAGGTTGTAGTAGTTCTTGATTGTAGTAGTTGCTTAAACAGATACACCTTATGGAAATCATAGAATCATAGAATGGTTTGGGTTGGAAGGGGCCTTAAAGACCATCTAGTTCCAACCGACCTGCCATGGCAGGCACACCTTCCACTAGACCAGGTTGCTCAAAGCCCCGTCCGGGGTGGCCTTTGAACACTTCCAGGAATGGGGCAACCACAGCTTCTCTAGGCAACCTGTTCCAGTGCCTCACCACCCTCACAGTGAAGAGCTTCTTCGTTACATCTAATCTAAATCTACCCTCTTTCTGTTTAAAGCCATTACCCCTTGTCCTGTCACTGCATGCACTTGTAACAAGTCCCTGTCTGGGTTTCTTGTAGGTTAATCCACTTGAAAGTTGGTGAAAAAAAATTAATACCTATAGTAGGCAAAGAAAAAAGTGATAATTAGGTTACAGAAGGTTAAGTGAAGAGTGAATAGCCAGAAGCAAGTATAGCAGTGAATGGGTTTAGCACCCAAAGCCCCCTAAGTTCTGGTTTTGCTTAGGGATGAAGGTTCTTGGAAGAAAACATTTCCTCTTATTCTTGAGTGTTTAAAACATAACAACCAAAAAACCCTGTTAAGTCCTACAAAAGAAAGGTGAATACTAATCCTTCCCTTCCTGTGCCTTGTAACTAGAAGGGAGAGTCTGTGTAAAGCATTACCCTAACTTTATGGAAGAGGAAAGGAAAAGATCTACTTCGCTAATACTAAAAAATTGCAGGACGTGCCTGTGTCACTGTTTCCCTCACCCCTACTCCCCATTGTACACTGTTAGGTGGGATCACATGTATTTGTAAGTGTGGTACATCTGTACGGGCCAGTGCATACTTCCCATGACTTAAATTGGCTGGTAAATCAGCAGGGATATTGCTTTTAAATATGAAAAGATGATTTAAGAAACTGCGTATGATACTAGAAATGTTAGTATGTCAACAAAAAAATGCAATGATACGAATTATGTGATATGATAGGGACATGTGGTTTCTGTAAAAGAAAATCATGTGTTCTTCTGCTAAGATGTTTTGAGCATGTCAGGAAAATCATGGACTTAAGAATCAGTTGAAATTTATTTGGTCTTTAAAAAAGCCTTTGGCAAAGCTTCTCACTGAGAAGCTGCCAAATAAATTAAGCAATATGATGTACTATGGCAAATTAGAAATTCACCAAGAGACAGTAAAACAAAGGGTAGGAAGGAATTAGCAATTTTAAGCATGAGAAAAGGCTAACAGAGGGGTGTTCCATTACTAAGGTTGGAATTGTGCATATTTTAGCAAATGTGATCTGCACAAAATGATGACTGTGGGTAAGAGAATTGTAGACGATGCAACCGTAAGTGCATGAATTAAGATTAGAAAAGGCAAAGCTTGAAAGGGAATAAAAAGAGGCTGGCTGACAGATAAACAAGGGGGCAAATGAAGTTATTGTTGACAAATACAAGGTACTGCACCTTGGAAACTGCACCTCGCTGTCTGATACAATGAACTGTAACTGCTCAGGGAGAATATCTGGGTATGGTTGTAGATAGTTCAATGAAAACCTTTTCTTGGCATGTCAGCAGTCGTTAAAGTACATTAGATATTTGAATGTAGAATAAAACAGAAACAACATTGAAAATATTACAATTCTGTTATTAACATGGTATGCTGTCACGATACTCACTTCTGGACACTGCATCAAGGAAAGGTATCAGAAATAAAAGGGATTTTAAAAGCTGGCAATGAAAATGATTAGTGGGATGGCAAGAACTCCTTTTGAAGAAAGAAGCTGAGAAGAATGGGACTTCCAGGTATAGAAAGGAGGTGTGATCAAAATAATGCATGTGATAGGGAAGATAAATTGAACAGCCTCTTCTTTTCTTCCTTGTAATGTGAGAATGAGGAAGCAGCAAGAGAAACTGGAAGACACAAAAAAAAAAATTTGACCAATAGATAATTTGTACCTGTGGTGGGTTGACCATGGCTGGACGCCAGGTGCCCACCAAAGCCGTTCTATCACTCCCCCTCCTTTGCTGGACAGGGGAGAGAAAACCCCCCCCCCAAA
>JANZLQ010000007.1:21723628-21751594 GCA_026212715.1 Elanus axillaris | reverse complement strand
TCCAGCAGCTTCTCACAGAAGCCACCCCTGTAACCCCCCCCGCTACCAAAACCTTGCCACAGAAACCCAATACAGTACCCAAGTCCTCAAACTAGGCCTAAAGTTTGTAAGGAGTGTATAGTTCTCTTGAAGATTATTGCATAAATCATCAAGCACACACTGAAAAAACTGTAGAACCATGAAATATTGTTTGAGACTGGGAAGACTGTGGGGTTAAAACCAAGATGATACGTGTACTTTGCACAGTCAAGGAGAATATCCACAGTTAAGTGAAATAAACTCTGAAGGCAGAAGTCCTTAAATGTTTCTGACATAAGTCAAACAATATTTTTATAGGATTTTGAAAGAACCATTATCTATGAGCAGGTTGCGCACTGTGGTTTGTTGCAGTGTAATTCAGAGAGATCCACATCTGGCAGCAACTGGGCTCAGACTAGGACTTTGGAGAAAACTTGTCAGCTGCCCTCTTGTCTCCTGCCTGTGGTTCTTGCAGAAACAGCCTAGTTGAGTCTAAAGAGGACATCTGATGGTTTGGGTAGCATTAGCACAGTGTAAGATGCATTCTCTGTCTCATGGAGGGAGAAGGCAGCTTTTTGGACTGTAACGCTGTGTGACCTGGATCTCCCCTGTGGCTTTCTGTCTTATTCTGCAGCAAGTAGTTGCTGCCTTGACTTTTCCCTCCAAATAGCATAGAATGGCAATTCTTGGCTCTCTTAGCTGCTGTTGAATGAGAAAATACGGGATAGTTTTTCTTTTAAAATACTTTAATTCTTAGCTTCTATTTCTACTAGTGTTCAAATTTTAAATTAAATATTATTATTTGTTTTGGGAAATTAAAAAAAAAAAAAAATCTATGGTGGGACTGGAACCAGGACTTTGGGGGCTAATATTCAGCTTGATGTGGTTTCATACGGGTTTTTTTTGTAGATCTAAAATTCTTCCTTTCAAAACTCTTAAATTTTGGGTTTGAATTCTGTCATTCCTTTGCTGCAAGTTATAAACGTACTTTATGAGAAATCCATTGGTGATGCTGCTATTGTCTTTGGGCAGGAGAAAAATCCAAATCAGATGAATCAGTCCACCCTATTCTTATCCATTCTCCAAAGATATTGCAGGGGTGGCATGCCATACTCCTGGGGAGAGAAGGTGGGCTCCCACACAGACTTTGTCACCTGACTGCAGCAGTGACAGCCTTCAGAAGGCATCATATTGATGATTGTGATAAGGGGCCTGTAGAAGAAGTGGTTAAATATGTGGGCAGGGAAATGTTGATTGAAGGGGATCCTGGAGAGAAACCCTGGCATACAGAATCTCAGTGGGTGTAAGAGAGAAAGTTGCCATGGTGAGAGTGCTTGCTACCATTAGTACATCTCGGAGCTCTTCACGAAGAAGAGTGCTTACATACTGCTGTGCTCACAGACCATCCTGTTTCCAGTAGTGTAGACAGGCAATCTGGTTGGAGTTTCTGTTGTATCCTGTTAATACTTAGAATTTATTGTGCTGCTGTTCTTCTGCAAGGTTGTTGCTTTAAAACTGTCTTAGGTTAGCATTAGCTTCTAATTTTTTTTGTTGTCAGGTGCAATTTTAAGATTCCAGAGTTACTTTGTTTGTAAATGTCATGTTTATATGATACTGAGAATGTAATTCTGTAAAGCAGCTGGCCAAGAGAAATTCTCTCTTTGTATCTGTTTGTTTAGTACCTAATCTCCAGAGCCCTTGAAGACCTACTGAATGAAAAGTTATACAGCACTAATGAAATGTGTCTTCACTGAATGTAAAAAGGGCTAAAAGAGGGATGTCTCCCAGCTTCACATTTTAGCAGACCTGAATTCAGGTCCTGTGTCTGTAGAGCTGGGAATGCTGAATATGAGCTTGTGACTGAATTCCTCTTGCTATGTAGAACATTAATCGAGCCGAATCTAAAACCATGGGAAGCTCCAAACCTGAATTTTGACAGAGCTGTGTTTGGGAAATGCTACCATTACCCCAGAGATCTGCAGCATCTGCACCGGGACTCTCAGGATCTAGATCTCAGCTCTGCAGGAAACTGGAAAGTGCTGAAAGCGTTAGATAGAGCTAGGTTTTCTAGACTCCCTGGTGTAGAGCTGAGCTTTGATTAGAGCTGGAGCTCTCAGGGCTTTAGGACTCCCAGGCTACGGCAGCACGCCTTGGATCCCTGGCACAGCTGGCTGCTCCTGAGCCAAGCCTGGGGAGTGGGGAGTAGAGTGACACTCAGTAGGGTAGGGGAATCATGCCTGGTTTGGCAAGAGTTCATCAAACCTCTCCATGTTTCAGGTGAAATATTTTGTGTTCAACAAATTGCCATTTTGCAACAAAAATCTGTCTTACTGAAATGTTTCCAACCAACTCAAGTCACAAGTGAAAATGAATCTGTGGAGCTCAGCCCGGTGCCAGTTTGTCCTGCACATGTTCATCAATTAGTAAGGAAAAAAAATCTATATATTTGCCAGTCTTTCTGCAGGGAGTAGCCCAGAGCGCTACTGTCAGGATTTAAAATTAATTTGTGAAGCTCTAGGGGAAAAAAACTTTTAAGTATACCTGCCATTATTGTGCTGGGCTCATTCATTCCTTCCCTTTCATGAGTACTGTGTTGAACAAGAAATTGTATCATTATATATACATAGTTTATATTAATGAGTGTGTCTGTTCAAATAATATGTAAACCATTGCATATGGATGGATGGAGTTCTCTCTAAACGGTAATCAGGATCAGGCCTGAGGATACTAGACATGGTAGTCATACTGGAGCATGCAGTCTTTATGAGCAAGAGCCTGCAGTCAAAATATGATGACAGTAAGATTAACTGTGATCATTAATTGACTGATAAAATAGAATAAATGGCAAACACCACCTCTCATGCTTGTATTTTATCATAACTGAGCTGTTTATTTTCTGGTAGAATTAATTTGCAACAAACTATTTCAATAGTGCCTTGGTATTGCCAGGTACTGTGCTTTTACTCTAAAGATACATGAATTGATGATGGACGTTGCTATGCAAGCTGGTGTTTCGCTGAGTTGCTCCAAACAATTGTTATTTATGGGGTTGCACAGAATGATCATGCTTAGCAGAACATATAATAGATAGGGGGGTTCTGTTTGGTTTTTTAACCAGGAAAGCTACTAGTTATAACTTAGAAGTCTTTTTATGCACTGACAGGTCATCAGGATCCCGTTGTAAGGACTGTTTGACACAAAGCAGACGTCATCATTTCCACGCTGCAGAAACAGATGTTCCTAATTTTATATATTCATTTAGTTAGTTAGTTAGTTAGTTGAGTCTGTTTATGTTCTTTGACTTATGTGTGAAAGAATCCTACTGTACTTAGGGCCTGACCTCTTTCCAAGTGCTCAGAATGAAGTTCACCCATTAATTAACTTTTATTTTTTTAAAAATGGTGTGAGAATTGTAGAGTTGAGATTTTGAGATTCCTATAATGCTACTAAACTGTTTTGCTTAATACATGCTTTTATCTTTCACCTCTTGAACCAGGTTCATCAGCACCAAGACAGGGGTGAGACCTTTCAATGCCAGCTATGCCCTTTTACCTCCTCCCGCCACTTCAGCCTGAAACTTCATATGCGTTGCCATCAACATTTCCTCAGGACAGAAGCCAAAGTGAAGGAGGAAATACCAGAAACTGAGGTGAAGGGGTCACCACAGCTAAATAGTGACTCCTGCCCGGGACCACAGAGGGAAGGAGGTGGACCTGACCTTACGGGATCAGCATCAGTATCTAAAACACCTGATGTGTCTGGGCAGCCTAGTGGAGGTATTCCGCCTTTACTAGTGAAAGAAGAGCCCAAAGATGACACTGGCATCTCAGCTGCACCTTTTGCTCTTAGCACTGTTGACAGAGCCCCCAACAACACAAAGCTGAAAGACTCATCTGACTTTGTGGCCAATACAGCATCGGCACTATTCAGCCAAGACATCTCTGTCAAGATGGCATCAGATTTTCTTATGAAGCTGTCAGGTAATTGAGCAGCAAGCAGCAGCATCAGCTGCTCCTTTATGGGCTAAGAAATACTTTGCCTTGGGTTTGCGAAGTTGTGGAATTACAGAGAGAAAAACATTGCAACTTCTTAACTTATAATTTCTTGTTTCTTTTGATAAGGAGAGGTGCATGATGGAGGGAAGAGGGGAAGTGGTGAGAGAAGAGAGGGATTTTGCTTTTTAATTGCTGGGGTAGGGAGTAAGAATTTTTTATCCAGGCTTTCATGTTCATTCACAGTTACCTTGGCAAATCTCATTTGGTGTGTTTTTCAGGCATGTTTGAATACCTGTAGTTCTGGTTTGAAATCATTGAGAGTCACAAGGGCCCAGCACGTTAGAAAATTCAGCTCCTAAGTTCTCTGCCTTTACCCATCTGGTAAATAGCAACAATAAAGTATTGATCGCCTTCCTTTCATAGTATTTGAGGTCTAACTATATATATGTGTGAAGTATGAATGTTACTCCATTTCTTGATTATTAACACCTAAAAAAGGTAGTTCTGGAGATTCAGGAACAGCTTTTAAATTTTTTTACTATTTTAATTGAAATCCATATCTAATGCAAAGCATGTGTTCATTGTGTTTTCTTTCACTGTCAGATTATTGCTGTAAGGATGATGTTCATATGTGTGACTCTGAAGTGGAGGATGTGTTTAGAGTGAATCTATTATATTTTATGTGCTCTTTTATTGATTTGACTGAACACTTCAGAACTGTGGACATGCTGGGGGATGTTCTATACTAAATGTTTTTTAAATTGGCCTTTAATTTTTAAAGAGAAGTCAGGAAAAATGTCACTGAAGAAACTTCTGTTTCACAAGGAGGTGGCAGTCCATATGGCAAGTTTTAGACTTTGGAGATAGAAGATACCCTTTTCAATAGGGAATAATTGGTCATCTTTTTCCTTTAAATGGAATGTAAGTTGCTTTTTAGCAAATTTTATTGTCTGGTAAACTAAGCAGTTAGCTCTGTCCTAATGCCATTGCCTTGGTGAAACCACAGGCATTTATTTTGGAAAAGCTTGATGTCCTCATCTGCGCAGACCTTTATCCCTCTGGGACTGCATTTCTGTGGGGAATTGAGTAGAATGGGTAAACACAAGAAATCAAGCTTGAGGCTTCATGGAGCCAACCAGGAAAACGGAAGAGAGCTGAGAACGAGCAGGAGGTGAAACGGGCTGGTACAAATGGTTCTCTGTGTGGTTGGAAGGAGCCACAGAAACCTCCCTCTTTAAACAAACAAACGAACAAAAAATCTGTTGGTATAATATATTATGGCCAACAAGAAATGAGTGAGGATGAGTCTGTTTTGATTTGCTTGTACATTTTTTACTTGTACATTTTTTAATTGAGTTTCAAATTTGGACTCTATAAAATCCATTTTTTATGTTGTCTGACAGCTGTCCCATATATATTGTCGTTCTGATATCTTAGCCTACATTTGTGTTGCTGTGCACTGAGTGGCTCTACACATCAACTGTACTGACCTGTAGATGGTAGTGCTCCTGATGACTGCATGTAGCAAGAATGAGAGCAGAAAGCAGGAGAGGGGGGAAAGCCTGAAAGCTGAGAAAACATAGAACATTTTGATGTGTTGTTTTTCATGTACCAGTTGATGGGGAGCTGTTTACAGTTTGGCAGACGGTCCTGTTTTCAACGTCTGATCTATTGGCATCAGAAAAAGGATACAAATGTACATTATTCATGCAAAAGGCCTATGCAGTTATTTTATGGTGACTTACTAAAGGTCTTGAAACCTGACTTGTATGCACTGTTACCTAGCAACATGTTATAAAGTCACTGGGGGAGTGAGATGTATCTGTAATTTTGTATGTGTGCATATTTGGATGAAAATGTACTGCCAGTCACCAAGTTTACTACACAAGAAGAGCAACGCTAAAAGGAAAGGAATCTTTTCTCCTGAGATTTATATTGTGTTATATACATTTAGCTCATGTTTCCTCCATACAGTGTGCATAAATTTAGAGCAGAAGTAGACGTAATTCTCTTTTAGCAAGTTTGCTAAGTATTAGCTGCATTTTTTTTACTGCTTGCTGTGCTGAACGAAGTTCCTTTGAGTGATTTCTTTATTATGACACTCTCATTAGGCCCATCAGAACTTCAATTATTGGCCCTACCTTTTCAATGATATAAATCTTGTGACATCTTGAATGGTATATGCCAACTGTAACAGCCAACACAGATTTGTCGAGACCAAATTATGTCAAAACAATCTAATTTTCTTCTCTGACAGTCCTTGTGGCTAAGAAGGAAGCACTAGATATATAGACTTCTAGAATTTGGCATTTATTCTTATTGAATATTGATGGTTTAAACGAACATTTATTTTTGCTTGCCAACGTTTATTGCTCCTCTTCTTGGTTGGTGTCAGTTTGTATGCCTCCATTTTCATGGCAGACCTCAGAGCCTCTTGGGTTTAATTTCTGTGTGGTTTCAGCCTCTTCTTTTTCCAGGCATATGACTTGGAGGAGTGCTTGTCTCCCTTCAGACCCAAGAGTTAAGAGTTTCCAGAAGTTTAACTGGTGCACCTTAGGTGAAAGATGGTACAAAATTGGTGCTTATTAACTATTATGAATTTAAAAATTGAATCTTAATAAGCATGTATGTAATCTTGACTCACAGTATTACTTCTGTTTGTGCAATGCAGTACCTTTCCAGTCTAGATGAAGTGGATATCGGGTAGTTGGAAAACAGTATATTGAAAGTAGTTCATAGTTGAAAGAGAAGAGTCGCAGTCAGGAGAGATCTGTAAAAAATGAGCAACTGTTCAACAAACAGTTGGACAAATACAAAAGCAGGAACAACTAGCTGGGCAACAGTTCTGTTGGAAAGGAACAGGAGTTAACAACATCATACTGGTGCTAAAACAGCAGTTGTACTGGGATGTATAGAGAGAAACAGCCTCAAAGAAGGGGGAAACAGTCCCGCTCTTTTCAGTCGTGCTGAAGTCCAAGGTTTTGGCACTCTAGTTTATGAAGAGTGTGGACAGTTGGAAGGACTTCAAAGGGAGCATCATCTCTGCCACTGGAGAATTTAAAAAATGGGTTAGATAACTACCTGTCAAATATGGTTGATCACTTATCAGGCAGTAGGATGGAGTAGATGTGTGCATCTCAGTCGGTGAACCATAGGACATCAGAAGCAGTTGCCAGAAATTTCAGCTGAACAAAAACAAGCAGCAAGCTGTAGAGAAGCGAAGTGGGGGAAAAAAATGTACAAATGTTCAAAGTTAGACTTGATTTTGAGTGGACCAGAAATGAATTGTGATGACACTGGTCAAAATGGCCTCTGAATTTTTTTCAGAAAGGCTTAGAGTAGCTTTAGATTTCAAGAGGTTGAGAAATACTAGTGTGGGTGACCTTTTGAAATCCCTTCCGCCCTAATTCTGTGCCATTGCTTGCCAGAAAGATTTTTAGTTACAAGTTTTATGAAATAAGGCATACCACAAATCACCAAATGTAAATATAAAAATAAGAACAAATCTTGCAATTTTTTCCAGATTCCATTCCCTAGGTCCTAGCTTAAGGTAGGAGATGCTTTTAAATTCACAATAAATTTAAAAGGGTTCTCTGAAATCTTATTTATATTTGGAAAGGGTTATTGTTTGTGAAGACAATTAGCAGATGACTCTTGACATATAAACAGAAGAATATTTAAGCATGGGCATGTTTTTACCTTCAAATCTTCCTCCGCTTATTTCAGTAGGACTGCTTGGAGGCTTTAAGTTGCCCGAGTACTTTGTGGGATCAGTGCTTTGCCAGAATGTTTTCTTCCCCCAGTCCATTAATTCCACATTGAAACTTTGTAACTGCATTCATATCTTAATTTGCAGAATATTTGCTCTTCCTGTTTCAAAGGTTTCAGTGGCAGGCATTATACAACACATCTCTTTAAATACTGATGTCCTTCTACCCACTTCTAAGGCTTGATTTCTTTTGTAATAAAAAGCAGCTTTCACAGTGATCCAAATTACAATGGCCAGTGTACTGTAGTGTGCCTATGTTATGTGCTGCAGTTACTTTTCATAACATTCATAAATAAATGAATCCTATCAAAATGAATGGGATTCTTGCACTATTGATCTCAAAGGAATTCTGTGTGGAAACAGTAATTGTGAAGCATACTTCATTTCTGGCCTCTCTCCGCCACCTCTCTGTGGTCACCAAGTGCATTAGTCTAGAAAGCATGTCTCTTCATCTTGTGACAGTGTATATTATCAAGTGTGCCCCGCTTCTGCAGTTGTTTTTATGTTCCCCAAGTTACTTGCATGGAAAAGCTTTAAAATAGAGAGGAGGAAGGAGAGAGAACATGCTGAGGGTTTGGGGGTGGCAATAAACTATGTTTTCTCCCAGTTCAAGTCATATCTGCTGTCATTATTGTGTGAGGAGTCAAATTTTTATTTTGGAAAATAATGCCACCATGGGATTTTGGTGACTGTCCAGAGGACTTTGCATTCATGTTTTATTAGCTGATTCCATTAATGGAATAATGAAATAGTAAATCATCAGACAGCTACATACAAAGTATTAGTAGATAAGCTAAGTAATCACTTAGATTATTTGTTCTGTTTGGCCTTGAAAATTACTGCATTCCTTAAAGGTAACACAAGTAATTTGAAATGTTTTAGCATTTGCCACTGACAGTACTGAACTGACTGGCTTGAACTCTTCAAACAGCTATTTTTAATAAAATAAAAGCATGTCCAATTAAATTGTGATAATTGATGTATTTGTGTAGCAAGTTCCAAAGAGGAGACCATGCTGCCTGTATTTAGGTTTCATAGTTTATGCCAGAATGTAAAATTTCAATTAGAATATGTAAGCGTGCAGGACTGGCAATTCTTGAGCCATATCCTTTACTTAAAAATACTGTGAATTCCATAATGCTGCTGTCAGTGTAAATACCCATGATGTCATCAAGATCTCGCTTTGAAGTGTCTCTCCAGATGCACATTTTCATAATTTCCATACAGACCTTCAATTTAAAATAAACTGAAAAAGGGCAATAGCATGGCTAATTAAAGCTTGGGTGAATAAAAGCTTGTACTAATCTTTGCCACTGATATATCACCACCCTTACAGTCTCTTTTCAGCAATTGCTAGTTTTACATCCATAATTTCCCAACATCCTTAAAATCATACCCATCGTGTGTTACATGTTGAAGGAATATGTAGAATTCAGCAAGATAGAGCAGTGTAAACTCTGTCATTTAAAATGCATGATAACAAATTGGTTTTTGTATACTCAGCCCAATACAACTTAAAAGAAGACATGCATATGATTCTGGACCAGCTCTGTGCTTATGATTTAGTTTTAATATCTACACAAACTCTTGAAGTATAAGACTAGACTAGACTGATGACTCTTTTGCTTCCCTGATTACACTGTTACTTGGGGCAGAAGTCCTAGCTCATGAGCCTTTCTGTCACATCTATCCAAAATGGGAATTGAAGACATTGTTAGTTCAATCATCTCTGTTTGTTTTGGATTTTGTTTTCTTAAACAAATATAAAGGTCAGTCTGGTGGTGTTTCTTTCCTTCCCTGTTTCTGTTCCTTCGTACAGAGAAGAAATTTCCATACTGCAAAGAATTCTTTCATATTGGCAACAATTTTCCCTTTGCTCCTTTCACTCTCCTCCCCCTCTTCTCTTTAACTTCCCCAGAATTTTACCTGTTCTGCTATTATTTTGATTTTTTTACCTGGAAAGGAGAAGATGGTCTTGGCAGATATTACAACCTTGTTTAGCAGGTGGGACTTCGGCTGTATAACAGACATGTTGGGGTGTGGGGGGATGTGTGGTTCTACAGGTGCCTTAGCAATTTGCCTGACTTCTCAATTCCACTTGGACTAGAACTTTGTGAAATTTTGAGGGGACAGTAGGAGGACCAGTTGTTCTCCAGTGCCGTGTCTCATTTTGCTTGACTATAGCTTCTTAAATGCAAAGCAGTTTTAGAGAAGATCAGGATAGTTACCTGGCCTTTTCTTAACCTTTGCTTACACATTTTTAACATACTTAAGCAAGATGGTTTGGAAGACCTCATATTTTAAGTGGTCTCTGGAAGCCCAGAGGTGGCAAGTCTTGGCATCATCATACTTCTCATGATTGTCTGTTATGCCTTTCCACTGCTTTGATGAAAAGGAATGTTTTAATGCTGAGTGCCCTTGAGTCATAAGTAGCTTTTTCATTGATAGTTCCCATCTTCTTCCTTGGAGCCCTGTAAGTTAGTTTATTTGGCTTGGGGCAGAGTAGAGGGCTTTGAAAAGGAGATGTAATTGAGTTAGCACTCCAGGAGAGTTAGGTAACATGAGGTGCCCTGGGACAGATTAATACACCAGGGCAGAAGGCACTAAAAAGACAGACCAGCTAGACTGTCCTGCCAGAAGAACAGTATTTCTCCTTTTGGGCCACTTAATAGTGTATACAGCCTCTATGTTTAATGAGTTGAACATAATTTATCAGTCCAATTGGATTTTAGTCTGGAGATTCTCCAACAGTTTCCAGTTGCATAGATTTTTCTTGCAAAGCAGTTAGCTCACTGGTGATGGCTTCTGTAATGTTTGTACGCAGTTCCTAAATGTCATCAAATGTAAGCCATAGTCTCCACACAGAATGCCAACATGTACCTGCACATTTTATTTACTAGAGCGAAAACAGTAGAAGACTCAATTCATAACCTTTATTGACCACAGCTGCCTTCAGGACTATGATGCCCAGTGTCAGGGAAATGTGTCTTCTAAATACTGCGGAACTGATCTGGCAAAGATCCTTGGTTTCTTTTAACCACTGCAGCTCACAACTTACCACCTGGAATAGAAGGCCCTGTGTCATTCAAATGTTCTAGCTCCAGTAGGACCTGGATAAAACACTCTCTCCTTTCTTCCTCAGGTAGAAGTCATGCCATGGTTCTCTTGCTATGGTGGCTCTGAGGAGAATTACAAAGGAAGATTTTCCTGCAAGATCTCAAGGAGACCAGTGCAATTTGCTTTGCTTTTGCAATGTGTCCTCACTTTCCTCTTTTCCCTTAGCCATGACTGGCCTGCTATCTCTCATCTTTGTAGCTGTAGTCAGGCATCACTTGTAAAATAATATGGTGGTGCAGCGGTGTACTGTGGCGTTTTCATCACAGTTCCTTTCAAACCAGACTCTGTAGACACCTTTTCTTGTTGCCTCTTTTGTGGCAGCATTTTTGTTGTGGATTCTGTTTTCTTTCTCCTAGTTCTTTGCTCAGACAGATGGAATGGTGACCAACTCCTTGCTGATTGTGATTTGTAACACTGAGCTTGGCTTGAAGTAATCAGCCCATTTTTCACCTTTCAATTACAAACATTTGACCATTTAGAAATCCTCATAAGTGGACTGATCCAATTAGCAGCTTCTATCAGAGTGTTTCAGATTAGTGGCAGATGCCCAAAGTTTTTCTTGTGGCATTTGGCAGTTTGAAGAAAGTGTTATAACTTTCATCATCTACTTTTGCCAAATGGATCAAATGATTCCACTTGCCAGGAAGATGAAAATCGGCACTCTGGAATCTTCTTTGATCTGGTTTTTTTTCTGGATATGGAATGGAAAGGAACAAATGGAGAATTATCAACCCTGCTTCAGAGACTGCTGCCTGTTGGTTGCATTTGCTGGGTGGGTTAGTTGTTTTTATTTCCTTGCTGTTTATTTCAAAATTAAATTGCTGGGTTTTTTGGATTCTGTCTACAGGCAACACATCCTTCAGTCTGTTCTCATTGCCGTTCAGAATGAATGTAAATTAAATACAAATTAAGTATATGTATGTGTATCTATTTTTGTATGTAGATAGAAGATGTTTTTCCTTCTGGGGAGTAATAATTTTGTTCAAATATACTTTAATAGGCTTCAACATCATCTTTTTAATCCTTGTCTAGTTCTAATTTTTAAAAGATTCTTCAATCATAGTGTTTTTAAAAAAACTGGTCTCAGTCAACTTTTATTTCCCTTATTTGCAATGTTTTTTCTTACATCTGTTTATTGTTTTCCCTAATATGACTAGTGGAGGCATCATAGTTGCTATTTCCCATATGTTAGCAATTTTGCCCATAATTGTGGATCCAGGATGGGACAGAGGCAGGAGTGGTAGGATTTTTGCTGGTTTTGGGGTAGTTTGTTTTTTTGGGTTTGGATGGGGTTTTTTTCCCCCCTGTGGTTTTAATGTATGGGTCTTATGGACTAGACAGCCTCCCCTTTTTTTTATTTGTCCTTCTATTTAGGCTTCATTTATTTTGGAACCTGCTTTAGTATATTTCAAGAAAGAGTAAAAGCCCCATTAATTGAAGCAAAAGCCCCATCAATTGAAGTGATTGCATTGAAACTGACCGAATAGTTGGCTTGTTTTATTTGTTTTTGTTTTCTGGGGGAAGAAAAATGAGGTAAACAACTTTTCTATGTTTGTGATTTGTCTACAATTGAAACGTTTGATTTTTTGAAAGTGTCAGTTCAAGGAATGTGCTGTCAGTTAATTAAAGAAAGAAATCCCTACTTCTTTCCTAATTTATTAATTCTATCTTCTGTCCAAAGGAAAGTGCTAAAGTAGGCTGAACCAGCAACATAGGTAAGAACAATAGTCTAGGTTTCTTTTCCCCTTTACGTAATACGGCCAAATGCACATCTTCAGGACTTCCTCTGGATTGTGGGACCCTGACCATGTTTTATATTTCTCATATTTCTCATTTCTGTGATGTCTTGTAGACATACAGGGGCAAACTGAGTATACAGATCTCATGAAGAGCTCATTTAGATTGTGGCTGGTGTTGTGCTGGTAGTTTTGTTGTCAGTGTAGTTTTAGCATTGTTATCCTGGGTGGCAGCTCAGAAGTGAGGGTGCAGTGGCTTATAGCAGTGTGCACTCTCACAATAGGAAAGCTAATGTGTAGGCTAGGGAGAGAAAGGGAAAGCGAGACATAGGAAAGGAGGAAAGTTGATGGATGCCCCGTTCAAATCATTCTGAGTGTTACAATCATGAAACTATTTCAACACTGATGTGACCTACCTTGACTTTTTGGTTCTCTGAGCTATTAGAACTTGGCTTCATCTCAGTAGAGTTTGAGAGCACCCTGGGATGAAGAGCATATAGGTACCACTGGACACTTGTCCTTGGATTGGGTCAGATTGGCTGCTGATTCTGGCTCAGTGATAAGAGGGTTTAATAAATGCTAATTTGTTCCAAAAGTGCCCCCTTTGATTCTCCATTCTTGTGGTAGGGGAATCCATAAGGCATCTGCCACTGCATACTATAGCGCCTAACTGAAAAAAAGTTCCTTGCTTAAGGCTGTGATATTACATGAATTCCATTACAGTGATTCTGTTTGTTTATGGATGTTTTTACATTGTTCTTAACCTGTCTTATAATGGACCATGGTCTATGGTTGCAAACTTACACTGATCTATGTATGTGAGTTTAATATCACCTCTGTATTTTAAATGGTAAACGTGTATGCTGACCTGGTCTATAGTGCTTCTTCTACCTGGTTCATTTTCTGCCCTGGTTCATGGGCAGAAACATAGCTGGCTTCACAGGTTAGTGATTTTTCTCAGTGGATCATCTTTACCTCTTCACTCAGACTTGTGTTTCTTTTATTTTCTGGGACAAGTTGAATTAATACTTCATTGAAATGAATAAATTGAAAGGATCTTTTTTTCTCCAGGTTCTCCAAAAGTTCAGGCAGAATGCTCTCTATCAGTTGCACTCAGCTTCTGGTGGAGGTATTTTTCATCTCAGTAGCCGCTAGAGTGTTATGTTTTAAAAGAAAAGGAATGCAGAAGGTAGTGTGACATAGAAGGTTTGGGTCTTTTTTGGTGACCGTCACCCCAGGTCAAACCCCAGAACAGACTGAGCTAGGGAGATGTAGGACTGGGTAAAGAAGATAGATGGATCTTTTTTGTAAAGTTGGTAAAGTTAAGAGTGGTTTGAGAGCCTTAACCTGTATTTTGATGAATTAAAGCATGCTTTAATGTTTCGCATTCTGCTTTTTTTTTGTTTGTTTTGGTTTGGGTTTTTTTGTTTAAAAACGAAAAAGCAATCCTAATACTGGTAAAAGTGTTTATAGGTCATATTAAAAATTACACATATAAGGTAATTTAATTTCTGAAGTAGTGAATAGCACCAATGTGTATGTACATGCTGCTTATGTGTATGCTGTTTATACCACTTGCTTTAATTCTTTGTTAATGGTTTGCCAACCAATAAGAAAGGAGAAAAATCAAACAACCCTGGAATATAAACTGAAAATATGCAAGTGTTGTGTTACAGGGTAAAGTATTGGCTTTAAAAAATAAAAACACCCCAAACATGAAGAAAACCACAAGACAGTGGACTGTGTGAAAACAAAGCTCAACGTAGCAAAAAGAAGTGTCTATTGGCAATAAAGATGGCAATTGTAACCTATATTTTAGGACTGAGGTCTCTAGGAGATGGTGAGCACTTCACAATGGGATGCAGGAATTCAGATTCTTTAGGAGTCTGATTTGGGGGGAACTGCTGAGAAGGAGAGTATCTGAGGAAACAAGCCAGGAAAGTGAGGAGCCGGGAGTAGGTAAGAAGCAGTGAAGTGGAGGAGAAAGTAGACCAAGGGCTTAAGCAGGTGAACATTGCCAGATTTTGTTAGGTTGATTTGACCTGTTAGTACCCTGCCCCATCAGTTGGATATTACCATCCCTGTGATATGCTAGTGCCTTGGCTTTTCGTGTTCATGTAATGGGTTTGTAAAACAAGCAGCTGTCTGCAGCAGGCAATGCACACTGGCTTCTAATGTCCTCCTGCAGCCTGTGAAAGGGGTGGTGGGGTACATCCTTCTTACGTGGTTCGAGTGAGACTTCGCAGAGCTTATCTGCAAGGCTCATGAGGGTAGGCAGGGGATTGTCATGTGGAAGGAGAAAAATAAATAGGAAAGGTAGCGAGGTAAGTGGTGAGAGAGCTTTGAAAGATAACAAAATGGGGAACGATGCTGTGTCTTTTATATTTGTGGAGACAGAGGTTTAGAGAGGTGAGAAAGATGTAAACGCATCAAAGTTTGGGGCACTGAACAAGTCATCTGCTGTGTGTTACTGGGACTTTAAAGTGAAATTTTGAGTAAGAAAAAGCCACTGAGACACAGGGAAGGAAGTATCTCGTAATGGTCAAACATAAAGAATTATAAGAAGAGCTGCTGAAAAACAGTGCAACTTTGTCATGCAGTCTGCCTGTGAAATTATATCATTTGGGTTTGGAAGTATTGTTTAAGAGGTGTTCTTTGTTTTATCCCTTCAACCAAAAGTATTGCAAAGGATCTACCACTGCCAAGTGGTATCAGAAAGACTGTTCAAGAATAACATTGTTCAATCTGTAGATCTTAAGCAGCTCCAAGGTCTCTGTACCCTTCTCTGAGGCTGTGCAGCTGCTTACATGGAGTATTTGAAAGCATTATTTTAAACTTGCTCTCTTTCTTTTTTTATGGATGTAGAACCTGGAACAGTGCTCTAGTAGCATCTTCTAGCACAGAGGTGTCTTCTGAAAATCCCTCTGTTCTCTTTCTTAACAAATACCACCATTTAGGACCTAAGAATTTGCTGTTCTTTTCCCTTTTACTCCCTCCCCTCTTAGGTTTCCTATTTTTCTGCTCTTCATCTCTTGACTCTTCCATGCTCTAAGAACTCAATATGTAGTACCTGTGGGCTTTGCCAAATTTGCCCTCCTGTGAAATGACATTTTAAACTTCCATCAAGCCTATAGAAGACCTACAAACCAATGACCAGGGGAATGCCTTTAGAAGGAGTAGGGGCAAAAAAGTAAGATGAGAAGGATGGTTTCTTGAGCTCTGGTACATGCAGTTTTTGTGTTTCAACACTGTCCCTCTGTACAAAAGATGCAGAAGTTTGTTTACCTCTTAAAGCATCTGTGAATACTGTTTGACATGCTGTCGTGTCCCAAAATTGGAGCGACTCAGGGTTGTGGATTTCCTTTGTCAGAATTAAGGTGAAACAACACCAGGGGAGTTCAAACAACAACCAACATTTATTCAACCTAGCTAACCTTGCCCAAGTACAAGTGAACTTATTAATATGAACTTTGCATCATGTCATTAAGCTGCTGTTTGAAAAGAGAAGGGAGGTGTAGAAAAAGCAGCAGAAAAAGGAACATGAATCTGTGTCAGAAGGAGACCCCTCCCATTGAGTCATGAGGTTCAGAGCAGACCCCCTTGTTTTCTGGATTCCTTCTCAAAGAGGAGCCCAGGGGTGGCTAAATCCATTCCTAGGCTCAGACTTGATCAACAGTTTACGTTTAAAAGGGTGAGGTGTAGGAACTGTGGAAAAGAGAGAAGAAAAAGAGGGAAGGAGAGAGAAAGGAAGAAAGAGAGAAGAAAGGGGTTTCACCAGTCTTGGGTCCAGTGTTGGTCCAGCCAGTGTAGAGATCCAGTTCCAGAGGGAGCACACTGAGAACTTGTTCTCCCTTCTTTTATAGTGTGTTAGACACGTGCAGTTCATGTTCCCGGGGTTCTCTGGAATCGGTCAGTGAGCTTGAGGGGGGTTCATTGTGGAGTTGCCTCGCTTTCCCTGCTGGCATGACCGCTTAAGATAGAAGCACAGTCCCATCCTCCGTGGGGCCCCCTCCTCCAGGCACATACGCTGTGCTCTTTCTGGTCACTTTAGGAATTGCAGCTTTGGAGAAGTGTGGTCCCACCCTCCATGGGGCCCTGTCCTCTAGCCACATTGTCCTGTTCACAAAACTCCAGCGTTTTTACAGAGGCCGTTTTCTCCACCAAAGTTCTTTAACAAATGTTTGAGACTGACTATAATTTGTCAGACCATCACACATGCTTGCTTCCAGTTCTAGCATTTCTCAGGTTATGGTTTCTTCCTGTTACTAGCTGCTCTATGATCATATATTACATATCTCATTAAGTCTCACTTCTTTCCTTCTCTTGACAGCTGCAAATCAAAAAGAGCCCTTGACTCCTAAATTTAAAGTGAAAGAGGAGCCCAAGGATGAAGAAGCTGCAAGTTCAGCCTTGTCTCAGTCCAGCTATGTGTTCAGCCAGGAATCCGAAGCCTCAGCTCCAAATGTCCCTGAGGAGAAACTCAAGCCACAGGAAGCACAGGCAAATGTGATGAGGCAGGACATGTCAGTCAAGGCAGCATCCGAGCTCCTCATGAAGCTCTCAGGTAGATACTTCATTTAATAATATTCAAGTTCTTAATTTTTTTTATGTGTATGCTGGCAGGGTTACCTTGCAGAAGGAATGTTTAGCTTTAGTAGCAAGTGAAGGAACAATTGAAAAGCTCTGTCTACACAAGTTTATATACATAAGACATCACAGTTTGGTCTGTCACCAGAGTATCTAATTATCTGTGCTCTGGTTTTCAAATTAATGACTACAGGATAAGTCAAAAGAAAAGATGCCTTAAAGCTTTTAGAAGTTGTCAGTTTTAGAATGTGCCAAAACATGTTAATACCAATTTATTCACGTGTCACTTCATTAATGTTATAAGAATGTGTGTCTGTAGTGAACTATACATGATAAAGCTTTTTAAATGATGACTTCTGAAGCCTTTTCTTTTTTCTGACAGTATCTTGTACTCAAAATTATATGATGCACCGTTAAAAAATAAACTGAGCCAGCTTTCTCCTGGTAGGGAGACCACTTGAACTTGACTGCATTGCCTTAGTGATGCATGCTTCTGCCAGACAAGTAGACAGTATGCATGCATGTACACATATCTACTGTTACAGCTGGATGGAGTAAAATAAAAATGTATGTTCTGCTAATTATGATTTGTCTAACTGTCAGAATCGAGGAAAGTAAAAGGGTTGAATTCTCCCTGCTGGGAACAGGCTAAGTGAGTGATGAAAAGGCTTTGAACTTCTAATAGGCTTTAATTTTTAGGACCAAGATGTGAAAGTCAGTCTGGCAGGCTGGGTTTCATACTTTTGCACTTAAAATGGATCAGTTAGTTTTAGGTCTTCTCCAAAACTGGACAAGACTTACTTTTAAAAAGTATGCCAAAGTCATGCAAGAGCTTTCAGTGGAAATGCTTACAAGTTCAGTAACTTCTGACATCCCTTCCAAACCTATTTGAAATTACTTGGCTAGATTGGATACTGTCAGGATTGAATCTGAGCTCAAGTTTATATCTGAAAGACTGTAACTGACTAGGATCTCCCTCATAAATTCTAACACGTAATTAATTCACTTGTGCTCATACCTGCACACTTTAATTTGAAGAGGAAATTGAATCCTTGATTTGCCAGGCTTCTGTGTTAATGGTGTAAAAAGTGCTTCCCAGGTACAAAAGTTGATCAGAGCAGAAGTTTCCCAATTTTTCAAAGACTCCCAAATACTAAACATTTGGTTAATGATGTAGTGCACAGTTGCTGCTGGTAGTTGGTTTGAGTATAGTGTTCTGGTAACAGAACTTTACAGCCTAATGAATGTTAACTTGTGACTTTATTTTTCTTGGAGCATATTAATTTACATAACTATTTTCACAAAGAAAGAGCTCCATAACTTAAGGATTTCTCAAGTACTTCAGAGACACTAGGGTTCTTGATTGTGAATCTTGAATTCAGCACTAGCAGGCTGTGTTAAAATAGTTTTATTACAGACTAATGTATTAGAATTTTTGTGCCTTAAATATCTTGTTTACATGAGTGAAATCTGGCATATATAAAATCTTGGTCAAATCTTCAGTCACTTCTGTTGGGAACTCCCAGTCTTTGAAGGATGTAGTAAGAAGTACACTAGTTTAACATTTCTCCTATGATCTCTTAGTGATTAAGCGGGTTATGCTGATAGTGGTCTTTTTTTGATAATCTGTAGATCAGAAGGGAAAGAATTACTCTAGGAAATACTCAGTTGGTATTGCTGCAGTTGGTATTCCTGAATCAGCCAGTGGGTGGGGTTATACCAAGTTTATCGCATACACTGTTTTCAACTTGCACTTTTCTGAATTACCATCTAAGGCAGAAACTATAAAGGAGGGAAACACTAAGATACAGTTTAATGTAGGACAAATATAAGAGGAATATCTAAGATCAATAGCCTCTTCAGTGTTTTTTTTAATGTTTACTTTATCTGGTAGAATACTCTGAGATCACTGTTGACTTCCCAGCTTATCGTAAGCAATTCTGTACTCTGACGATTTAGAACTTAAACAATTAAGCCACTTCTTCAGGATAAAGTGAAAACAAGAACAAACTTCCTCCTTTTTCCTGGTACTGGAAGGAGGGAAAAAAAAAATGAAGGAATGAGTATGTCTGCATGTTCTACTGTCTGTTGGAAATCTTCAGTCAATTGTCCTTATTAGGTTTGATATAATATATAATAGGGTTTCAGTCAGGTCCTTCTGGGCTTTATATATTCTTGGTAAAGACTGAATGGATTACATCCTTGCTTTGTTATTTTCACTTTCTTCTATGTAATACTAATTACCAAAACCTGCACTGCATACAAGTTCAGCAAGGGATTTCCAGCATAATAGTATTTTGCTTTCTGCATTCCTGACATACATGCTTCTGTTACCCCCTGAGCAATAATATTGCCAATTGTTGCAGCCTCATGGGAGCCTCTGGGGGTTTAGGCACAGACCTTGCTGTCTCCCTTTGTGTGAAGCATACATTGGTTTATATTTTTCACTGGGAAATCTCTATTCCCAAGCAGAGGTGCTGTATTGCTAGCTCATAGCTGAGCTTGTACAGTGTAGTGGAAGGTCTTTCCAGCTCTGCAGCCTAGTTTGGGCTGGTTCATACTGTAAGAAAGACCTAGTGCAAATCACTAGCCCCTATAATGGAGGGACTTGTCAGCCACTCAGAAACTACTCTAAAGCTAGGAAAATTTAGAAGAGTAAACAGATTTTACTATAGTAGAACATTAACAGAACATTTTGTAGCTGTCGTTGTAGAGGTAGGTGTACTGAAATGAGAAGAATCACAAGCAGCTGTCTATTTCAGTTCTACTACACAAGGCGCTCTCTTCTCTCATTAAGCTAAAAAACCGTCAGTATACTTGCATGCTTCTAGCAGCACACAACCAGTGTTTAAGATCTGGCCCTTACCCTGCATATTACTTTGGTGGAGTTAGACCTTATCTGGAGATGCTATGCCCTTTTATGCCTGTTTTTTTCTCCACTGCATTCCACTTGGATTCAGATCTTCTACGTCACAGTTCACAAACTTGATACCTAGTCACTTGATACCTATTCGCACTTCTTCCAAAGGGTTATTCAAGCTGAGAAGTCTAATGTCTCTTGGGCATGTCTAGGCAGAATCCATTTCCATCCAGATAGTCAACACAAAACTTTCTAACAATGCATCTGCTATTTAAAAATAAATGAAATGCCCATTTGGAAGAAATGGTCTTTGGGGGTTAACAGCCAATGTTCAAGCCTCAGTGCAGACTTTCAACCTACATTTTGCAGAAGAACATAAAATTACTACCATGATTTATATGAATGTACAAAGGTGACCTGTGAATTCTGTCCATTACTAAGTCTTGACTGAGACTAGATCCAATGGTAAGCAAAGAGATTTGAGGAGATAGTGGGGTGGGGCAAATCACTCATCTCTGTTTGGAAGGGTGCCATCCCTGCAAGATTTTAAAATCCTGTTAAAAATTGCACAAAATCACTTATGAAGAAATGGAAGTAATGCATTTCAAATACACCTGAACCAGTTTTCTACATTCTCACTAGTTGTCTTTCATGGAAAAGCTATTTTATTTCTCAAAATGTTTAAGTAAGTGGTGTACCTACTGATCCCTGGGCAGTTTTATACACTCAGTCTTGTAAATTGAAAGGTAGGTTTCAGAGGAGACTGATATTTAAAATAAATGTTTGCATTTACATGCTAATTTTTGAGTCTAAAAACTCATTTTCTGTTGAAATAGTCATGCTGCTAATATGTTTTGGGCATGTATTACCTTTCAGAAGCATACAGTGTTTTGCCTTCTTGTCCAAAAATGAATGCATAGCTGGAGGTGTATAAAATCTGTTCCAGGTACTAGCATTTTATAAGCAATATTTTACCCTGGTGCCTTGAACTATGACATTAGTATGTCCCCATCTTTCCTAGAAATGCTGTCTGAATCACATTTGCCTTTATTTCAGCTAGATCTTATTTGTAGTCATTTTGCATTTCAGTAGTAACTCAGGTTGTTTTCCTCTTTTTTTTTCAGTGGATCAATTCCCCATGTGTTGCACATATCCTTGTTATCACTAGCAAATGCATGACCTTTGTGCTATCCAGTTCCTTTGGATTTTTTGTACTTCAATGCTTGGGTCACACAGTGCTTCTTGTAATACACCAATTCCTCAGTACCAACATGTATCATGATTTTGGTTTATCAGCAGGTGCAGTTAGTGCATACTTACTTTTTTGTGCCAAGGTCATGAAGTAAAATGTTGCATGCAGTTAGTTCCAAAAGCATTCTTGATCAACTCCATTTATTATCACCTCATTATAAGAGAATTCCTCTTTCAGCACAACTGGTCATTGCAGAGGTTTGGTGGTTGGGTTTTTTTTTTCCTTTTTTGATGAAGTCTGTATCCACTTGAAAATGTTTATGCTGATTTCCTATTTCATACCTTGTAGTTAATTTTTTTAACTGTTTAACTGAAATTAATTAGAAATTCTATTTAAAAAGAAGAAGAAAAAGAAAAACAAATGATAGTACAATTCTAGCATAAGATGAAGTCCAGAACACCTGAATGCTACTCCCATTCAAAAAATGGCACAACGTGCATTAGGGCACAGTGAGGTGAAGGACTATCTGAGAAGGCTTTAAATTAGCTCATACTAAAACCAGTCCAGTCACAACAGCACAGACTTCCAGAGGAACTAAATAATAATATCAGTTTTAAAAGTTTGCTAACTAGGAGTGCTATCTATGCATGTGTGGCTGGACAGCTGGTGTCAGATTTACCTCATTTTAAGGCTTGGGTGACTTTATGCTTGGCTGTCATCAGCTATGTGAATTGACAACAAAAATGAGTCTGTGGCTAGTAAGGTATTATTCTCAGCAGTCACAAAATCTTTCCAGGTTTAGTGGGTTGTGTTGGCAGTCTTTTGGTTTTTTGTTAATATGGTGAAGAAAAAGTACATTACTACATTCTTTGGGTGAGATAGGGGAGAGAGAAACCAACCCTCCTCTCTATATATATTTTTCTTAACTTCACGGACTGTTCTGGGGAGTGCTTGTACGGAGCTAGGCTGCTGTCTTTGGAGATAGCTGTTGTCAGGACCTCGTAAGAGTCTCTGTGCCTAGATTGCAGGGGACCTGTCAGGAGAGCTTTCATTCCTGCTTAGAGAGCCTTGATAATGGGCAGAGGAGTGAAAATACAGGCAAGTCTTTTGTTCCTTGGTCTCTAAACAGCTCATTAGAAAGCTCTGGGCAGCAGCAGGTGCTTCTGTAGAAGCCCAGAAAAGTAAGTGGGGAAGCGTATGAGCCAAATTAAGACCTTCTCTTGATGGGAACTAGAGACATGGCAAATCACATCATCAGATTAAATCCTGCTACTAGCCAAGTGGGTTTTTTCAGTTGGTTGGTTGGTTTTTTTAACCAACAGAAATGTGGAATTGACTGTGAATGGTTAGAGTGAAGCTGTGTTTTAATTACATTATAGAAAAAGATACAAGTTTCTAGATAGCTAGATTTATTATTGCAATGTGTCATGTTCCAGATTTTTTTTTCATGATTTTGGGACTCTCCTGCCAATGCTGTACTACATGAAGTTCATATCAGGCCATAGTATGTTCATTCAGTTTAATAAGCTTTTCTGTAACATCTGCATAATCCCATAATCCCATAAGAACTCAGCTAGTAATGGACTCTTACCTGTTGATGGGTTTTGCCATGTTTCATGACAATGTTAACATCAAAACCCAAAAGCAGGAAAAATGTGAAAAAATACTGCCCATTCACAGAAGTATAGGGTGGGAAGTATGGAAAACTGCAGTCTATGGTTTTTTCCCCCTATAGATCTTAAACAAACAAACAAACAAACAAAAAAAACCCAAAAAATCACAGAAAAACAAGTACCTTGCAACAGAGCCTGGCTTTTAGTTCAGTAGATGCTATACTATATCTTTAAGTTATTGCAATTCATTTTCTTCCTTTTTTCCATGTCAGGGTAATCTTGACATTTATTAAAAACCATGTTGATTTAAAACATAATTTGGAATAATAAAAAATCATAATGTAGTTCAAATATGCTTCTGTTGGTGTTCTAGATTTATTTTACTTCATTTTTAGGAATTGTTACTAAAGTGTTTAAACACCCCCACCCCTGATCCTTCACTTCATTGCTATTCCTTGATGATGTTCAGCCAGGTGGGAGTGGCCACAAAGCTATGGAAAGTGGGCACGTCAATTTTTTTCAAAGTGTCAGGGGATTGTGGTTGCATAGTATTTGCAGAAGGGCCTCTTGCAGTCCCCCTTGCCTTTGGAGAGTCATCTTATAAAGATAGAAGAACTGGAGCCAGGCTCTCTGCAAAGGTACAGCTTGCTGGAGAAATGCTAGACTGGAATTTTCTTGAACTGGGAGACTTGCATAGATTGGAATATGTTGTAAAATAACAATTCACTGCACATGTATACTTCTTATCAAATTCTTCTTGATCTATGCTTTGAGGGGTTGGCTGTGTTCTGCAAGTTGGGTCTTTCAGGTAAGCACCATAATCCTACAATTTACATGGAAGGAGCAGCAGATGTGTATCACAATTCAAATTAGTCTATTGCTCTAATTTGCTCTTTTTTTTTGGTTGGCTTGCATTTTTGTGAAATTAAGCCTGTAGTTAAAAAATTCTATAACATGGAAATTCACAGGTTCCACGTTAACAAATATAAGCTGTTCTATGATTATTTTTTTTTAATGCAGGATCCTGTTACATTGATTCAAGGCCCATTGACATTGTCTTATATAAAACAGCAGTTTGAAAAAAATACTAGCAAAATAAAGCATCAAGCACGGTGCCCTAGGGAATGTCAGATGTAACTTGTTGTGTCTCTGTAGCAGAACCTTCAGGGCTTGCCAACTGTTCCCTACCTCTGAGGTTTTATTTAAGCTGTTTTAGGGGATGTTTATTTCTAGCAAATCAGAACAATTAGCGTAACAAAGTGCCTGATTCTCCATAAAGAAAGCTTTTGAAGTCAGTACAAGTTGACCCGCTAGTTACCCCTGTCTGCTTGATTGTGAAAACTAGTACATGAGTCCAATTTATGAGACATATGGGAAAGGCTTTCTTTTCTGAGTTGATTCATAAAGTTGATTTGTAAAGCTGATAGGCATTTCAGCAAATATGAGCAACTTCGACTTTTAGTTGCAGGATGAAGTTTTAAATAACATTTTGGGAAGAAGCATGAAGGATATAACAAGGATTCATTTGATTTCAGCAATGGAAAGTCATTGGACAGCTACTGTTTCAATATTTACTACATGACTTGGGTTTTTTATTAAATCTGTGCACTTGATTTTTGACTTTGATCTCAAATAAAATGAAGAGCAGACTGCTGCATTGGAAGAGCATGTTCAGTGTGTCTCTTCTAGAGCAGGTGAGTGCTGTATAGAAACAGAACAGTTTGAGTTGGAAGGGACCTTTAAAGGTCATCTAGTCCAACCCCCCCTGCAATAGGCAGGGACATCTTCAACTAGATCAGGTTGCTCAGAGCCCAGTCCAACCTGACCTTGAATGTTTCCAGGGATGGTCATTTGCCACCAATCTTGGCAACCTGTTTCTATGTTTCACCACCTTCATTGTAAAAAAATTTCTTCCTTATATCTAGTCTAAACCTACCCTCTTTTAGTTTAAAACTGTTACCCCTTGTCCTATTGCAACAGGCCCTGCTGAAACCTTTGTCCCCATCTTTCTTCTAACCCCCCTTTAAGTACTGAAAGGCCACAATAAGGTCTCTCTGGAGCCGTCTCTTCTCCAGGCTGAACAACCCCAACTCTCTCAGCCTGTCCTCACAGGAGAGGTGCTCTAGCACTCTGACCATTTCTATGGCCCTCCTCTGGACCCGCTCCAACAGGTCCATTTCTTTCCTGTGCTGAGGGGTCCAGAGGTGGATGCAGTACTCCAGGTGGGGTCTCACCAGAGCAGAGCAGAGGGGCAGAATCACCTCCTTCAACCTGCTGGCCACACTTCTTTTGATGCAGCCCAGGTTACAGTTGGCTTTCTGGGTTGCGAGTGCACATTGCTGGCTCGTGTCCACCTTTCATCCCCCAGTACCGCCAAGTCTTTCTCCACAGGGCTGCTCTCAATACCTTCATTCCCCAGTCTGGGGGTTCCCCCATCCCAGGTGCAGGACTTTGTACTTGGCCTTGTTGAACCTCATGAGGTTCACATGGGCCCACTTCTCGAGCTCGTCCAGGTCTCTCTGGATGGCATCCTGTCCCTCAGGCGTGCCAACCACACCACTCAGCTTGGTGTTGTCTGCAAATTTGCTGAGGGTGCACTCGATCCCACTGTCTATGTCACCAATGAAGATATTAAACAATACTGGTCCCAGTACAGACCCCTGAGGGACACCACTTGTCACTGATCTCCATCTGGACATTGAGCCATTGACCACTATCCTCTGGATGTGACCATCCAACCAATTCCTCATCCACTAACAGTCCACCCGTCAAATCCATATCTCCAATTTAGAGAAAAGGATGTTGTGGGGACTGTGTCAAAGGCCTTACAGAAGTCCAGATAGATGACATCTGTAGCTCTTCCCTTGTCCACTGACGTAGTCACTCCATCATAGAAGGCCACGAGGTTGGTCAGGCAGGACTTGCCCTTGGTGAAGCCATGCTGGCGGTCTTGAATCACCTCCCTGTCCTCCATGTGCCTTAGCATAGCTTTTAGGAGGACCTATTCCACGATCTTCCCAGGCACAGAGGTGAGGCTGATGGGTTGGTAGTTCCCAGGGTCCTCCCTTCTACCCTTTCTAGAAATGAGTGCAATGTTTCCCTTTTCCCAGTCACCAGGGATTTCACTTGACTGTCATGACTTTTCAAATATCATGGAGAGTGGCTTGGCAACTACATCAGCCTCAGGACTCCGGGATGCATCTCGTCAGGTCCCATGGACATTTATGTTCAGGTTCCTCAGGTGGTCACAAACCTGATTGTCTCTTACAGTGGGAGGGGCTTTGCTTCCCCCAGTCTCTGTCTTGCGGTCCATCCACTCGAGAGGTGTGGGAAGAGAGGTTGCCAGTGAAGACTGAGGCAAAAGATTTGTTGAGAGTACCTCAGCCTTCTCCTTGTCTGTTGTTACCAGTTTACCAGGCTTGTTCATCAGAGGGATACTCTTTCTTTGACCTTCCTTTGCTGGCTCACATACCTTTAGAAGCCCTTCTTAATATTCTTTGCATGCCTTGCCAAGTTCAGCTCCAGCTGTGCCTTGGCCTTCCTGACCCCATCCCTACACAGCAGGGCAGCGTCCCTATACTCTTCCCAGGATACCTGTCCCTGCTTCCACTGCCTGCGCATTTCCTTCTTGCCTTTTAGTTTGACCAGCAGGTCTCCACTCAGCCATGCTGGTCTCTTGCCTTCCTTTCCTGATTTCTTACACCTGGGGATCGAGAGCTCTTGCACTCTATGGGAAGTGTCCTTAAAAATCTGCCAGCTCTGTTCTGTTCCCTCGTCCCTGAGGGCAGTTTCCCACAGGGTCCTATTGACTGACTCCTTGAAGAGCTGGAATTTTGCTTTCCTAAAATTCAGGGTCCTGACTTTTCTCTTCACCTGGTCCATAACCCTCAGGACTGCAAACTCCACCAGTGCATGGTCACTGCAGCCCAGGCTGCCTCCAATCTTGACGCCACCAATTAGTTCATGCACTGATGACCAACGGGCCCTCTAGTAGGGCTGTCTATTGCCTGGCTTAAGAAGTTATCCTCAATGTATTTCAGGAGTCTCCTGGATTGCCTACAGCTCGCTGTGCTACTTTTCCAGCAGATGTCGGTGTGCTTGAAGTGCCCCAGCAGGACGAGAGCCTGTGAGCACGATGCCTCCTCTAGCTGGAGTAAGAAGGCTTTGTCAGTAGGCTCCCCTTCATCAGACAGCCTGGTTACCTTTGTTGTCTCGGTCTCTAATTCTTACCCACAAGCTTTCAGCCTGCTTGTGGCTATGCTTCAGAGACAGCTCTTCACACTCTCTGCATTTCTCCTTCCTTGCCTGGCCCTTCTGAACAGCCTGTAGCCATCAATAGCTGCACTCCAGTCATGGGATTTGTCCCACCAGGTTTCAGTAATGGCAACTAGAGCTGAGTCACAACTGAATTCTGACATTCAGTTGACCAAAAATTCAAAGCATCACAGTTCTGGATTTATGCTCCAAAACATTAAAAATTCTCTGGTAAAATATATAAAACTTTTTGTGTATGTGGGCCTTATGCCTTCTTGAATGCTTGAACTCACTGACTGAGTGTCATAGAGACTTGGGGAGTTTTCATCCAGTGTCTTCATGGGGAAATTTCATAAGGAGGTCTCACAGATGGGGAGATGCCGTTCCGTAAAACCCATTTATTCATTGTTTTAAGTAGAAATGGATAAAATCCATGATTACTTTTACTTCATCACAAGCAGGAAAAATAGCTCAATAGAGTATCTCTGACAGGAGAAAACAGCATAAGCAACATTTGAATTGGGTGTTGAGGGAGCTGGCCAAAGCAAGGCTGCTTTCGATTCTTTGAAAGGTTGTGGCAACTAGGGGAGGTTCCTGAGGACAGGAAGGTTGCAGGCACCACTTCTGTCTTCAAGAGAGAGGATCCAGGAAACTTCAGGCTGCTCAGCCTCACCTCAATCCCTGAGAAGCTGATGGAATGAATAATCCTGGAAGCAATTTCCAAACATGTTAAGGACAAGAGGGTGGTTGGATTTTAAACAGGGAAATTTATGCTTCATCAAGCTGATAGCCTTCTAGGATAGAATGACTGGCTTGGGAGATGAA
>JANZLQ010000007.1:21680403-21723528 GCA_026212715.1 Elanus axillaris | reverse complement strand
TCGGCCATGTCACCTTCTTAGAGGAACACCCCATAGTTCCTTTGAGGTATTTCACTGGTGTTTCCCTCTTGGCTCCTGTTACCTCAGGAGCCCTTGTCTCATCTCGGTAAGACTTCAAGTGTGCTCCAGTGTACCCAGCATGACCCAGAACAGGCTGAGGGCCCTCAGTAGACCCTGTCTATCTAACCTTGGCATGTCATCCCATAGTTTGTCACAGGCAAGCCTGATACTATCCCCTTCCCCCTTCAAGTCCAGTTTAAAGCTTGGCCAATGAGCCCTGCTAGCTCCTGAGCAACAGCTCTCTTCCCCCTTTGAAAAGGGTGAATTCCATCTGACACCAGCAGGCCTGGTGCTGTGTAGGCCATCCCATTATCGAAAACCCCACAGCTGTGGCGGTGACACCATCCACGAGCCATGTATTAACAGACTGGGTCCGTCTGTTTCTTCCAGTGTTGCAGCCTGCAACTAGAACGAGAGAGGGAAAAAATAACATGTGCTCCAGATCCCCTTACTAACTCTCCCAAGGCCCTGAAGTCTCTTGATCACCCTTGGAATACATGTTGCAGCTTCACCACTGCCCCCATGGAAGAGAAGTAATGGGTAATAGTGTGAGGTCTGTACCAGGCTAGGGAGTTTCCCAGTCATGTCCTTAACCCAGGCCCCAGGGAGGCAGTGGACTTGATACTGTACCAGTTTTAGGCTCCCTGGTTCAAAAGGGCTGTTGAGAATTGGTAGACAGGCTAGAGGAAAGCAGTAGACCTGGTTAAGGGTCTATAGCTCATGACCTACAAGGGACCATTGAGGGAAATGGGCCTGTTCATTCTGGCAGAGGGGGGGACTAAAGGCAGATCTAATTGCAGCCTGCAACTAGTTGAAGGAAGCTTAGAAAAGCAGTGCAGTCAAACTCTTTCCTGTAGTGGCAGATGGTAAAAGAAGGGGCAACAGCTACCAGCTGCAGCTAGGAAGGTTGAAAGTGGACATTAAGAAAAATTTCTAGTGTAGCACTAGAACAAGTGTTACCCAAGGATGCTGTAGCTTTCCCTTGCTTGGAGGTTTTGAAAATTCTGCTAGATAAACCTGCAGCTGATCTGATCTAGTGCTGATGATTCATGGAATAATTTAGTATGGAGGGGACCTCCAGGGTTCATCTAATCCAAACTGTTGCTCAAAACAGGTCCAACAAGGTCAGGCTGCTGCAGGTCTTATTAAGTGTTGAATATGTCCAAGAATGGAGAACCCAACCTTTCTCAGCAATGTGTGCCAGTATTTCACCATCCTGACTGAATTTTTTTCTGTATATATAAACAGAATTGCTCATATTCCAACTTGTCTGTCGACTCTTATACTATCACTGTGCGTTTCTGAGAGAAGTCTGACTCTAGCTTTGCTATACCTTCCCTTCATACCTTAGAGAGTTGTCAACAGCAATAAAATGTCCCCTTAGTGTTGTTTTCTTAAGGCTGAAGAATCCCAGTTCTCTTAACTGTTCTCCTCTGATGTCTTGCAGCAGCCCCCTAACTATCTTGGTAGCCTTCCAGTTCACATGCTCCAGGATGTCATTGTCTGTCCTCTACTGGGGAGCCCCAACTGGGGCACAGTACTCTAAATGCAGTCTCACAAGTGCAGAATAGAGGATAAGAATCTCTTCTTTCTACCTGATGGCTAAAGGTTTGATAATATAGACCAGAATATGGTTGGCCTTGGTTGCCACAAGGGCCCATTGCTGACTTCTGCACAACCTGAGTTGGATTGTGGCAGTCCCAACTTTCTCAGAGAAGTAGCTTGAATAATCTCTTTCTAAAACTTGGCAATCTCTGTCCTAGGCTGTAGAGAACCATTGTCTAAGACTAAATTTCAGCGGCACTCTTACAGACTGCTACACCTTCTTAAGGTGACACTGTCAGGCCTTCAGGGATGAACACTGTACCCTGAGCCTTTAGGTAGCACAAGTATTGTTCTGTTTCTGTTGTGTTTGGGTTTTTTTAGCAAGTGCCACTGCCTTGTGATTCCTTGCACTTGCAAATGCCAGAGAACATGAAAGCTATGGAAGGAATTACTTCCTTCTGGAACAAGCCTGTCCAATACTGCATTTTTCATATCTGATATGGAAAATTGTCTCACTTGATGTGAATAGGATTAAGTTCATTGAGACTTTTGCAGATCAGCTGATTAAAAAAGTTATACTGCTCTGTAAAGAAACAGCATCCCTGTGGTTTGATGGTAGTATATCCATGTATACAATAATTTTCTCTTATTTTGTTAAGCTGTTTCTGTATCACAAAGTTAACAGCAGAAAAAGCCATATTAGGTGATTTAGTTAATCTTCTGCCAGACGAGCAATGTTCACTGCTGTGCTGTTGTTCTGAGCTTTGTCCAGGTTAGTTTGGAATGAATAGCAGACCATGTTTAGGAGATCACGGTCTGAATACTTTAAAGCTACTTGAGTCTTCATTCCCTGCTGATTTTTGCTAGGTATTAGATGTCGGTACTTTTATAAAAATCTAGCATGAAGAAAATTACTCTCATACACTAACTTTGTATTCTGATACATTGCAGTTTATTTAACCTAGCCCATCTACTCAAGGGGAAATGCAAAAGTGGAAAAAAGCCAAAGCTATCATGATTTTAATTATTTGAACCAGGAGACCTTTTGGTGTACCAGTCCTTGACTTGAAAAACTTTAGCTACGCTATGACCATGTGAGATACCTATGTAAGGAAATAAGTGGTATTGCCTTACTCCACAAATGAACAGTCTGTAGCACAAAAGGGAAAATAATCTTCAAGAAGTTACAGTTTGGCTGCCTGTATGGTAAGATGGGTATGGGCAGAACCTTAATTACAGTCTTTCACCAGGACAAGATCTAGCACAGCTGGGTTGTATGTCCATAATTGCTGTTCATGGAGCAGACTGACTGTGTTTCCCTTTCATCAGCTCTTGTGAAATTATCATAGAGACCCTCCTTCAGCCTTCTCTGTGTGTGTGTGCTTCTGGGAATCAGAGTATGACAGGATTCACGTTCGGCAGGGACATTCTGTCAGATCAAAGGGCGCAGCTGGGAAGATAAAGGTCAAAGGAAATGATCAAATATGTAAATTTAGTTAGGGCAATTTGAGTGCTAGCTGATTGTGAGGGAGAGAAGGTCATCAGTATTGCTTGACTCTTGCCTTAGTTGGGATCATATCTGTTTGATTCAAAAGCATTTGCAGGACAGGGAATTAAACTGTGTGGAGCGGGAACAGAAATAGAAAGAATATTTTAAAAGCAGAGAGAGCAGCAAAGGTCAGCTTGACTCTGCACCTAAATTTGGCAGCTGGGTGCAGAGCTCGGTCTGTCAGACATCTGAAGAACTCATTTGTTTGTGGAGTTACCTGAGCTTTTGATTGGCAGTGTTACCTGATGTGTTCCTTTGCTGTCCTGTGTTCACTTTCAATGCACAGCGTGCTATTTTTACACTTTTCAACACAGATGCAATGTTCTGTGGTTTTATAATAAGAGGCTAATGAAAGCTTTAAATAAAAAAAAAAAGAAAATTGCTTAACAGGACAAAAAGATGTTATATTATATTTCTAACTTGTCTTCAGTTGAGAATTCACTATGAAAATTTCCAAAGTCTGAAATGTATCTGGTGGATCATAGATGGTAAAGACTTTTATCAATGTTTATAGGTTTCTTTTAAAGGTCAAGAAATGTCATAAGAAAGGATTAAAAGCACTTCATGTAAATCACTCCTGGAATATATCCAAGTGGCTTTTGTCTCCTGGCCTCGATTATTTTTTTTTAAAGAGCTGTAGGCAATAAAGCCACTTTTTCTCCACTTAAGAACAACCGGAATGTGGAGAGAGGAAGAAACCAGGGGAATGAAAAAGGACTTGGTGACACACATCAGTTTAATTTTAGGTGGAATGCATATGCCTTTATGCTGAAGGGATTCTGTTTGTCTTTGGCTAGAGACTACAAGATGACACCAACCAGTTGACTAGCTTGAGGATGTTATCAGGGATGACCAAACCATGTTTTGGTGCCTCTGAGATTCATTGCAATATTGGGTAATTGAAAACAAAAGGCCTGGTGGTGTTTGAAATATTCACACTTGGAATAAAATCTGAGAGGCTGACACAATCATATGTGAGTTAGAGAGGAAGGGAAAAACAGAGAGCAGCAACAGATTCATTTATCCAGTGAAGTTAGTGGATTCTCCCCTGCCTTTTCTTCTCTGTGACTCAAAGTTAATAGAAAATACTGTTTGTGTTTGGACTTTTTTTGTGAACTGGTATTCATTTATTTATTTTTAACACCAGAGCCTTCTAACTAGTAAAATTTGACAGATGACACAGAAACTTCCATGTGAGCAAACTCATTGTGCAGAGTGCCTGTGTCAGTGACCTGATGCTATCAGGGCAGCCAGCCCCTGTCTGCAACCAGTTAACATGCTGGCCCATGGTCATAGATCTGATCCTCTCCCCCCAGTCTGGACAAGGGCCAGACTGCTCTCTCAGGTCCTAATCCACTCAGCATCTAAGATGTCTGCTTCTTTGGCTCTGTGTGCTGCAGTGTGCCTGTCCCTACCCTCTACCACGGCCTCTTTTGCTGGGTGCTGGGGTTGCCTTTTCCTCCTTCGGCTCATGAAGTCTGAGCAATTCAAACTCATGCTTTCCCTTGACTCCAGCTGTGGAGGCTACATAGGTGACAATTTAGGGCATGTGCTAATCACGAGTAAACAGCAGCAGATTTTCCTTAAGGTTTTCAGTGTCTTGGCTAGTACCAGTATGCATGCAGGTTTAGGCAAAATTAATAAATCCCACATACTTTTTTTGTTGCAACAATTCCTTACCTGGATGGCCCTTCTGATATTTAACTGTGTTCATGCATTTATTTATATTCTTGATTCTCCCAGGCATGTTGCCTGTCTTAGGCTGCCTGTTTCCGGAGCGTCTGGTCAGCATACAGCCAGCAGAGGCAACACCTAGTTGGGCAGTTCTACTGTGATACCAGTGTTCTTTCAAGAGCACTCTGAATGAAAATCATTAAAAACCTCATTATCTTTCTCTGAAACTAAATTGAGAATAAGTTCTACAGGTCTTCAACTTCTCTTTTCACAGCTGGAAGTCTGAATCAAAAGGGCTGGACAGGTATTTGGGGTGTAGTAGGCAAATTACCTTGGAGTCTTGATTTTGAGCTTTCAGAGCATTTATTCTGAAGAAAAAATTATCACTTACCTTGCAGCCAAACCAGAGCATTCAGCAACACCTGGGGAATCTCAAGTGTAGAAAGTGAACTACAAATTGGCTTCTAGGCTATGGTTTTGTTTGCTAGACCTAGCACAGCAGAGAGGAAGGCAAGGAGGGAAGGATATGGGCTTATTGAAACGGGACCTTGTAACTTATGAGGAAGTATCTATACTTGTTACAAAATCAGGCTTTAGAAAAGCATGGGCCCCAGAATACTTCCCTCATCTTGAAAGCATATGCAGATATAACAAATGAGTTCTTCACATAGTTGTCTGGAATTTTCCATAAAAGAGAAAGAGAGCAGAAGAGGAGCAGATGAGGTTTCTTCCCCCACCCCTATCCCTATAGCAATACTTCTGCTGTTAAAGAGTAATCTGGAGTTTGAGAGAGGTCTTCAGTGCCCACCTTTGAGAGCTGGTGTGTAGTTACAACTTCATTTAATAAAAACAAAGCTTTGCTAACTGGTGTGTGGTCACCCAGTATTCATAGAAAGTGAATATATATAGAGTGAAACTCTCTTACAAATATACAACTGTTTTCTGCTCCCTAGTTTGAAAAATTATTTTCAAGACATTGCTTCTGTTTATAACCCCCAGAAGAATACTGTAGCAGTCAGCCGCTTTCTTCCCTTACCATTTGCAGCGATATGGTATACAAATTATAACTTTGTAATTGTGATTCCTGCTTTGAGTACTCTGAAAAATTGTAGCCTAATTAAATAATTGTGGCCATTGCTTTTTTTTTTTTTTGAAATACATATTTGCAGCTGAGAGTTACAAGGAAACCCAGATGGTAAAGATAAAGGAAGAACCAATGGAAGTTGACATTCATGATTCGCAGGCTTCAGTGTCACCCAGCCAACCCAGCCAAAATGTTGGCTACAGCACTTTAGTAGGGCGAGACATAGGTGAACACATACAGAAGGCACCAGAAGGTCGTGTACTCCCAGAAAGAAGTCTGTTCAGCCAAGATATATCAGTGAAGATGGCATCTGAGCTGCTTTTCCAGTTATCAGGTAAAAGCAGTGGAAATAGTCAATAGTTTAATTTAAAGAATAAAAAGTGGGTTAATTTAAAGAATAAAAAGTGGTTGTGTATAATCCTTAAGGTGCTATGAAAGCGTGAGATTGCTAAGGCTGAAAAATAATAGGAGTTAGAGCCCTTCTACCCTCACATTTGGAACGCAAGCGACTTGCCAAATGTCCCCCATAGTTAGCATATGCTTTAGAGCATGTGACAGTCGGGTCAGGTTCACAATATTTGAACTGAATTGGAAAAGCCAGTGTTCAACTCCTGTATTTTTGAAAGCTAATTAAATAATTTGTGACAGCTGGTTGATCCAGGCCTTGGAGTATGGGGCAACCCATAGATGGCAGTTACTGGCATAAGTGGCCAGTGGCTGCAGCATGCAGTGCTTCTGGGGCTGCACTGTCCATTTCTCTTGTCAAAGAGGGTGAACCTCAGCTATTACATAAAGGTAACAATTAAAATAGTTCTGCTGAATTAAACCTGATAGGGAAAATATGATATAAGTTAATCACAAAAAAACATGTATGTTCCTCTGCAGAAAAGGTGAGCAAAGAGCACAACCACAATAAAGATAACGCCATCAGAACTACAGCCAGGTAAGTACAGTCCATTGTTGCCTGCAAACCTGTAGTGTAAATGGCATTGCTTCATTTTGCCTTGTGAACTCAAATGTGCCTGTCTCCTGCAAATGTGACCTGATAGTACAAGTTTAAGGTATTTTCATGAGTAATGTAACCTGTACCTGAAAAATTACACCTATAGATCTGATTGCTTAGAGTTCATGACACAAAAGGCCTTTGGGCCAAAATGACTTTTCTCCTCTGATCAAGTATTCACACATCATTTTAAGAATTATTTTTTCTACAAAAACTGAAACTTAAAAGAAACTGCATAATACTTGCAGTGCTTGAGGGAAGAACAGGCTGACAACTGGATTCTAAGACACGGACCAATGTAAGAAGAGGTGATTTTGATTCAGTCTTCTGTCAAACTTGGATTTCTTTAATAAAATTTCAGTTTAATATTTCTATCATCTCAATGCCTTCTAGAGATGAATTTTTAAAAGTCAGACTGTACAACAATGCTAATGAAACATTTATTAAAGATTATGGTCACATTAATGCAATAAATGAAATCATCCAGGAATTAAAAATATGATCCAATTGGAGCACATGCTGTTAAACAATTATGCACTTTACAGTACTGTGGCTGGGAACAAATGCACAAGTTTATTTTACATATATGTGAGCAGCAAACTGAGGTGTCCCTATGAGAAAATTCAAAGCTCTTATGTAAAAGTGGTACCTAGAATTGGTAAAAACTTGGGAGCCCATGGTGAGGAGTAGGCAGGAATTGGCAAGGGTACATCTATTTCCTACCTGGAAGTTCCCTAATCAATGTGGATGTGTTGGAGACTGAGCACACTGAAGTGACAGAGATCCTTTAGGCACAGAGTAAGATCTGTGCCTCTGCAGCTCCTTCTACAGAAATTCCCAGCGTGTTCAGTGCCTGCTAACTAAGACAACTTTGTCCAGGCAGAAATTGAAAAGCATTTCCATTGCAGAAGGAAAGATCTCTAAAATATGTTGTTCTTAAATTCCTAGGCCTATCCCATTCATTCATGGTTACTGTAATAAATAAATATTTTGTTTTTAATAAACTGACTAGCTCAGTAAATGTACATTAGGGACTTTTTGAAGTTACAAGTTGAAAGATAATTAAATTGAGCTTGTAACTTCTGGCTACTGTGAATGCTTCTGATATTTGCTAGTTTGGGAATTTGTGGGATATGCAGCCTGCATAGCCTTCCCATAACTACTTAAAAAGCTTAAGCCCAAGACATAAATATGGAAATAAATGCACATATTGTCCAACTACTTATTAACCATACAGTGTGCATGGCAGGCATGGGGTGACAAATAGTCAGTTGAAAATAGATTTCAGTGTGTCATGATGTTACCAGCAGGACTGGTGTGAGAATCCAGAGCTACTTTTGGATCTATCAAAGATAATTCAAACTGGAAAGGTTGAGGACAGTTCAAAGATAACTTCACCTTCTTCTGGCTGCCAACTTTTAAGAGTAGCACAGTTGGCTGTTGTCAAACTTGCAGTGAGTTTTACTGAGAAGTCCTGATAATGGCTGCTACCCATGAGGGCATGAAATGCTGAGTGCCTGATTCAGTTGTTCTGGGTGCTTTTCTTATCTTACCTATCTATCAACAGAAGAAGACATGAATGAGAAGAGCTTCTTAAGGGGAAGTGAGTCAGTCCACTAAATCCTGCAAGTTCAAACAGATTGACTTGAAAGACTTTGCCAAAAAAAACCCACCCAAAACCAGACAAACAGCTGGAAGTCTTTACTGGTAAGGGTATGATGCCTTCTCAAAAATAGAATGTGATGGAGCAGCCAGTGGAGGATAGAGGCACTCAGACTGCATTAAGAAAATGTGTGGTGTTGCAGTTTGGCTCACCAGCCTACATCTGGAGTAATGACAGAAAGACATTTGAATCACAATTGTTATGTGAAGTTTGCTGACAGCTGCGGAGAGCCAAGGTGAGGTTAGTGTTGTCCCCCTTGTGAGTAGCTGGGGAGCAGAGAGATTAAGCTGCGTCATTGGTGAGAGTCTTAGATCAGCAAAGCCCGGCAGGATGGGGTGTGCAAGCACTTTTTTGCTGTCTTATCCCATATTAATATTTCTAACTGTTGCCTATCTGTTGCTGTTCCTTCTGTGAGTATTCCTGGACATTGTGAGCATATACTTCCATATGACTTTGCTTAAGCAGCCAAAACTGGCAAGGATTCCTCGCAGTTCAATGGCTGAGTGAGATGGTAGAGCCTGCCATCTGTGATACGAAGACAGAAAGTGGAGAAGCAAATCATCTGGAAGAGACTACGCCAGCATAAGATGCCAAGATAAGTTTCTTTCATCTTGAGAAGTGTGTAGCCATAAAACTGGAAAAGTGCAGCCAGAAAAAAAATCCTGAAGCTTAATCTTCATCAGAAGGGACTTTGCACAGTGATTGAGAATGATTTATGTAGTTCCTTACTATGAAGCAGGAGCTTCTCCCTCCATACTTTGCACTGGGAATTGGAGGACATAGCTGCTGAAATAAAAATAATAATTGAGCCAGCACTGAAGAGACTCAGCTGCCATTCTAGAGGAAGGCAGAAAAGAGGTATCCAAGGATGGTTTTGTAATTCACCAGAGGCCGATGGCAGAGAGGGAAATCCTTGGGACACAACACAATGCAGTCTTCAACAGCAACTTGTTTATGATATATGGCCTAGGCTGAAATAGAGAAGTTCTGCATCATCCATTTTGCTTAAAACCAGCAATGAGCACCAGTGACTGAATCTAATGTACAAGCAGGAAGGCCAACATGGAAACCTGAGCGGATTACAAGATTTTGAAGAGTTACAACAGTAATAAAACACTTTTTACTGCTGTTTTTCTTTCAAATAATTATTAAACCAGTGAGAGGAATGTTGCAATAAATGATGCCATATTTTTATACAGCGTCAGTCTGTTTTATATTATGTCACCCCTGTGTGGGAGTGTGAGTCTTGGAAAAAGTAAGGTTTTGCACATGTGGCCTGGAGCTGTTTTGCTTTATCCTGATCACTTGTTTTCTTGAGTATTATGCATTGTTCAGCTATCTGCATACACTGAACTGTTCAGGTTTGGGGCAGATTCATGCCTTACCCTTCAGCACAACCTAATGTTGACTGTGTTTATGGTTATGTTAAAACTTCTGTAGAAATACCAAAATATCCCATTAACTGTCACATACGGAACAGCACAAAATGAATAATGGCCAAAAAACTTAATAAAAAAGTAAATAATGTAATTGCCAAAAGGGTTACATGATCAAGTTAACTAATTATCAACAAGTTTCCCAAAGGCAGAAGAGATCTGACTAAGAATACAAGTGACTCAGCGGAGAACACCTTGTTCGCTCTCTGCAGAAAAACTGTATGAAGGGAGACTTACGCAAGTGTCATTGTTTAGATTTACACCTTGGGTACTTCAACTGGTAGGGTCAACTTGGTGCTGCTGGCAGATACTTTCTGGGTCTGGACTACCTGCTGTGCACTGCTTCATAAGATCTCATAGTATATTCTTCATCCTGAAACAGTTCTTGGATTTTACTACTGAGTAAGAACAGGCTGCAGAAATGAGCTGGCCTCCTGTCCCGCACCTTTAAAATACCTACTATGCACCAGCCTGTTAAGGATTCTCAATATGAGAGAGATCAGATTTAATGTAATTCTCATTTTGCTTAGAAGAAATTGATAGTTTACGTGCAGATGGAATACACTGCCTTAGAAAACAGTTTTCTGAGAGAGGCTGTCCTTTTCCATTTTGAGTATTTTGATGTACCTCTTACTGATGTCTGTACTGTAGAGATGGAATTCTTGCTTCTGTTAGGATCTGTAATTGAGCAGAAAACAAAATACTTCGACAGAAATGCCAATTCACTCTTGAAGTTGACTTTTCACTGCCTGTTAATTAAAACCGAAGCATGCTATGCCTTTTGGAGTCAAGTAGCTGATCATTTTTGCACTTAATACTCTTTGGGAAGTGACCATTCAGTTAGTTTATATGAATTGTTTCCTGCTTTAAAAATCAGACTCATGGAGTTAATTTCATTCGTGGAACGTTGTGTCAAAAGAGAACTATTCAGCATCTTAACCTAAAATTTGAAAAGTTTTGTTTTAAAAATAATTACTATATACCTCAGCTTATTAAATAATAATATTTTCCACATTTCCTGATTGCCCTCTCCAGGTATGACAGTAGAGTACAAAGTTTTAGGCAGTAGAATACAATTTTTTGAAGTATTAATTTGAATGATCTGTAGTGTATTGTGATATAGAAATCTGAGATGTTGAAATGTAGTTAAAAGCCTTTTGGAAGGACTTCAGTTTTCACTCTTAGATGCAATTTTACCAAAGCGTGCTTCTTCTCCACACCTTGCCTCACGGTCTGCATATCTTTCAGCATGAATTCTGTAAATGAAGCGGGGCTTTTAACAAGATGGTATTTGCTATTATATTAAGGTGTTAGGGTCAAAAATCATATTTGCTTCTTCCATTAACTGCTGTTTTGTTTACAAAAAGATGTCTTATTTTTTTCCTATAGCCCTTTCTTTTCTGAAGACACATTTAGACAATCACCATTCACTTCCAACTCAAAAGATCTTCTGCCTAATGAAACTACTCTTCATGGAAGGACAGCTGCACCAGGTCAGATACCTTTTTCTTCCATTACTTCCAGTTAATAGATCTTTTTGAAATTTTTTTACTGTAAATCATAGAATCATTTAGGTTGGAAAAGACCTTCAAGATCATCGAATCCAACTGTCAAAACTCCATCACCTGACCAATGCTCTTAAAATGTAGTTTGCTTTGTCAAAAAGCAACTATCTCTCCATCACAGAAAGTGCTTAGTAAGAAAAAAAAAAAAAAGTTAAATATTGCTGAAGCATTTGTATTAATAGTCTTTAAATTACTGTTTTTGTGAATTGCACGAAGATCCATAACAGATTAAACTCAACAGTATTAACAGAGGTGGGATTTTTTGGTGTATGTGTCTCCCATATGTAAAGGAACTTTACTGATGTCAGATTACTGCCTGCTGTTCTATTACTGGCCATTTCCATCTCTCAGAGTACAGACGAAATGTTTGCAGTACATGTATCAGTGTGGCTGACCTTGGCAATACAATTTTTTCCTGCCTTTAACAGTAACTTTCTGGAAGGATGTGGAGTTCTTAAAACGTACTGAAAGGTCTCAGTATCTGTGGGTACATTTCCACTGATCTTCTGAACTGGTTGACAGGCATTTTATGTCCAGATGTAGCTTGGGTTATATTCTGCAATAAAATGGAAAATATAGGCCTGTAACAATACTGTTCAAGGTGGCACTGAACACATGCAAAAACTTGATACATGCCTTTACTGTCCTGTTGCAAAATAACTCGTTTGCTAGTTCACTGCTATCTGTTCTTAAATTAATAGCTCTTGGGTTCTAAAGGTCAGTAATTACACAGACAGGTGTAGGGGAGGTTATTCACCTTTTCTTAGCAATCAATAAAGTTTTGGGCACGTTACTGCTAATTTTCAGCTATAGACTGTCATTTAATTTACAACTTAACAGACCCTTCATTTTTTTTAATGCTTGAATAGTCATTTGACAGCTCATGAAGTGGTAGATGAGGTTAAGAGCTAGATGTTGTCTAAGGGTAAATATGCATAGCAGGAAGAAGAAGAAAATTTGTAGCATAAGGACAAGGGTCTTCAGGTTAGCCTCAGCTGCACTTCTGCAAGGAAGTAGTGGATTTTGTAACTGGGGGTGAGGAGAACCAGATCAGGTGTGGTGCTTTTAAGTATTAAAATGTAAACCAGGTTAGCACTTCAATCCTGGCTTTTGACCTTGGCATAACATGGAATATTTATATACCCAGATGAAGGACAAGAGCTCTAGACTCCTCAGGCGGTGCTTGATACCTCAGAGGACATGGCCTCTAGCAGCAATACTCTTACATCATACTAAGATGAATGTATAAGAATTTTAATTCTCTGTAAGACTTCATTTTAAGTGAGACCACTAAAACTGTGGATGGGTTTTGGTGACATGTTTAATCTTCTGCTTAAGAGATGTAAAGTATCTAGTTGCTTAGGACATCCTGGAGTGTTAAAATGGCTTCTGAGGAACTGGGTTTTGTATGTTTATGCTGCCCAGTATTCTGCCTTATGGAATATAAGTATTACCTTGATAGGTCTGTGTATTCTAATACATATTGCTCTGTGATTATAAGACTGGTATGTAATAGCAGCATGTATAATGAAAATTGAAAGTGCCAGTTTCTGCTTCATTTTTATTTTTGGAACAACCCTATCATTCCAAATATGTTGATTTTTCTCAGCCTCATAATATATTCTTGGACCTGAAGTGCAACTTCACATAGCACCAGGAATGTGATTTAAATTTTTAATCAATTACAAATGTGTTACTCATGGAAAAAAACAGCGGAATACCCACAGGTAGATTTCCTACTAGTTTTAGCCTTGCAAGAAGAAGTAGTCTGTGTAGTGCTATGGGTAGCTCAGGAGAAACTTTATCCCTGCAGTGAGTAGCATAAAGGAACAGTAACAAACCCTTGTAAAGGCCAACAGGATAAAACATAAACTTCTGTGGAAACGTGTATGTGGTGTTCCCTGGATAATGGTATGTATGCCTTCACTTGAGATTTGTTTTGAGTTACTTCATCCCTGAAACAAGATAGTAAGAAGTAGAAAAGAACAGCATAAGAAAATGACAGGAAATTCCTAGTCCAGTGTCATCTTCAAGTCATCAACTAAAATCCAAGCAGATTAACTGCTAATGGCAAAGAGTGTTCATTAAGCAGTCCCCATATCCAAAGATGCGACTCCGTGCCACTGTCACCACAGCTAGCAGAGTCTGCTGAACAAGCATGGGGTCTGAGCTGCTGCTCTGTGCTGACTCTCTGTGACCAGGCTCGAATCAGGCAGGCAGTGTGGCATGAGGAAGCCTTCGCTGCCATTTGGTCTGGGTCACCTTGGTGGAACACTTGTACTTAGTGCTTCTTTCCAAGAGAGCACCAATATGGGTGGTTGTATCCCCAGACTCCTGCCAACTTTCTGTCTGCAGACTTCTTGGCACCCTAGCTGCAGAGGAATTGGGAAAAGTGACAGGAACACAGGACAGTAAGATATCTCGTGTCAAATTCAATTCTTTTCTATAATGGCTAACATCATTATATAATCTCATTCATAATCAAGATCCACTGTAAACCTGTCATCCTTATTTGTATGAGGACACTGTTTCAGAAGCTCACCCCTTAGAAGGGCTGGGACTACTCTTTTTTTCAGCCTGAATTTATTCATAGCAAGGTCTACTTTTGTTGTTTCACCAATGCTGTCCTTCAGCTTTGATAATTCTTCTCTCCATTGTGATGTTCACCATCTGATGTGCCATCTTACATCCCCCTAATCCTGTCTTCACTTTGGAAAAGTAAGCCAGCCAGTGTCTTTTAGTCTCTTGTAGTATGATAGTGTTTCCATTTCCTGACCAACATCATAGCCTTTTTCTGCCTCTCTTTAGGGAAAATAATTTCTGCAAATATGAGTAGTCAGAACTATGTATGCTATTTTACAGGAGATCTTGCCAATGACTTTTTCAGCAGCATGCAGTCTTCTACCTGTATATTGGAAACGCCTCTCCTGTTTAATCACAGTTGTAACTACAACAAGCTGATGAATCTCAGTTCATTTGCTAATCAATTAGTGACATGTTTTTCTTTTCCTTCACCATTTCAGCTGATGATTTCAGCATGCAACAGAAATTCTTGTTCCTACTTTCTAGGCATATGACCTTGTCATTTGAATTGTTTCACTTGTTACTCTCTCAAGATTATTTTTTTAATACTCTGAAATTTCTGCATATTGATGGTATTGCTTTCATTAATGCAATGCTGGGTTGGTTTTGTGCTGAAGCTATTAAAGAGGATTTTTGAGTACGGTTGGTCCAAAGTTCAGTCCTTGAGACTTCAGCTTAGTGGCCTTCTCAGCACAAACCACTTCTCTTCATAGCCAGTTTATAAGACAATTGCAAGATCATGTATTTAAGAGGAAGAGCACTCTTTGTAGGGCATTGAGTATATTAGATCCCCAAGCAGTATGCAATAATTAGGAAAGGCGTATTGAAAGATACGCAAGAGGAATGCACTGATCAGGGCATTTACTGGAGAAATAAAATCTTAAATAAATAACGACATAGCAATGGATTTGGCCTGAAATAAAGGTGAAGTAATCCTGATCAGTAGCAGTATCACAGGCAGAAGTGATTCTCATGCAGCAGCTTTTAAGTCTGGTACCCAAGGAAATGACAATGACATCTCCAACAGCTGTCAGAAGGGGACTCAACAGCCCTGCAGAAGTCATGGTAACTCCCTGATAATGTGGTGAATTCTTAATATTCTGAGAAGGGAAGAAAGTGGTTTCCTTTATTATGTAGTTCAAAAGTATTGGGTAGATTTGGGGAACTACTTCTCTTCCTTTTTAAGGTATTTTGTATGTTAATAACCATACAAAGTTAGTTGTAGTTACATTATACATTCCTGAATTACTATTACTGTCCAAATAAGCTCATTTTTACTCAGAAATGGAAATAAAATAAAATAGTATTGATGTCCACATTAATTAAACACTCTTTGCTCAAAAATTACCATAGTATCAAAGTCATATCTAATACAAAGTCATATCCAAAACAAGACAATAATTTCAGCTTTCCCCTATAGGAATAGCAAAATGACCTTTTTTGGCCTACCAAAATGTAGGGAGAAGAAATGAAAATTTTGATTTCGAAGTTACTTTAAAGGGGCATTTTTATCTTCTGTTTTGTAAGACTCTTGACAGAATAGAGTTTAGTTCTATGTCAGACTATACAGTTCAGTCCAGATCGCTAGATAAATTAAAAACTTGATCTTATGCTGGTGTTCCTGACCCTTTGCCAATCTTTAATGTGTTTTAATAGTTTTCCACTATCTCACTGACTCATTCTGTAAATCAAACCTGCCTTCATGAAATCCAGATGAGTGATACTCACTATTCCTTTTCTGGTCAGTTCATTAATATTGGCAAAGATTCCAGCCGTCTGTTTTTGGGAGCATTTTTCTCCATGTAGATCTGTGTGTAGTATAATAAGATTTCATTATTTTCTCTCCTATTCACCAAGGACCTGGTATTCTCCTTCATTTACATTGACAGTGCCAAATATTCAAAGAATCTCATCTGTAGAGGATTAAATAAAAAATAAAAATCTATCTTTTTGTGAAAATGTACTACTTCTTGCAAAACTGTAATTTTGATTGTGGTAAGTGAATGTCACATGCTAAAATAGACTTCTGGAACTGGAGAATGTAGGTTTGGGGGAGTTGTAGTCCATGAATAGCCCCGGCTTTTTTAATTTTGTCCATTGGGGCCAGAGCTAAATTTACTGGTGTTATTTATTTCAATGAAATAAAGCCAATAAAGCTTCTGCCCTCAAGTACCTTTCTGAAAATGTATCAGAGTCTCTTCTGTCACTGTGTCTCCACACTCTTTACTGACCTGCAAGATGACAGATCGGCCATGCTTCCTCTTCAGAGATGTCCAGAAGCCATTATTGAATCAGTAGCATGACACTTAGTTCAGCAGAAAATTTGAAACATAGTGCAAAAATTTTGGATTTTGGTACCGTCAGCTGTATTTTTCTTGATGATGTAATTCGTGGCGTTATCCCATATTTATGTTTATTGAACTAAGGTAATACGTGTAACAAAGATTTCCATATGTTTGGAACTACAGGACTATTCAGGAGATGTACATGTTTCTCCTGGTACTGTTCACACTCACACCCTCCTACTTCTTTTCTCTAGAGCAGTAATTCCACTGTAACTTTAATATACTTAAAGGGGAAAATCTGCCTGCTCCTTGGGCCTCATCTTTGCAGATTCTCCAACACAGCAGTACTAATATTTGTGTGGCCACATTGTGAAGCCAGATCAGGGGAAGTAGTGAACTAACCTCCTTTTTTTTCTTAGAGTTTGTGGGAATGTTGGGATGTGAGCAGGATGAAGGCAAGGCCATATCTTTCGGTCCTGTGAAATTTCAGCATTTGTGTGAGACTGACTGGCTGTGACCACACTTAATCTTGTTTACTTTCTCCCGTGACTGTAGTTGAAAAATACCTCCTCAGGGTTTAGGTTTTTAACTTGAACGTGATAAATAATCAAGCTGTTAAGTTGCACAGGTACTGTATTCTTTAGTATGAAGTAGTTTGCATGCGTCTTCCCTCCTAATCCCTTTTTAAAGATGCTTTAAGGTCAACATACCTCTTCATGTTGTAATTTTGTGTGGCTTAAACCATCTAGAAAGTAGATAGCAAAAGCTCTTTTGGTCCAACCTGCAGACATGCTCATTCATATATACTATTTTTCCGGTAGTGTTTGTGCTTGATTCTGATCTCCTGTGCTCTGCAGCAAACTAAACTTCTGCAACCGTGTACAGCAGCCAGCTCTGAATTTTGAGTCATCACTAGTTTAGTTAAGAAAGTCAGGACTTTCATTGAATATGAGGTTAGAGTGAATCCGATTATAGTTTCCATTTCTTCACAAGTGCCAGTGACAGTTTTCCTTCTTGGTCTCTTTTAGCTTGCTGCCAAACTTTCTACTTTTAATTGATCTTACGTTGTCCCAGAGACCACTGGAACTGCACTGCAGAAATGAAGGGACACCTTGAGGGTTTAATTTCTGTGTAGGAGACTGTTTGCACTTCTGTCGCCCTGGAAAATGTCCTTAGGCCTTAGGGGACTGTGAAATGCATAAGCCCTGAGGATTTCTGCTAAAGTGATCAGTGATGAAATGTTGGCATATAAATTGCCCTTGTATAGCTTCCCAGCTATGTATCCATGGAGTTAATTAGAACAATTCACACCTTACTATGGTGGTTGTTTTCATACATCTGCCAAAAAGCCTCTAACTTCGTATTGCTGGTAATCCTCTGTTTACTTTAGGAAGGCTTTCTTCACCATCCTAATTGCTGGAATTTGTAAAGGAAAGCTAGGGGTTAAGAGTGCAATTACAAGCAATTGATTTCTGATTCATTCAGGACAGCAGAACCTGTGTAGTATTATTTTTGAGAGAATTGCAGAATGGTTGAGGTAGGAAGTCTAGTTCCACCCTCTTTCTCAGAGCAGAGTCAGCTTGTTGCTCAAGACTGTATCCAGTCAGGTTTTGAATATCTCCAGGGATGGAGACTCTCTGGGCAATCTCTGGGCAACCTGTGCCAGTGTTTGACCGTGCTCACAGCAGAAAAAGTTGTTTTCTTATCTTTAAATGGAATTTCCTGTATTTTAATTTGTGCCCTTGCCTCCTCTCCACTGGGCATCACTGAGAAGAGCCTGGCTTCACTTTCTTATTCCCCCACCATCAGGTGTTTATACAGATTGGAAAGATCCCACCAAGTCTTCTTTTCTCCATACTGAACAGTCCTGGCTCTCCCAGGCTGTCCTTGTATGACAGATACTCCAATCCCTTAATTATATTTGCCGGACTTCAGACTTCTGTGAAAGTCTGAAAGAATAAGTCAAGATCCTGGCAGCAGCTTCTGTCCCTGTGATGGAACAGCAATTTTTATTGCCCATATAGTTGCAGAGCAAGTGCACGTGCATGTAAATTGACTTATATAGTGCTTTCCCCCCCCCCCCCGCTTTATCCCATTATTAGTGCTTATGGTCATTTTATTTACTTTCAGTTTTGGTCTGAGTTATGAGCTCTGACCACCCAGGACATTAGACATCGCCTTCAGTTTCTTGATGATAAGAGTGCCTGACCCCTATTGGCTCCGTGGCAGGGTGGAAAAGTGTAGAGTGGCACTTAATTCACCACACAAGGCATGCTCCATCAAGCACTTGGTCCTGTTGTTCATTTCTGTCTCAGTATTTCTGTGAAATGTGCTTGTTGAAAGTGGCACTGGAGGTAGATGTCACACTGCTGTCATTGCTGCCTGCAGAACATAATGGTAGGTACTCACTAAGCCTTGCCAAGTCTGGTTCTCTCGGTCTTTAAAAGCACCCATTAATTTTATTCCTCTTACAGTACCTGTTTGGGGTAAGATTCAATCAGATACTCTTCTTTTTGTGTATGTGTACGCATGCGTGTGCATGTGTATGTTTGTGTAAAAATCCATGCAGATGCAGGAAAATAGAACACTGGGGAGATCCCTCTGACAAATCCAACCTGTATGACAGCTTCGTAGGTGGTAGGAAAATTTTGTGACAGTGTGGCAGACTGGAGTAACTGATTTTAGTTCCTTATCTCCAATGTGCATTTTACTTTCACTCTTCACACAAAAAGAATGTCTTTTGGGTATATATTGACTGGTGTACACTCTCTGTCTTTGCACTCTCTAGAAGGCTAGGGACTGTCAGCCATCATGGTTGCTCTCTGATAGCAAAAGACAGATAGCTGGCAAGTTGTGGAAAGTGATTCTAGGAAGGTGAGATAGTTGGACTGCCAGAGAAGTGGGCTGTGCTTGGCATAGTTCTCCAAAGCAAGACAGATTTTGCAGAATTTGTTCAACATAATTCAGTGCTAAACTGTGCGATAGTGGTTCTGGCTCTAGCGTGTTTTTTATCTATCGCATCCTGTCTTCAGATTGCCATGGTCTTCTGCCTGGGTGCAGCCTTCTTTCGGTGCCTTGACAACCGCTTTGCACTACAGTCATCACACAGAGGGTTCCAAATTTCTAGTTCATTTAATGGGATCATAACCAACGCGACTGCAACTGATTACAGCATTGCATTTCCTTTGCAGCTTTTTCTGGGTCTGCTGCCAAACAGTCTGCATCTAGTGCGTGTGTGTTGCGGATCTGTGATAGGGTAATAGTGATTGTGTCCTGAGCAGCCACACAGTCTTCATAACTAAGAAAGTCCCTTTCAGAACTGGAAATACTATTAGGCAGAACAGACCATTTCAAATCAGCAAATCGCCTCTTGCTCAAACATGCACAGTGTGCTCTTTGGCTAAAATAGGACAAGTGAAATGTGTAGCACGTGCATAGTTGTAAATGTTTTAATTTTTCTCAACAATCAGAATTTATTGGCCATTCCCACAGCAATTAAGGGGAATGTGATCAGATCCTTCTGAGGAACACATGAAAAACTCCTGGTGAATTGGCCAGTCCCTCTCTCTGTACAACACATACTAAATAGCAGGACTTTGCATGAATTGTTACGAGCATACCGAGTTCACTTCTTTTCCTTGTGAAGTCACTGCACCAATTATTTTGCCAATTATTTACAGGACCTTCAAGATGAAAGGTGTTAATTAAAAGAGACAAACAAAGATACACATTCAGGTCCATGTCTAATGGCTGTCTTGAAAAAGGCACTTGACATCTATGTGAAAATTTGTGATCCTTGTTTTATTATGGGGTACCTTTATACAGTGTAACTTTTTTTCCCTCTAATACTGTGCAGTCTTCTCATACAGGCAAAAAAAATTATTTTTATTTCATTTCTTTTCTATGTTTGTTCCTCCTAAAGCAGTATCAACTTCCTGGTAAAAGACAGAAGAACAAAGTAATTTCACTCAGAACAAATACCTTCTGGTTTCATTCAGAATAAACCCAAACTAGACCCCATTCATTAAACGCAGCAAACCAAAAGCTGTTAAGAAATATCACCAACATCAAACCCAATGCAAAATGGCCAAAGGTAAATGTTTCATCCCACATGGAAAAATAAAACTTAGCAATTGGGGTTTTTACCCTTTCAAACTGGGCAGGTTTTGGCATCTCTTAGCATTTTTTTGATGTTTTCGGAGTCTCTAATAGTTATTCAACAGCAAGTTATTTTTTAGAAAGAACAATAATTGTTGCTATCAATATTTTTAAATAAATAACACAGGTGGAGGTCAAATTTGAGAAGGGCTTCCTCAGCAGCTACACTCATCCAAAGTACAGAATGAGAAATGTGGGATTTTATCTACCTTATCTTCTGCTGGCAAGTGAATTCAGGACAACACAAGGCTGTCCGGCAAGTTCTTGGGACCTGTGTTTTGATGCAGGTGGCAGAAGGCAACTTGGTAAAGAATGACCATGAAGTGATAGAATGTGGTTTTGGGGAAAGGAAGAAGTGAAAATGGTGAAATAACAGCAGCTGGCTTCAGGAAGGACAACTGTAACCAACTTGGAGATGCCTATGGAAAGAAACCTAACAAGAGTTGTTTCCAGGTCCTTAAAGAAACTTGACCTCCTGAGTTGAGTGAAGGTTTGGCGCTGCCTCCCACAACATGCTCATAGTAAGCGGGGAAACTGAGAGTAGGTACAACTATACTTAAGTGGCTAAGTGTAGCTGTCAAACCCCAGGGATGACATGTGGTTCTGCAAGGGTCTGTGCTTGCTCTGGTATTAATCAGTCCTTTTATTAATGTCATGGATGATGGAAGAGAAAGCACGTTTATTGAATGTCCTGGTGACACCATGGGTGCCATAAGCACTTCAGAGGGCAGAATTCCAATTCAGTCTTATCTTGAGAAATTGAAGAAACAACCTGGAAAACAGTAGCCAATTCACTGAGTACAAAATTCTGTGCCTGGGGGAATGATGAGTGCCACAAAGAAAGAGATGAATGCCCAGGCAGTGCAACTGTATGCAGACACTGTACATAGAGCTGACATTGTATGCATTGCAGAAAGGGCAAACATTCGGCTGAGATGTCCAGAATGTTGTCAGTAAGGCACATGTGGTAATTCTGCTCTACAGCTGGAACCCTGAATTTAATTTTGGGCTCTGTAATCCAAGAACAATGCAGAGGACAGCAGTGGTCAGAGGTCTAGAAAACAGGAGCTGTGCATAAAGGTTGAAAAATTTGTTATTATTTAATCTTGAGAAGAAGAGGGGAGACATGATAACGGTGTTCAAATATGTAAAATGACAGCTTTGAGAGAAAAAGAATAAGCTTTCCCTGTGTTCATGTGAGCAGACTAAGGAGTAACAGGCTTAAACGACAGCAGAGGAGATTGAAATTAAACACCAAGTAAAACTTTCTAGTGGTGGAGTGGGTGGTTTTGTACTGGCACAATTGTCACAGGAGGCTGTGGACCCTCTGTCATGGGAGGATTTTTAAAAAAAGTTAGACAAGCACCTGTATGGACTGATGGGTATGTTTGGTGTGTGGCTGGTGTGCCTCCAGGCAAGGGAGAGACAAGATGGCCTCCTGCGGTCCCTTCCAGCTCTAATTCTGTGATATAAATTCAGTAGCAAAGCTATAATGGCGATTAAATACCCTCTTGAGAGGGACTTGATAGATGAGGCTTTTGGTTTAGAAATACTCAGCATGCTGTGTTTTAGACTCTGCATCTTATTCAAACCCATCTATAGTTTCATATCCTCTTTTGTCTGTCTTAATATCGGAATCTTTTGTAAAAACGAACATCAGCATTGAGTCAGACTGTTTCCTGAATATGAAACTGTTCCAAACACAAGCTCAACATGCAATAGAAAGACAGGGTTTAAAATTACTTTTCTCGCTCTGCAAAAGGAATTGGAACACAACATTTCTGACATTTCTTTTCAGAGTTACCTTGGGACTCTCCAGTCCTCACCTATCTTATCTCATACAAGATTGTCTTCCATAATATTTGTCTGCCTAAGAGTAAATTAAATGCAAAATTCATCAGGTATTTGGACAGATACATATATATATATATATGTTTGTATATATATATAAAGACTATTGTCTAAAAATAGTCTAAGCCAAACTGAGGAGAAGTTTTTTTTCTTCTACAGCACGATTTCAATCAGGGTACAGATTTGCCCTACTGGTTGCTGGGTGTTTTAGTTGAGTTTGGGGCAGTCATGCTGACTAGTGCCCTGCAAATGCAAGCTGGGCAGAAGGCAGACAGATGGGAGAGTAGTACAGAAGGAAGGAGAGGATGGTTTGCAGGTAGATGCATGTGCTCGTGATAAGAGAGAGAGCAAGGAGATAGGTAAATGACTTAAAAGAATGAGTTAAGGGCTTCAAGGAAATGACAAACTGACTGCTTATCACCTGGGGAATCTGCAGTAAGAGCAATAAGAACCGTTTTCTTTTACAGCAGCAACCACTGCTATGAAGTGCTGTGAACCAGTACTGTGAAGGGTAGTGCCTTTCCCTGGCAGCTTGCTGAAACATGGAAAGGTGGATCTGGCTGAATGTTTGCAGTTACTTTCATCTAGTTTTGACTCTTTAGTGTTAATTCAGTCAGCTCAGGAAGAGGGACTCAGTCTGCCTTTGGGGCTTTATTTTGCATTCCTCTACTGAGGTTTCTGGTCACCAGCTTACAGTTTCTCCAGTACAGAAGCTTTTCTTCACTAAAAAGGATGCAGAGGGCTGAAAAGAAAAATGTAGTCTGAAGGCCAATTTGTCTTTATTTGTATCTGAATTCTGGATGGGGATACGAGTGTTAGCCTCTGCAAAGTGCCCTAGATATGTTATTACCTTCTCTCTATGAAAGAAAAGCCCATTTCAGGTGGACTTGCAATTAGAAATTGGCACAGTGACAAAAACAAAAGAAAAAAAAGGAAAATTTGTACATACACCATAACGGCCCTAAATGTGCACAAATGTCTCTGAGTGATTTTTAAAAGGGTTTCTTAGGAAGTGTGTCCTAAGCAGAATTGGAGGAAAGAAATTAAAAGGGTAGAAACTTATTGGCATTATGGAAATAAATTAGTTGTGGTTTAAAAATAACAATCGGAGCAAATTATACTTCCTTAAGTTCATATGAAGTCACTGTTGTAGCACCCAAAATAAATGTTGCAAGCAGTGTGAATGGTTGAGCTAAACGTGAGGGCCACCTGCTTGGAGTCTGTTAGAGAGAGCTTATGTAAATTCGTTATGGCACATCTTACAGTTACCATGAAGATATTTTCAGGATGATATTCTAGCATTTCATTGAAATAAAATATATTGTGCAAAGATAACAGAGAGCACATTATCAGATTTTTGTCTTGACAATAGAGGCAGGATTTAACTTTTATTTACAGTAGCTATTATTTCTAAACAAGCAAAAAAAGTTAAGTTATGATGATGGAACTTATTGCTACTGAAAGGATTGATTGTTCTCTTGGCCATCAATGATCAGGTAAGCTTTTAAAGACCCTTTTAGGGGAGTGGATTTGTTGGTGCTTCCTATACCTTTCTTGCAATATCTCTACTTCCTCAGTGAAAAAAATAAACCAGTTTCCATCTGGGCCATAATGCATTACTTTATCTATAGTCATGAAACCAAACTGACCTTCTTCACTGTGGTAACTGTGAATGACTGAGGAACTCCTTCAGCATGCGCAGTGAGCTACATGGACTCTTCTACGACTACTACTTTTTGGGCAGTAAATTCACAGCTCGCAGCCTTACTTTGCATGTGTCAGGAATTTTACATTGTCCTATTCTTTCTTATTGTGTAAGGAATGAAGTTACCACAAGACTGTCCTGTTTATGCTTTATGCTAAAGCAGTACAGTGGATAATGAAAGTTGGGTGAAATAGAAGGTGTTGTCCAGTGTTATCCTCAACTTGATGTCATAGTGTACACATTGTAAAAATAATTTTCAAGAAATTACTGCAATGTTATTGCAGCTTTAAGGTTCCTTAAAAATCTGCAACTCCAGTCACCTTTCACAGAATTTACATAGACTGATTTAAGTTTTGAACTGGGAATTTTCTCTCTTCTTCATTGTTTCTTATGTTTTGAGCTTAATACAGAAAACAAAAGCAAATTGTAAAGCTTTATAATGCAGATGAAGGTTATGATAAGCATCACTGTTTACTCAGAAGTCTTCTGTTGTATAAGTGAAGTTAAAATAGGTGTTAGTTTTGACGCAAAGGTAGAAGGTGGGGAGTGGCCTTGTGTTTTGAAGTCAGTGTGTCCCCACCTTGTCTTTGCCTGGGCTCAGGTTTGTTTTTCTCACCCTGCTTCTGACTGTCCATTTTTGAGCAACAGGCTCAGTCTTAGCAGTGAAGTGGGCTTTACTGTTTTCCCATGTTCCTCTATGGAGGCATCTTTAAAGTTCATCTTTTATTTGTTTTTATTCTTTTCACAAACCCCAACATCTTTATCACTTCTCAGTGACCTTTTCAAGTGTTGTTGCCTATCATTGTGCAACAGAAGACTTCCATGCACAATATTAATGTTTCTTTTTGTGTGTCCTGCAAGCTCTTTATTGAAATATTTCCAACTTTCATGGTTGATATTTTTAGAAAAAGCAACTTAAGCACCATGCTACTAATATGTAAAATCACTTGGGTTCTATTTTCTTCCATATCAAGGATTTTAAATTATCGTAACATTACTGCTTTTTTTCCATAGTCCATAGTAATGTTAGATATTTGCAAAAGCATTTGAGAAAAAAATAAGAGCTTTAGTTGGTAAAGTTTTTTATTTAGCAAAGAGACTTTCTCTGCTTCCTCTGTGCAGTTGTTCTGTCATTCAGATTGTCTGATTATGTGCAGTTTTTCAGGACTTATGAAACAAAAAGTACATGTCCCCCTCACAAGTAGAACTAGGGTTCTTTTATTTGAGCAGTAATTTGGTGTTAATACTTATTTTCTATTATTAGAGTATTTTTAAATCCCTCCAAATACCTTCTCATACCTGACGCATGTTGTGACTGAGAGCATGACTGCATAGACCCTTCCTTTGTTCATGCTTTGAACATGCTAGCTTGGGCACAGGTCTCTGCTGCCAGCGCTAGATGGCTCCCAGGCTGGTGCAAGCTCCCATCTGGCCAGCCCACAACACACAAGGGGACTGGGGTTTCTCTGGATAGATGCCCTTGAACGGGCATTAGAGGGGACAGCACTGACTGCTTTTAATAGCTACAAAAAGGCATTTAAAAAAACACCACAAAGGGGTCAGGCAAACCCGCTTGCAAAGTTTTCTTACTTCTTTTTTTTATTTTGTGGGGAATACAGAAGATTTTTATGCCAAAAAAGCAGTTGCTTATCTCTGCCTAATAGTGGATGAGTGTGCTCACAGTAAAAGATACATCCTAAAATAACACCAGACAGGTTGCTGTGATGCTGGTGGTGACAAATGAAGACTACGGGACCACTCAGGATCACAGATACCTTAGATAAGTTGCAAGACATATCTTACTGAGGAACTACAGTATCTGGAAGGATTCCACCGTTTATTTTAACTGACTTACTAGAAATAAGAATTCTGGTGCCACATATAAAACCTTTGTGAAACTAAGTTGGGAAGGGAGTAAGATATATAGCATTTGGAGCACTGCAATTTCATACAGTCAATATATTTTTGAGCTTGTGAGCCTTTCACAGGCTTTCGGCAAACAAGCTTGCAGCAGAGCCTTAATTACACATTTCACAAAAGGAGTTCTCAATTTTTAAATACAGTGTGCTTGCCAGAGGTGACAGATGAACATGTAAGTGGAAGGCTCCAAAGCAATAAAATGTATCTTTGATGATGGGGACACTGCAGAAAGTAGGAGGACATTATAATAACATAGATGAATGCAGACAGAAGAAGGAAAGAAAATTTCTTTGACCAAATAAATGTCGTTAAAGCAGTTTGCATGATTGCCTGACCTGAATGCCTTGTTTCTGAATAAATAATTTCTTGAACTTTTTGTCTTTTAGACATAAGAAAATAGAAATAACCTTACAAATGGAACAAGCTTTTGTGACATTCATATAGCACTGCATACTGTATATTTACCTCTTGGGTAAATGTAGGGCGCTTGAAAGATCACAAAAGACAGGCTAGCAGCAATCCACTTCAGGCTCATAGTAACCAAAAGTTGTCTCATGACTGTTTAATGTCCTATGTCTTTCAGAGCAAAGTGCCTTGCTGTGGGACATCTGCATTACTGGTAGTGTTCATCCTTTTGCCATGAGCTCATAGAAACCTGGTTACCTTGTCCAGCACTGTTTCTCGCTCAGTTTATCCGTTTTCTGGTTTGGTGGAATTTTTTAGATGCATTCTCCCACGGGAGCCTCCTTCTGCATCTCGTATTCTTCACATCAAGTTTTATCCCTTGGAGTATGAGGAGGGAGGTACTGCACACTTCCCCTCCTCTTCTGTATCAGATCTCACCTGCCTTTCCCAATTCACCGCCTGTTCTGAGTTTGGCCATCTCTCCCTCCTAGCTCTCAGCCTCACCCTGGGTGGCTGTTCTGTCACCAGATCCTCTGGACATCTAACTTGTTTTCTTTGCATTTGGCTTGCAAGCAGGATTGATTGAAAATAGTCTAACCACTGCTCTCTATTTGCTCCTTTCACAGGATTTCTGTTCATTTAATTTCCAGAATTACTTACCTGATTTCTTCTTGACCATCTGTGTGGTGTCAAACTGTCTGAATAACCCAAAGTATAAATATGACATACACTTCCGAAAGAATGGAGAGATAATAAATTTTGACCTTCCTTATTAAGACTCATCAGCACCTCACTTCCACCTCTTTAAGGAATACTTACTGCAAAGGACAATCTATTTAATTTATATCTGTAGGATTCCATGTGACCATAAGGATCTGCCCTTGTGGATTTTGTTGCTTCTGAGGTCTGTGGAGGTGTGAAGATGAAACAGAGAAGCAGCTGTTTAAATGAGTTATAGGATGTGAGAGCAGACAGTAAACCAGCAAAGGTTATAAAGATGAATTTGTCTTCTCTGGATGACACTTCAGCATACTCTTTGTTTGTTTTCTTAGCTTTGTCTTTTTCAGTTAAATAACGGTTTCATTCTTTCAGTTACTAGTATAAAGCTATAAAAGTAGGCATGGCATTGAACAAGAGATTAAAACATAATGTAGTGTAAACATTGTTAAGTAGTGATTGAAAAATATGTAAGCTAAGTAAAAGAAAGTAAGTAATCAAAGTAACACATATCACAGTCCAAAGCCAGTCCCTGGGGAACTTTTTGTGCATGACAGCTACTAGCAGTCGGAAGGCTGATTTGGTGACTCTAGACAGTTACTTATGTATTCAGGTCACGCTTTGTTCTCTTCTTCAGTTACAGCTTCAACCAGATATGGTATCCTCTCTCAGCATTTCTTGACAAAAGTCAAGCTAAAGGCTTTTTGGAAGGGGTGGTTAATGCACTCTCCATATTGATATTACCAGTTTGAGGATAAGAGAAAAAAAATCACTAAATGAAAACTGAAAATACATACATGTTCAGAATTATGCCCAGCAGCTTAGCAAAGGGGTAAATAGTAACTCTCTCAAGCTGCTGGGCTTTGTTTGCCAGAAATTAATCCATCTAGGGGGGCAAGAGGAGGGAGAGGACAGTATTTCTGCAGTTGATGTGCACCTTATCCTCACCTCAGGGAAAATACAGGTGGTGACAGTCCCGGCAGTTTCTAACCCCATCTTGGATGATCAGCTTTACACAGCTACTCATTATGAAGCTGACTTGGGGTTAGTAGGAAATGATACCAGGTGACACAAAAGGGCAGGAAAGGTGTCCATAAAGATGTATTTCACTAAATTTCATTGAGAATTAAGTTTTACCTTCACATAAAATTTTTAGCTCTTAAGACTTCTGTGCAAAACGATTTCAAAATAATTTTATTACTAGCCTGTAATGTACTGAGTCTTAATCTTCCTATTACTTTTTAATGATGTACTGGAAAACTTGGAGGCCTTCCATTTCACTAAGCATATTTTGTTTTAAACTCCAAAACCCATACAGAAATGCAGTCTATTACTTAATAATTTCAATATTATTTTGTCATGTATGCTTTTCTAACATAGAAGTTTTGGAATTTGCTGTGGAGTATTCATTTAAAGCAGAAATCTTATATCAAGTCCTTTTTTTTTTCCCCTCCCTTAATTTTAGTATAGGGATGTCATGGTGAAAGATGGATTTCTGTGGGACATCTCTCACAACAGTGATTTATTATTTAACATTAGTTGGTCTCAGTCCATCTTTTTCCTGGCCACTGTGTAAGATATTCTTGAAGGATAACGATGCTGACTGTCTTGGTAGAGTGCTTTGGGATACCCAGAGAATGCTGTGCCCAAACCAGTATTACGGTCTCAGAATCACTGGACTTGCTTCACAGAAAACGCCATTCCCTGGCATTAATTAGAGACAGAGCCCAAGGATTGAATGTGGATGTTAACTCACCTGATTCTTCAGGTCACTGGTGAGGTCAGTTGCTGGGGATGTTCTGGGAAAATTTCTGGACCACTGTATGGACACAGAGCTCCAGTTCCCAGGCTGCAGACAAAAGCTGCCCAGAGGGTATGGTGGGTGGAAGTAGGTGGTTTCCCTCAGAGCTGAGAAATCTTCCACAAAGGGCTAAGGCTCCTGTTGCACCAGAGACCAACTCTGGTTTGCCATGAACAAGCTAAGAAGCTTGCTGAATAGAAAAAGCACTTTGCTACAGAGAGAAGATTCAGTTGAAGGCGAAGAAAGCAGCACTGTAGTCAGGACTCCAGGAATAAATCTTTAAAGTAAATAGAAGTACTTTCAAAACACCTACAGCATCCTCTTTTGCATCAATGAAAAATATGCAGCTGCTTTGCAAAGGACTAGCTTTCACCAGCTCGAGATAATCGGAAAGCTGATATTTTTCCAGCTTCCCAGAACTGATAGCTATAAATCCACCTAGGGAAGAGAATATTATATTTCTTAAGAGATACAAGAGGGGTGATGACTAATGCTGAAGTGGATTAAGAGACTTATTTACTTAATTGAGCCTGCTTGTTTGGTGTGTGTCCCAATTAATTCATTTTTGTTGTGACCATATTGAAGCAACCTACACCCTTGTGACCTTCTTTTATAATTATTATCATATTCCTCTTTTGATTATGTACTCAAAAAGCTCTGCTAAAATATCTGTAGCTTTAGTACAGAGTCAGATTTTTTCCATTGTTTAGATCTCAAGGATAGTAACAGAAAGAATCATTTTTTATTGAAGTTGTTGGAGGTTATGGGTCACTTACAGCCCTTAGGGGATAGGGGGTCTGCCTTTTTAATTTCACAGAATGACTATTTTGAGTAGGCAGAACTTGTTCTCTAACTAGAAATTCTTTTAGGAAAAATGAGTTGTTGGGTGGTAGCACTCAGAGGTGCCTCGTAATTCCTCTAGTTTGCTGAATATTGTACATATTACAGGGTTACAGAAGAAAGTAACAGCAGCTGAAAAGGGGCTGGCAAGTATGACCATCCCTAAACTTGCTGCGATTGCTGTGTGGAATCTCTGCCCCAGATGAGGCATTGTTTTTATTATTGCTTAAATTAACTAAAGTATTTGACAGCTCTTTGCATAAACCACAGCGGAGCCGTTTGGACACCTGTCTGTGAAGGAGAGACTCTTTCAGACATGGCAGTCAAATTTGTAGTGGTAGGTGACTCTGTCAGTTGCCTGTACAAGGAGGGTGTTTATTCCTCAGTGCTTCTTTGGATGAAGGTTTGTCTAGTTTGTGCCAACCTCCACAATAGTAACTTACACTCAGTAAGATGTTTTTGTACTCCTGTCCTCAGCTCCTGTCCTCCTGTTTACCTCGAAATCCCAGCCAAATGGTTTTCTTCCATCACGGCATGCACGCATGCACTGGTGGAGCTAGTTCTGGGCAGCAATCCCACAGGCGGTGTCGGTTTAGAGAAAGGTGCTCTGCATGTGGCATCTTTCCTTCCAGTGGAAACAGAAGGTCTTTTACCAGAAGTAAGCCTTAAACCAAGCCCCCTCACCACTGGCTGTTGTATTTGGAAAGCTGCTGAGTACCCTTGCAGTTTTGTGCACTGCTTACAACAGAGGTCCCTTCTCCTCAAGCAACAGGACCCTTGCAGAGAATATTTCTTTACACAAGGCTTGCTGATACCATTTCTCTTACTGAGCTAAGTAGTATCACTGCTACCCCCAGTCTCCATCAGCCCTCTGCTCCCTTCTGTCCAGATCAAAACTGGCCATGCTTTTAACTTCTTGAAGCACTGTGTACCTTTTTTTCTCTTCCTCATTCCCAGTCCTTTTCTCTACTTCTTTACAGAGTGTCTTCATGTCTGTGTTTTATGCTGTGTGTAGGTTTGAGGGTTTCTTGTATGGCAGACTCTCTCTGTTCCTGAAACAATTAAAAACAGTTCTTTAAAGATGAGGCTTGCTCTGGGTCTCATTTTTTCAATGGATGGCATTCTAAGCTGCTGGGGATTTTGATGCTGAGGACAGCAGGTGCTGGGTAGAGCTTACCCCAGACGCCACCCACTCATTGGTGTGCTATGTCCTCTTGGTTTAACGTTTGTCTGAGCAATCTTCTGTTCTCCTTCAATATAAGACTGCTCAGGTAGCAAAAATCCCTGCATCGGTAGAAGAGAAAAGGTTTGGAAATCTTCCTTCAGCCATGAATAATAACCCAGTGTAAAATAGACCACTGTCTCAGACCAGGCCTTCTTCATGCAGCAGGCAAAGGTGGGTGATTGGAAAAGCCAAAGGAGTGGTCGCACCACAAAAACAGAGTTAGAGGTTAATGCTTTGCCCTGCTCACTCCTGACTTTCTCGCTTTACGTAATCTGGTTTAACTCTTCGACTATATCTATGTCTAGAACACTTTGACTAAGTGTTCTGCTTTAGAGTACATACGAAAGATGCTGTATGAAAGATTAATTTCCTTTCTATCACGGGGAGTTTCCTTTTCACATGAACTCATATGCCAGATTACACAGCATGCAGCCGAGGTGTTGCATTTTATATGACATCTACAGGACTCTACTGAATGAAATCTGCAAGTTCTTAAAATGTGTCTTTCTGTTTATGTGTTTTTTGGCATAGAAACAGAAAAGCTAGGGCTGGAGGTGGGAAATGGATTGCCATCCTGGAAATTTAACGACCAGCTCTTTCCCTGTGACGTGTGTGGCAAAGTGTTTGGTCGACAGCAGACCCTGTCCCGGCATCTCTCACTGCACACAGGTAAGCCGATGCTTTGTGGTTGCTTGTCACAGCACTGAGGAAATCTGTGTGTTCTTCACGGTTTAACTGGAGGGGAAAGAAGGTAAGCAGAAGAGCGTGTGAGCCGTCCTCAGCTCCTTGCACTTAGGGCAGAGCCAAGCACAGAAACAGGACAGAATGTCAGAGTGGGGTTCAGGGGATTAACTTAACATTTTCTTTCTTTACAACCTTCTTGTAATTTATCTTTGCAAAATGTGTGAATTCAAGTTTGTCCAGGTTCTGGTAGACCAGCCTGTAGATACCAACTGGTTAACCAAGCCTGTTAATGGAATTCTGAAGAGAAGGCACAGCCTTTCTTACATTCACCTGATGAGCTTTTTAAATGTCACTGAACAACAAAAGATTTGGCCTTGGTGTTTCAGATCTGTTGAAACTGAAAGGATTTAATATCTGTCATTCATCTTTGCTCTCACCATCCAGTTCTCCTGAGAGGAACAGGGGCTGTCCTACCCCATACCAACTTCCTTAAAGTGAATCAGCTTCATATCAACTGAGACTAACAGAGTTTTTATATGGAAGATATACACCTTGTTAGCCTGCTGAGGTGCACTGCACAAAATAAGACTTGAAAGCAAGAATTTCTGATGCAGTGCTGGAAAATACTGTTGGTATAATGCCAGCGTTATGTTGTACCATCTAGTAGAGCCATGCTGAAAATGTTCAAATGCTGTGTTCCGTGGCGTCGTGGGATTTTCTTAGTTCTAAGCTGCTCTATTGAATGCCTTTCCCCTAACACTTGTAGCATTGTATTTTATATTTAGAGCAGCAGCTCCTCAAAGGGAAAGGTTGTAAAAGCTGATGTAATGTTTGGTTATTTTAATCAACTCTTTGCAAAATACAGCTTGGCATGTACAAAAAAAATGTGCTGCCAGAATTTAGAAATGTTTCATTTAAAATAAAATAATTTTTATTGTAAATTGTTTCAATTGTGAAGCATTAGAAACTCATGATTAATTTGTTTATTTCTTCAGCTGTTCTTTGAGTGAGTTTTTTTCGTTCGTGTTCAGAACTGGCCTAATGATACAGTGTTCCCTTTCCTCCCCACCCTCAGATTTTAATACAAAATCATCAATCATCAACTCTCTGCAAGTGATCACGTGGGCAACCTCGAGAATAACCAGACCCCAAAAATCAAATAAAACGTGCTAGGTAAAGGAAGTAGTTGTGGATTATTGACCTGTTTCTCTACTGGCTCTGCTGCAGCTCTCAGAGTAGCAGTTGCCCCAGTTTTCCAAAGTTTTATATTATCTGACTACAAATGGTAGAGCGAGTTAAAAAAACTAGCCCTAAACTACCTCCAGATTAGGTTCTTTCTGAGTAATTGCTGTGAACTCCTGTAAGTTTCCAAAATGTTAAGCTTCCAAAGTACCTTGTTCTGAAACCTGCTCGGAAAAACACAAAGGAATGCGTACTTGGTTATTGGCAGCTTTGAAAATAGCTTGCTTCAACATGAAGTATACATTTAAGGTTTTCTGTTTCTTTTTCAGAAGAGAGAAAATACAAATGCCACTTGTGCCCCTATGCTGCTAAGTGCCGTGCTAACCTGAACCAGCACCTGACCGTCCATTCTGTGAAGCTGGTGAGTACAGACACTGAGGACATTGTCAGCGCTGTCACTTCTGAAGGCAGCGATGGAAAGAAGCACCCTTATTACTACAGGTGAGGACCCAGACAAGGGCTGTGCACCAGACGCTGGAATCTGCATGTTTTGTCTGCCTGTGAAGGACGTGTTACAGGGCCACCCTGCTGGTGTTGCAGGGTGGACCTGCGATGAAAGTTTTTGTCTTGCCCATATCTGACTGTGGCTAAGCAGCAAAACCCCGTTGGCTGCCTCATGCCGTTTGACTTGGCTAGCCATTGGGAAAGACTCTGGGGTTTGGTGTGGGTTGGTGTTTTTTTAAATGGCTTTGGGAGGCAGATGGGCTTTTAGAAGCCTCTTTAACTTTCTATGCAGTGTTCATTTAAGTTTTGTGTTTGGAAACATCCCATCGCATACACAGATTCATGACAAATCTAAAGCAGTCAGTGTGCTTCCAGTTGCTGCTGACAGCTCCATTGTTTTCAGCCAAATCTATGAAATCAAATAGTAAAGCATAATAAGAATTGTTATATCAATATACACGTCTCGTCCATTTGCTAGAGGCATATACATTCAGTGACCAACATGATGAAAGAAAGAAAACCTTTAGGAAAATTTGTCTGAAAAATTGAAAGGATTTGCCCAGATAAAATGGGTATTTGGACATTCTCCTTGTTGTGTCCACTGTTGTGCACACTGCAAACGGTGACATGCACTCTAGTGGCCAAGCAGATTACCAAATCACTCTTACTTTTAGTCAAAGTGCCAAGAGCAGATTTAATTACAAAATCATAGAAGTAAGAAATAAATGAGACCTGCCGGATTAGATTATCTAGTCCATTCCCCTGGGAAAGCAAAATAGTGCCCTAGAGTATATGCCTTTTAAAATGGTTTTGGCTTGTTTTAAATGTTAATGGCCTAATCAAAGCAAGGGGACGACTCTGCAAAGAAAGTTAAATTAAAGGGTCCTTTCCATTGCCTCTCAATATCACTCTGTTTATGCACTGGCTGTGAAATCTGTATCCCTGCTAATTATTTGCATAGCTGATCACTGCTGTTTTCCAGTCAAGCATAAGTAATGTTTGAACCCATTTTTACTTGCTTACACTGAAACTGCCAGGCAGTTTTGCACAGGATCCCAGTTTGGCATGGGAACCATTCCAGGGCTTGAAAATAACTCCTGGAGTGTGCAGCAAGCTCTCCGTTTGTCAGTGTATCAGCCATACTAAACATCTTGGCAAAGCTGCAATGCCTCTTAGTGCCCAAAGGAATCAGCTAGGTGATGCGCAGCATCTGGAATCTGTAGTTTTTAATTAACTTTATGATTATTTAGCGTCATTATAGCATGTACAGGATTGTTGCATTGTGCCTGCCCTTAATCACGTTGGCACAGCCATCAGTTCAAAGGCAGTTCAGTAGACAAAAGAATTTTGCAGTGAACATTCAACAGTGAGGAAGAAAAGAAATCTGTGCAGTGAGTTTTTTTCTTGAGAATTCAGGGAAAGGCAATATGCTTCTGTTTGTGGTTTGGTTTTTAATGTTTCTTACTCTTGAATTCCCTTCTGCCTGCAGCTGTCATGTGTGTGGGTTTGAGACGGAGATGAATGTCCAGTTTGTCAGTCATATGTCCCTCCATGTGGATAAAGAGCAGTGGATGTTCTCTATTTGCTGTACAGCATGCGATTTTGTCACTATGGAAGAGGCAGATATGAAGGCTCATGTCAACAGCAAGCACACAGGTGATGATCCCTCTCTCCTAGCTGCAGTGATCTCTCTCTTCCTTGCTTTTTAGGTGCAACCTTCACAGTTCCCATTAGCACTCTACTTTCACAGAAACGCTTGCTAATTAAGGGCTGATCTCTCAAAGTTGAAGTGAATTGGACTCCAGCCAGCCAGGCAAATAATCTGGTAGTGCAGATCAATTTTCAAGCTTAGTGAAATAAATGAAGGACTACTTACCCCTCCTTCTTCCTTTTCCTCTTATCCCCCAAATCCCCTCCCCTGTCGAAGTCAGCATACTTTGTTTGTTTTTCTGACTGGTTTACTGTTTCATCAAAATCCTGGTTTGACTTCACTGATGATAAGGTGACTTTGAGTACTAATTGTGCATACCTGGCTGTAAGTTTGAAATACACAATATGTTGAGCTTTGCTCTTCAGTGTGTTTGCCTCCACAGACTAACAGTTTGGAATTTCATGCTGATGTTTAGTTGACACTGTGATTCAGCAATACTGTAAATGTTACTTTATATTAAATAACAGAACAACTCATGGGTTCTCTCCCTGGTCCTGTTCACTTAATAGCCAAAGATAAGAGTAATAGCAGTTTTCAGACAAGCTCCAAATGCTTAGTCCAGCTAATGAAGTCTGGCATAATTTAAGGAGAAGAAAATTAGAATCCTTTTAATTAATTTCTCTTATAACACCAGGCAGAAGCATTTTGCTGCCACAAACTACTAACAATTGTGTTGACAATACTGAACCTGAACTGCATGCAGCACAATTTTTCCATTGCTAAATTGCTTTTCCTGTCCTACCAGGAATAAAATTGGGAAAACAGCGAGGGGTGGAGAAGGACAAGGGAGAGAACAATGCAGTTGTCTGTGATCACAGATACATATGTTAAATGTAACTACAGAAATACAAACTACTGGAAGGCTTTCAAGGGATTTTATGCCAGGATAGCTCTTGGCACTACTCCTCTATCTGAGGTGTTTGCATCTAATTCCGCTTCATATACAGGAAGTCAAGGCAAATGAGAAATGCCACCCATAGCCATATGAAAAACTTGCATCAGAGCTCAAAGCTGAGCTGTACTCTACTGTATCTTCCCATCGTGGCTAAAAGATTGGAGCCGCTGCTTGTCTTTTAAAGAAAGACAAAAAAAACCCTTGTTCTTCCTTTACCCCGTCAAACGGAGCCATTCAGCTGGTGATACAGCCAAATGCTTACACATTCAGCAAATAGATTAAAAAATAGAACAGATTTTCTGGGTCACTTGACTCCAAGCCCCTTATCCTGTGATGTTACCAAGTCATAAAAGGCCTGTTTGTAAGGATGTTGGCATATGTCTTCAAACAAGTATAACTGTTTTAAACCAACTACTTCTACAGACAGGCAGCTGCAGATTTTCCTGCATTAAAGATTAGGGACTTTTAAAAATTTCCAGCATGCCTTAGTGATAATCAGAATACACGTGTTGTTCTTGCGCCAGAACTGTCCTTTATCTGAAACAGCAGTCCACCTCTTGCTCCCTCCACCTTTCTTCCCTCCTTCCACAGTACGTATTCCTTTAGTATATTTATGGAGAGCAACCCTCTCCCCTCTAAATGTACATTGAGCCTTGCTTATATGAAACACAGTTTTCTTACTGTATCAATCCCTCACGGCATATGTTCTTGTTAGAACTCCTGCTCTCGACATATGCAATCACAGCTAAACATGGTGAAATGAAATAAGCAGTGGTGGCAGTGTAAAACAGCAGCAGCTACTGGGAATAGCTCACACAATAACATTCTGTGATCATACTTACCTTCCTCGAAGGCTCCCCCCATACTGATTGCTCATATTAATCCTCTGTTCTGCTCAAATTCTTCTTTTGTTTTCCATGACTGTTCCCAACTTAAGCACTCCTCATTTGTAGCAAAAATTCTTGTTACTGGCCCTTCAGGTCATGACCTTGTACTCTGTACTATTAAATTTCATTCCATTTCTATTGCTCTGGTCCCCAAGGTCAGTGAATCTTTCTATATGATATCCCAGTGATCCTCCCTATTGACAGCTCGGGTCATCAGATTTCATTAGTGCATTCCTACATTTTTATCTTAAAGGTGCCGCTCATCAGTTTAAAGCTAGGCACATAGGAACTGGTGTTTGCAGAGGCCTTGATCATGGGACTTTATCACACAGACAATATGAAGTTCTAGTAAAGTCTCCTTTTAATGCAGCTCTGATTAAACTAAGACATAGGTGGGAGGTAAAAATTTGCCTATCCTTGCTTTGTTGACTCACGGCAGCTCTCATGAGAACTCTCACTCATGTTCACTTCTAGTGTGTGATAGGGTTTGGGATTTGAACTTCATACATTTATTGCACACACAAGGAAACTCTGATGGGCTTCAGCTCTAGATCTGGTTAAATAACGTTTTTTTAAAATTAATTATCTTCAATAAGAGGTCCTAATAACAACAGATAAATCTTGAGACCACGTTGTTATCTCTTGCCGTCATTACTGAGGATGCTCCTCAGTACAATGAGTCAGATTATTCTCTTTTGCCCTTCTTCCCAATGTGTGAATTTCACACATTGGACCCACATAAACAGAAAGGTGGGGGAAATTTAGCTTGGACCAGTAGGCACTTTTGGTTTCCACACCCCAAACATACAGAAGCTCTGTTTCCTTTCTAAGTGACAAGTTCTTCATTGGTTTTGAACTCTGAGCTAATCAGTGTTTTCTTGAGATTTTTTTCAGCCTGGTAATGAGGTAGAGCTGCATGCTTCCTTCCCGCTACCATTAGAGACAGTTTCAACTCTAGGATAAACTGAGAGATGTACTGTTGTAAACTCTAATAAAAAGGAAGACCAACTATGTTGCACCAACTATGATTCCTTAATAGATCAATTAATTTCAGATTTGTTTGTAAGCGTGTTTGAATTAATGGTAAATACCTTCCCTGAAATTTAAAACAGTATCATTGAGATTCCATCTAATCTGCTGTACTAGTTATTGCTCTTTATTCCTCTTTTTCAGCTGAAGAGAGGAAGACACCCAGTGAATCTAACAGTCCATCTTCGTCTTCGCTGTCAGCACTGAGTGACTCTGCCAACAGCAAAGAAGATGCAGACATAACCCCAAAAAACAAGGGTTCAAACAACCTGCTAGTCATTTCTGTAGTGCCTGGTAGTCAGACCTCAGTGAACACTGAAGAGAAGTCAGAGAAAGGTAAACACTGTTAAACAAAGACAAACTGCCACCTTCTATGCAGTCGATCTGGCCACAATGTAAGGAATACATTTTCTTGTTTTATTTTTCAGGCTTTGAGTGTGTTTTCTGTAACTTTGTCTGCAAAACAAAAAATATGTTTGAGCGCCATCTGCAAATCCATCTGATCACACGGATGTTCGAATGCGATGTGTGCCACAAGTTCATGAAGACACCTGAACAATTACTGGAGCACAAGAAATGCCACACTGTCCCCACCGGTGGGCTCAAGTAAGGAAAGCAAGTACACAAACTTTTACTGTGTTAAGCACCTCTAGTACTGTGAGGATAGGACAGAAGGAAGTCAATTGGAAAGGGTTAGTTAAATGTGTGATAATCCAGATTTGGGGCTTCCTTTTATTTAGATAACCCAAGCCCAGTCCTTTAGTGTAGGCCTACATTGTTACAGCAGATTGGTAACCTACTAGCAGGTGTAGTATTCACTGGTCTTAGAGCTGTAACAAACTGTGGTCCTTTCCCTTTTCAAGTCAAATGGGAGACAGTATGTGATGGGTCCTATAGACAATGAGGCAGCACTACATAGAGTTGTTGGCAAACTACAAGGGGTTTTTTTTCAAGGCATCAAAGCAAAGGAGAGCACACAGCACAGGCTCTATTCCGCACCTGGCTCAAAGAAACTAAACCCTGTATAGCCTCTGCAACTAGGTATGAAGTTACAACCTTAAAGGTTATAACCTTTGTAGACGCTAAGGCAAAGTCAGTCCTCTCCAAGAATTAATAACTTTGATGCTTTCTGCTTTGGTTTGCATGCCCCAGAGTGATCACTATTGCATAAATTAACATGTAACAGGCAATACACTCTTTTAAGAAAAAAAGCCCTTTGCCTTTTGCTAAGGTGGTGTCCTTTAAGGTCTGTTGGTGCAGAGCAGTGTTTCTAGAGAATGAGCGTGTCCTTACGTCAAGGTTGGACCCCTGAGGGAAGGAGTGACTGCTGGGGCCATATGCTTGCTCTCTGTGGGCAGGCAATGTGACGTTCTGCAAGATGCACATCCCTGGTCTCTGTTCCAGCTGCTGCAGGAAAAGAGGCTGGAACCACTTTGAGCCCAGCTAGGGTTCAGCACAGGACTCCCTGCTTCTGTTGCTCTTGCTAAGCAAACTAATGTTTTCAGTGCACTGTAACTGTCACATGAGGAGCACACCACATTTAATGTTACCACGAGTAGCTCTATCAGTTTGCACCGCAGTTTTTGAAAACTGGTTCTGTTTGCCAGGCAGTGTCTGGTCTCCAGCTCAGTAGTTCCATGAACTGGGTTCTGTGGTCACTTGAGATGTGATGACTGAATCTGGGAACAAGACCAGACTGAAAAACAAGTAGTGTGCCAGAACAACAGCATGTCTGTCTTGGACGTACAGACCAGTTGTCTAGTGCACTTTGGGTTTAAGCTGCACAGAATCTGTTCTATTTACCAAGGAAAAACCATGACCTATGACTCAGGCCTTCCTGACAGAATGGGCTTCTCAGTCTACATAAGTTATTCCTGCCCAACTCAAGTAATATTTAGGTACCTTGAAAGCTGCACCTAAGAAAAAGCACTGATTTTTTTTTTTTTTAAGGCATCCAGAAGAGCCTGAAGAGATCTAAGTAAATTGTATTTTTCTGTCTCCTGTTTGCTGTGGGGGAAGAGAAAAAACATGATTCCTCCAGCTCCAGGTCAAATTCTGAAATTCTGATCCAGAGAGCACCCAGCCCAGGAGAGGTATGTGTGCATAGACAGCCGAGTCCTCTGTTGCAATACAGCTAATCACATTAGCAGCCTCAATGCCAGGCTCCCTCTCTGGATCAGAGTACTTGGTGTGCATCAGGAAAAGCGTCCGGATGATTTAGTATCCGTTTGTCCTCCTGTATTACTGACTGTGCTCAAAAGTCTCTCGATTAGCAGGTAGATTAATATTAAACCTGTATGTGCGACCATTTGTAGCAAGGGAAAAGACACATGGAGAGAGAGGATCTCTGCTTAGAAAAGATCTGCAATGCTATAACACAACTGGCAGATCTGCTAAACAGTGAATGCAGATCAGCGGCAAGTGGAGACGTCTGTAGGACAATAGCCAGGTGCCTTAGTTGTACCTTTTTATCTAGACCTGTTCTTTCAGCTCACCAGTTAGATCTGGAAGGGAGCGTGCTTTGTTTAATACAGCAGAGATCCCTGGCAGATAGCTGTCCTCACCAACTTCCTCTCCACTACATAAAGCAAAAGTGGGTGTGTTTTGGGTTTGTTGGTGTCCAGGCTTGTTCAGCTCAGGCTTCCTTCCAAGCTTTCAAGATTCCCTCCTCCAGCCTTCTCGGCCCTTCCTGGTTCAGGAACCAGGGGTGAGGCCCTTTGCCACGTCCACCCCGGTCCGGACGCTTGCTGCTGTGAGTAAGCGGAGCCCACATCCTGTTCCCACACAGGAACAATTCCTGCCGTGGCATAGGCGGCTATAGGCAAACACTGCCAAACACACGCCCCCCCCTTTGAGCATGGCTAGCTCATCTCCCAGAAATGGGAATCCCTACAAATTATCCTAATAGACTGGCTTTCAGCTGCTCCTTGCAGGATACCCAGCAAGCTTATTGTTCAAGGTCACATAAAAGGAATTTCCTAAGCTTTTGCTATACATGTGGTATTACAAGTTTATTCCATCTTTACTTAAACAGCTGCTTTCATACTCATCTGTAAACACTCACTTTAAACCACTTCTTAATGGAAAAAATGGCCAAAGCGACTTCGTGCAAACACTAGGAATGTCGTTACACAAAGTACCTGTGAATCAGTCACCCACTCTGCACAACCCGGCCTGCTTTGCAGAATCGTCCCCATCAAGGTAAGCCAGAAGATTAAAGGGATGCTCCTTCAGAGTGAATCAGTGTTTTCCTAGGAATGCGTGAGCTCTACTGCCATTAAATGGGCAAACCTCCGCTAAGTAAAGACGTGTCAAGGTGAACCAAGTAGTCGAAAGAGGCTTCACAGGGAGAACTAAGAAGTGCCTTTTTCTCCTCTTTAGTAGGTCAGAGAGGGGTTGTGTGACAGGGTTAAACCAGGAATGCAGGTCTTCAAGCTGACCTTTTCTCTGTCTTTTCTCTGTCCCTGCCTCTCCTTGCTGTGTTGCCAGGTGCCCCTTCTGCATCTACTCCACTAACCGCCCCGCAGCAATGGAGTGCCACCTGAAGACTCACTACAAGATGGAGTACAAGTGTCGGATCTGCCAGACGGTGAAAGCAAATCAGCTGGAACTGGAGATGCACATCCGAGAACACCGCCTTGGCAACCATTACAAGTGCGACCAGTGTGGCTACCTGTCCAAGACCGCCAACAAGCTGATTGAGCACGTGCGTGTCCACACCGGTGAGCGCCCTTTTCACTGTGACCAGTGCAGCTACAGCTGCAAACGCAAAGACAATCTCAACTTGCACAAGAAACTGAAGCATGCTCCACGCCAGACTTTCAGCTGTGACGAGTGCCTGTTCAAGACTACCCATCCTTTTGTCTTCAGCCGCCACGTGAAGAAGCACCAGAATGGGGACTGCTCTGAAGAGGAGAAGAAGGGCCAGTATTCAACCTCCAAGGAAGCTAGTCCACTCCTACCCGTGAACAGCTCCAGAAACCTCCTGTCACCCCTCTCAGTTATGTCTGCCTCCCAGGCTCTGCAAACAGTGGCTATGTCAGCTGCACACGGCAGCGGGGCAGAGCCAAACTTGGCAGTGAAAGCCCTGGCCATCAACGGCACTTCCCTGTGCTTTGATAAATACTGGAACTCGGAGTTTGCCCACCTTATTCCTTTAACAATGTTTTTCCCCAAAAACCACTACGATCTCACATTCCATCCACCCAGACCTCAGACTGCACCGGGAGGTGCCTCTTCACCTAAACACTCCTTCCTTGCCTACCTTGGACTAACAGAAAGGGCAGAAACTGTCTGAGGGCAGTTACATTCTGTACCAAAAATAGCCCAACAAACCCAGCAGGTATACATTGCTGCAAAACATAGACCGAAGAGGTAATGAACACTTGTACTATATCATTAGTAAGGTTTAGAAAAATGGCTCTGTGTGTATACTTATTGCATTGACATGAAAGCTGCTTTATTAAATCTTCAAGAGGTGACCTACTGCATACTTCTACCTTCAGAGGCATGTTCCCAGTACTCTTATCTAAGAAACTATTTTGTCTTGTTAAGCTGAAAAAGAGTGTCCTTAATGGCAATCAGCACTTGTAAGATTACATATTGATGCATTTATTTTTTTGGGCTTTGCGTGCGTGCGGGTGCGTGAAAGAGAGGCCGCCTGTAGCGTGCCATGACATTGCTTTTGCACATCCCTTATATTGGCTTATTTAATTATTATTCTTTTTCCCTTTTCACACACTTGCTCCCTCCCTTCCCTCCATCTCCCCCTGAACTGTAGAGCTGTGGAAGGAGTAACGCTTGGTTCAGGGTGGACTGGTGTATTATTTCAGTGCTGTTTGCAGCTCCCTTTAGTTGTTTGATGCCTTGCACTCAGTTGTCAAGGTTTGAGGATTTGGGGTAGAACTGATGAGGAAAAAGTTCCTTTCAGCACTGCAGGATGAGACTACGACAATGAAAAGCGTGTGTATGTACACACACATACACATATGCAGTGTGTGCAGTCCACATGCCCACACAGCAGGCCCAATTCTTAACTGTTACACAGGTGTAACAAACACCTGCGTCTGGGCCATAGCGTACATCTTTTGTTTTAAAAGGGCATATAAATATTATATATATATATATATATATATATATACTGTATTATGCAGTGGTTTCCTTT
>JANZLQ010000007.1:21663488-21674464 GCA_026212715.1 Elanus axillaris | reverse complement strand
GGGGACGGACACGCACCAACTGGAAATGTTTCATTAAGTTAAAAAAAAAACCAAACCAAAACTAAAGAACAACACCACCCCACCCACCCCCAAAAGAAAAAAACCCAAACCCCAAGAACTGTACAGCAGAAGAGCACAAAGTGATACCCTGGCACTTCTTTGCAGCCTTGTGAAAGCCTCTGCAGCCTATTTCCCTACTTTAAGATGAGGGGGTGGGGGACATTTCATGCTAGGAGGTGGTTTTCCTTTGTTTGGTTGTTTTTTTTAATTATTCCATTTCCCTCCCCCTCCACCACGATTAAAATGCAACATATGGCACAACTCCGAAAACAACCCACAAAACCAACAGGTTTTCCAATTTAGGCTATAGTTAATGAAAAAAGACTTTGAGTTCCTGCAGTATCCTCTGTTGTTTGCATGTAGTTCAGCTCTACTTCACTTTTCAAACCTCTACTTTCTATCACATACCTTTTTTTTCAGCACTTCTCAGCCAGCACTTCACTGGAACTGCAAACTTTGGATTGTTACTCTTCTGGGAAGGTGCCTGTTTAAATAAAGAATAGGAAAATGCTGTCTACCGCTGAGCACCTAGACCTTCAGGCCAACGTTCACAGCACAGTCTAATGTGACCAAAACCAAAAATAGGCCTTGCTTTCTGGCTGGTCAGAAAAATATCAAATACTGTCTTGATTCTTTCCCTGTTATTTAAGACTGGAATGTTCATTCACACTGAAGACTGAAGAATTTGCTTTTTAACAGATTTAACAGGAAGCCTGTTGGGAGGGTCAAAGCTGTAACTAACAAGCTCACGCATAGTTGAGTAGGACTTTAGAACCTATTTATGCATAACTGCATGAATGAATATGAGCATGTTTTCCCCGGCTTGCCCTCACTGCCTCCTTAAGCATTTTGCCACAAATAACCACACGAGCCTGGTCTAGCCCCTGCTCAGAAAAGGCTTGCCGCTCCTCTCTGCCTGAACACCCACAACAGTGGCGCTACCAGTGCGATGGCCAGCGCTGACTCATTTGCCAAAAAGCCAGACCTAAGGGCCACACAGACTTTGTCTGGGTACTGAGAACAAGTGTTGCTTGAGGAGAAAGCAAAAAGTCACTTGGCTTCCTTGTAGGACTAACTTCTCTAAAACTGTCTGGGTAGATTAATGCAGAATTTCTTGCTAGAACCAGAAAATTAAATTATGATAAACTATACATGTCTTGTATTTCTTGTATTGCAGGGATTAACACTTCCCTGATATCTAGACTTCCTAGTACACAGCATACAATTGCATTCCATTACAGTCAGAAGCAGTAGTTGTTTTAGCAATAAAATCACTGTATCTTTTTTCCTGAAATTGATAAAGAAAATTTTAAACGGCATGGGAATGTAAGTAAAGATAAATAGTTGCAGGAGTGCTCCCTCCATCAGTGTTATTCTGAAATAATATGCATACATTGGTGGCTGTCACTCATGCCAGTGACACTTTTAAAACGTACCAGAATAGCTCTATTTGCAGGTGTTATCAGAGCAATGCCCATTTGCACTCTGAATATTTCGTAAGCAAGCATTAAGACTTCATGGTTTTATACCCAGCCACCTAATTTTAATGGGACTGCATACCTAGAACTTAATGAAAAGATCTAAATATAATGTTAATGTGATTTAAAAATATGCACTGCATCTTTTAAGTTGACATTTCAATTAAAAATAAATAAGATCCAGTTATATGGTGATACTGTGGCAAGACTGCATTTTTACCAGTCAAGTTTCATTCTTTTTCAAAGTGACAGATTTCTCCAAGATAGACAGAGCCAGGAATAACAGTCCTGCAGCCACTCAAACCAGGAGAAGACAATTAAGGGTGCGCTTAATCACTTCCCAAAATTGGGATATCACACTTTATGGATAAACACATTTTGTGATAAACACAATGTTACTCTCCTGTGGTTAGTCTATTAAAGCTAATAATTGCATAATAAATTTTAAATCACATTCAATTTTAACAGGAAAACAATGCAAAAGATTATTACACACCTCTACATGTGCGTACCTACCACCTAAAGCTCTTGCACCTTATTTAACTCAGTTGCTTTGCGACAGCGAGCCCATCAGTGCGTAGAGGTTTGGCAGTGCTCGGCTCCGGGCGGATGGTCTCAGCACACTCGACAGCCCTGCTTATCACCTAATGGCCCAACACGTGCTTGATGCTGAGCTCCAGCTGCTTCCCAGCCATGCTGCAGTCATGGTAGTGGGTGTACCTGGAAAGACACCCCTCCATGGCATCCTGGCCCAGCTCAACTCATGTAACCAGGAATTTAACAGGAAAAAAATCCACTCATGTTTTCTTCTAAGCTCTAGTTAATTAACTAAGGTCCCTTTGGTGCTGCTGTAGTAAATCACACCTGACGCGTTCCTAACATGACTGCCTGAGACATAGATACTTATGATTTGGAGGCAGGATTGACCTCTTGTCACCAAACCTGGTCTTTTCTTTAAACCTTATCTGTATCTCCAGCACCGCATTGTTCCATAAGTTACCTGTAAACCCATTATGTAAAAAGGACTTTGTTTGCTGCAGTAATACACTAAATTCCCCCCTCACTACTTGCACTTCAAACCCAGCTCCTGATTAGCCTTCCCTAAGCTGTTTTATGGCTGCCTGCTGCAGGCCCTTGAGCAGGACAGTCCCACTCTTGCCACAAGCAGGGGCCACTTTCTCCTGGTCATCGTCACTGTCGCCCTCCTCTGGCCCTCTCCACTAACATGAACATCTCATTCTGCTCACAGTTCACTTTCAGACGTGGTAAAAGGGTTGACCCTGCTAGATGGCCCATTCATTCCTCAGTTCTGGCTCTTCAGGGTAAATGCTACTAACATTTCAGGAGAAAGAAGAATTAAAAAAAAAAAAATCCAGAAATTGGGATTGCTCAGAGGTTTCTTCCAGTGGAATATTTTGCTGTCAGACAAGTTTTAAAAGACACAGGAATTTCCTGTGGAGCAGAATTTGTGGTTCCTGATGATCAGCGCTACTGGCCATGTTCTGACTGACTGCCTTTGGATCTGGTTCCCAAAATCCTTTATAACAGAGAGGTTTTCCTGAGCGTTCTTTAGAAACTGGACGTTTTCCAACAGGATTTTTGATTCTATCACTGTATTAGCCAGTTTTTCAGCTTTTAGATTGTGCCATTGGCAGCACAAGTCACTCAAGTCCTGTCTTTATTTTTTTGTCACCTAATCAATAGCTTGTCAAGATCCAGGCTCTTATTTGGTGGTAGAAACTTCAAGAATCCTCCATTCATTTCTAGGAAGCCAAAACAAAAAGGGTGGGGTGGTTTTTTTGTATAGGCCAGAAAATTTGTTTCCCATGGGACTTTTTTAGCTTCCTGGGCTAGACTAACAGAGGAACTGAGACACGTAACTTTTACTTTTAATGACCAAATAAAAATAAAATAGACGACCAAAAACTGTCACTGGCAGCCAAAGGGAGGCCAGGACTCTGAAGACTCTAGTGTGAGTGTTCCCTAGCTGCCAAAAGCTTGCATGGTTCAAATCTCGCTCTTGGCACTGCCAAACGACCAGGGACTACCTCCTCCGAAGTCATCTGCCAATTCATGGCAGGCCAAAAACTCAAAGAAACCCCTCATCTCTGCAGCTCTTTCTAGAAACCTCAAAAAGAACAGCTATTTACCTCTAACTCCTCTGAGATCTGGTGTCTGTACGTATGTTGACATTGAATTTACTGTCCAAACACTGAAAGCCAGAGAACTTCCACCCAACGGTACTCACAGAAGCGCGAAGACCTTGTCCCCTCCTGCTCTGTTCTTGCAGAGGGTGGCTCACTTGTAACAAGTTGCAGTGTCATAACGAACTCAAATCAACTATCCTGCTTCTACGGGAAGACTGCTAAGTCCCTCAAGTCTTCTCATCGCAGGCCCAGTGAGGCAAGGGGACTTCCTGAAAACTTCTCTCCTGTTAACGTAAGAGGAAAAAGCACCTGCAACACCCAATAACGCAATTAACATTGTCAGTCAAATGAAATCTGAACTCTTAACACCATCCCAAGGAAGCATTCAACTTGAACTCTGATGGTAGCCTTGTTTCCCCTTTTCTTCCTGGCAATAAATAGGACAGCCAATGAAGAAAGGTACCTTTAAGGAAAGATCCCCTCCCACCTACTCAAAGGTCTTTGAAAGATCTCCCAGGAAGGTGGGAGAACACAGAGAAACCTCCCACCCACAGGCGCAGGCCAAAGACACCTCCTAAGTGCTCTGAAACTGCAGGGAGGAAAGTCTCACCTTCTTCAACTCCAGCAGGCAATCTGGGACACTGGGCAGAGAGAGCCCAAGGGAGGACAACAGCCCGTCCACACACCATCCAGGTGCCCGTACTGATAGGTCTCGCGGTGTTCTTGCAAATAAGCACAGTTTCTCTTACGAATGGACAATCGGACATGTGCCAGACCCCATCCAGTCTCCAGGTCATTAAAGGGAGGACCTAAGACTCAGGTGGTAACACTTGAGATTGGCAATAAAACTCTCCAGAAATGGAGAGGCAGGAGTTTGAGGCTGTGATCAGAGCTGCGGGAGGACCCAAAACCAACACCGTCCCACCTGCAAGCTCAATATGGCTGTGCCCTGGCAGAGCCCGCAGGTTATTTTGGATAAGAGAGGTGTCAGAAAATAGAGGAATGCAGCCTAACTAGGAAATGGGGAATGCACCCACCGTGGTTTGCAGGCTGGCCCTGAAGCAAAACAACTGATGTTTCTTAATTTATAAGGCATGGAAATTAACCTCGAGGTACTTCCAGTTCAAAATACGGTTCTTTTTCCTGTTTATGATCAAACAGTACAGCATAATTCAAACACATGTCTTGGAAAGGTGAACAGCAGCCAGCCATACCAGCTGCTCAGGGCACCTGCTTCCAACGATCTACCCTCTTCCTTGCACAAATAATGTCAGAAGAAACTGCAGACAAACCGTGTCAGCAGCCAAATTAAAACAAACAAGTCTTTCTGAACAAAAGGTGCTCTTTCTAGAGACTCAGACTCTCTCATTAACTCCAGAGTTAATGGACTGCAGATTCTTCAGCTTTTGGGAAATATGATTTGACAATTTGTAGGGGAAGATGGATTTTTATTTATATTCATCTATAAATAAAGACTTCATACTGTGACACCAGCCACTCAGATGCACGACAGAAGTTCAACACCTTTTGAAGAGAAACGGTCAGGATTTTGGGTGAGGGACTATAGTGGGGACCTTTTTCTAACACCGCCTGAAAAATGTGTTTTCCCTTACCACATCTAACACTAGTGAAGAGGGCTGCATCTGTCAGGTGCCTCTCACTGCCAGGATTGCAACCTGCCCTCTCAGGCTAGAGAGAGGTCTGTCAGCCTTTGCCAAATGAGTCAGAAGACAGTGATGCAAAGGTACCCTGTGGAAGGAAATGAAAGAGAAGAGCTTTGCAAAAGTGGGATTTTGCTCTTAGTAATCAAAAGTAGCAGCAATTTCACACTGGCTCTAGCAGCTTTCCATCTATGGACAGAAGCAAGGAAAAGAAGAACAATACACAGTGCAATTCACTGCCAGAAAGATTGCAGAAATACACCTTCATGAGAATCTTGAAACACGAGCAGAAGGAAAACTCGAGGGATGAATGGTTTTAGCAAGGCCACACCATGTAAACAAAAGATATCAAGGAAAAATAAGGCAGGGGGGATCCAAGTGGACTTGAATCCGTTGGGGCTACAGAACCCAGGTTTCCTGACTAAAAGCAATGCCTTGAACTCCTTAACCACAAACAGGCCTTTTGGAAAAAGTTATGTACAACAGCTCAGGAGTCTTGATCTTGCCAACCCTGCATCTTCTCTCCTCCAGCTGCAAAACCTTTTATAACCTCAGTAGTTCTTGCCTGTCACAAAGCAGTGAAAAAGCCCTGGTCAAAAACAAGTCAGAGATGCAGAACCCAGAAGAAAATGAGACCTGAGGCGGTTGATTTAGGACTCTGCTCACCGTTTCCTTTGGCATAGTTTCCCTGGTTCTGAGTAGTCCAGTACACTCCTGAAGGAACAGAGAGCAGTTTGACATACTGAAGAGGGGAAAAAAAAGATGGTAACAAGTGGTTGTTCCTTTTACCTTGGCTGTAAATCTGTGTACAACACACAGTGCACCGCATCAATTCCAAACAAGTGCAGGCAGATATACAGCGTGCTGCTTGCCCTGACGAAGCCATAGAGCAACAGAGAAAAAATAAGGCTCTCTAGCAAGACGTAAAAATACTCAAATCTGTTGTAAATAGGAGTCCAGTTTTAAGGAGGCCTAAACTCTCCTAATCCCAGAAAAACATCACTACTACCTAGACAAAGTAAGTGTACCCACAGATCCCACACAGCCCTGTAGCAGATGCAGACTCACCTGGTAGTGTGAGCATTTTTAAGGAGCAGTGTGGTGCAAGAAGGCTATTCACCAGCATTAAAAAGATAAAAATAAAAACATTCAAATCTGCTCTAATTGAATCTTTGATAGGGGCAACATGGTAGCTATATCTTGGGGTGGGGGTTTAGGGAGAGATAAAGCAGCTCTGAAGAAGTACAAGTATCCCCGCCTGAACCATCCAGGAACTGTACGGGAGGTGATCTACTCACCAATGCCATGACTGCTTTGCTGTAAGTCCAGCAGATCGAGTGATGGATCACAAAATCTATGGGTTGCTTCATGTCATGCTTGGTGTTAAAATACTATGTTTTAACAGGTTTGTAGGACGCAAGTTGAGGACTGACAGCAACTCCCCTAGCTCTCGGAAAGGACTCATACCAAGAGGGACCACTAAGCCATCTGATGCCATCTGATGCCAGAAAACACAAACCACACAGACCTTGAAGCCTCCCTTTCTGCCACAGGGGCTCAAGCATCGCATTGCCCAAACAGCGAGACCAGGATCATGAATTGAGAGACTCTAAAGAGATCAATTTTCTCTTTTTCTGTAGGATGTTTTACTCGGGTCTCTCTGGAGTACTCCAGTAGGGAAGGCAGATGTACTCAACACAGAAATTATGTTGAGCCATCAGCATTTACCATGAATCATTTGGCATCAATCACAAGAGATTTTTTTTTTTTTCCTCTTGCTGGAAGTACAGCATTTTTCCTATATGGGACTATTTGACTATGTCTGGCTGACTTGATTACCAGGAAGAATGAAAGCAGGATGCCTGATCAAGTACCAAAACATCACTTAAAAACACTGACTAATATTTACAGTTCAATCTCTGATCAGTTATTTAACCAACTTCAGTTGTGAAAACTCAACTGTGGTTTAAAAAAAAAAAAAATCTGAATCCACTTGAAAATAGAGATTAATTAGTGAAAAAAAAGCCCACCAAAAATCCACACCACAATTCAGTACAAACAACAAACTAGACAGAGGCAGGGAACATCTACATTGTTTTTTCAAAGCCGTAACTATTATGACTGGTACCTCTGAGAATTAAACAGAGAAAGCTCTCCAGTGTTTTGACCTCCAGAAGGTCATGTTCACAAATCAGTGACCGTAAGAGCCAAGCTGGCATTCCCAATGCCCACAACAATAGATCCAATTACTTCAACCAACAAGCATTAAAAAGCAAATGCAGCACACAAAGCTCCTATTGCTTTGTTAATTCAAATACGTGTATCTGCAGATAGAAAGATGAGAGAACAGCACCCTTGCCACGTCTGTATGCTATACATGCTCTGGTTTCTTAACTTTCCTTACACATTTTGCTTTCCACTTTTTTCTCCCCTGGTGTTTGCCTGTTTGGAAACACTTCACCCAAACTCAAACCAAAACAGGGCTGTGTAAATTGATTCGACAACAATTTATTTTGTGAATGTTGGTCTTCCCACCATTATCCACTGCAATTTTTCAGATCTGGCCAAGAGAAAACACCATTTTGTTCTTCTTTCAGTTGCAGACGCATAGATCTAGGTGCTCAGTAAAAAAGATAAACTCAAGCTTCATACATCCTACTTGGTGACTATTTTGAATTTGTTAAGTAACCTAGCAGTTCAAATAATTCATTTAGAGGAAAAACAAGAAACAGAAAGCTTCAGTAAGTACACTGCTGAAACCAGTGAGTTCAAAGGCTATCAACAGCATTTTATAAAAGGCAGATTAAAAAATCCAAACCATCTACAAGATCCAGCAATACCTACCAGATACCCCAGCCCCAGGGACTTTTGAGGAATGGCTGGGGACCAAATCTCAATGAAAACCCCTTCACTGAATACTGAATACTTCACCGAATACTTCAAAGTATTCAGCATCCTCTCCCCTGTCCCACTGGGTGGGGATTGGGGTTTGCCTTCCTCCCTGGAAGGCCTAAAGACCATCACCAAATCTGGCACCTCTGTGGGCTCCCATGCTTGCACCAGAGCTCCTACACTGCCCAGGTAATGCTGGCGCTGGCTCCATCCCGCACAAAGCAGGGAAAACATTGCCACCAAATTCCTCTATCACCTCTAGATTCTCTGCAGGCAGACAGAGCTCTGCTCAACAGCTTCCAAGTGGCAGAGAAAAGTGCCCCAGCTGCTGCCCACAGGCCCGCAAACATGTACTGATCGCAGCAGAGGAGCTGTACTGATCTGAAAGGTGAGTCGGACATGCGGTTTACTGTGACTGGGAGGCTGTTAATCAGCAGGGAGGCTATTTATGCCTGCTTTGTAAATGTCCCTATTTACTTTAAATAAAGTTGTGTTAGAAGAGCCAAAACAAAAATACCTATCAAGAGCAGAGTAGACAAAACTAACTGTGGAACTGATACTGCCCCAGAAAAATGCAATGTAGCCAATTTTGCAAGGTTACTAATTATGTATTATTAAGGACATTATACAACAACCTATCTAGAGCCCTTTGTTGCCCTATTATCAATAACAAATGGGAACTTGCTATTTTGGGAAATGACCTTTCTGCACAGCATTGTAGTGTAGCACGAGCCAGGAACCTCCCGAGCTGTAATTCCAGCTCCAACATTGACTTGCTGCGTGAGGAAGGAAAGTTGCTTTAACCTCTCAGAGGCTGTTTCTTTTTCTGTAGAGTTGTAGTCATGCTCGCCTACCTCTCAGCTCGGTGGAGTGCTACATTCAGCTCAACTATTTGAACAGAGCTTTGAGGATGCAAAATGCCAGATCAGTATAACACACTGCTGCAGCTGCTTAAGGATTTTAACACCGCAGAAATTCAGCTGCAGCTGGAAGAACGTACTGCACAGAGCTGCAAGGTTCCCTTTGCACAGGTGAGAACCTATAGCCACTAGCTTTAGACTACAGGTCACCAGCTAGCTATGTTTAACTTGTCAGTGATTTCAGCTACAGAGCCTCCCAACACGCAAGAAAGAAAAGCTCAGTACTTGTTCCCACCTACACGCCAGCAAAACACAGGGTAATGCAACTCACATATTGGCAAAGGATACACCTAAAACAACAGCATGCAAGAGACCATAGGATGAAAATGATCAGGACAACCAGAACACACAGTGGCTACTCAGTTTATGCAGTCTGGTACATTTCAAAGGTCAAAAAAAACTAGTTGGGTTATAGGAAGTTACAGAGATTAAAAAAATAGAGCAGACACTGTAACAACACCAGCTCTTTCTCTCCCTCTCTCCCTAAATAAATAGAAGTCACGACTAAATGAAGTCATTCTGAAAACACGAATTATTTAATTTGCTTTGGCAGAATATTCCCAGGCTTAACCTCCTCAAATTGTGGTAAAAGTTGGGAAACAATCTGATCCACTTACAAATTACAGGAACGTGCAGAAGCACACAATAAAACTATAGGAAGGCTATACTCCCAACTTGGAAAAAAACCCCATCACTTAACACTTTTCCAAGGGGCAGAGATCAATTTGTTTTCAACATCTCACTTCTCTCCTGCCTTCCTACAAAAGAAAGGACTAGACACCGATATGCTATTTGAGAGTTGTCTAATAACTCCCTTTCATAATTTCACCAACAGCTTCCAAACAAAACTTACTGTATGGCTTGAGACCCATCCCACTGGAGGAAATTCCATTGCAATTACCTTGTGATTGACAGTACAACTCCAATTCCTAAATCTGCATCCCCAATTCTTCAGAAATAAAGCAAGTTTCACAGCACGGAAGATTTAACCTGAAAGCCACAACACCACACCCATATTTATGTGAGGAAGTTCCCAGGGTGAATGCAGTTCTTCCATCACGATGATCCTCGAATGCCCTCAGAAACTCTTAAGCTGTTATTTGAATGCACTTTGTTTTACAGACAGATAGACAGCAATATATTTGACACAAATGTTTAAGCATGACGTGATTCAAGTTTCATAAGAATTAAATTATAGCAGTTACTGAAATCCATGTTTGAATTTAGTATTTAATACATCTCTACTGACAGATTGCAGTTACTGATCTTAATTAACGGTGCCCAGAGACAGCTTGGCCATGTTCTCCAGATTGAACTAGGGGAAAATTTTCAACCTGGGCTATGGATCCACGGATATACAGAAAACTGAAGGACAGGGCTATGCTTCCTTAGCAAGTGGTGGGGTACAACACTTTGAAAGCAAAGGGGGAATGTTTCCTCTCCGGGGCAGAAAGCCTGGACTTGTGTGGAACACCCAGGTGTGAACACCCAGGTCCCGACGGTCACTTTTGCTTCTACAACTTACTCCCGTGATGTTCTGGAATTAATTTTCTCTAACTCAGCAACTTCATGGAAAAAAAAAAAAAAAAAAAAGTTTAGATTTCAGCAGCAGCCCACGAGCGGTGGGTGAGGAAATCGGGCAGTTTCTAAGAAACCCCTTTACCCGCTTCTTAAAGCACACCCTCGGCGGGGGGGGGGGGGGTCGGTAAAGGCATCCCTGAAGCGGTTTGACCCCCCAGAGCAGAGCCCCCGGGGCCGAGCCCTGCTATACGGCACCATCTAGGGGCTCCCCGCGGGTACTGCAAGGGGACCGAGGGC